>CAJNOP010000127.1:93595-156973 GCA_905250075.1 Rotaria sp. Silwood1 | reverse complement strand
TGTATCACGTGTAATGATATTCATTTTACGTAATAATGTTTCATGTTGAGACGTAAATGCTTCAACTTTAGAATTGCACACACTTTTATTTGGTTTTGCCCATGTATCACGTTTTTCTTGTATAACTTCTCTACATGGAGCAAAAACAGGTGATTCAAGTATATTACATGGATATTTTCGAGATTTTAAATAACGTTCAATTGATAACATAAAACTTCTCAATGTATCAGGTTCATATTCAGTATTATCTGCTTTACGAACATTACCAAAATAATGTTTTAAATAGGTACATAATTGTTCTGGTTCTAATTCATCAATAGGACAATTTTCACCGAATGTATCTTCTAAGTATAATGCAAAACGTCTTACTTCATGTTTTGTTTTACGTATTGTATTATAAGAATTTGTTCCTGAACATATTAAAAAACGATTCGAATCAATACGTTGATTCGCTAAACGTGATAAACGTGCAGCAGCAGCTGCTGATGATATAGGTTTTGCTGATGATTGATCATCTTTATTTGTTTGAATTGATGATGTTGCTATTGATGAATGTGATATTGTTTCTTCTCCACCACTTGAATTTGGTGATTCTTCATCAAGTTGTAATTCAGTTTCATTATCATCATCTTCTTCATCATCGTCAAGTTCATCCGTTGATACAAATGTTGCTGCTGTTGGTGTTGTTCCTGTTGTTGTTATTGTTGTTGTACCACCAGCCATTTCATCTGTATCAGCACCAAATAATTTTATCATTTGATGAAAATCAGCAAGAGATGTAGCGGCTGTAGCCATACTTTAAATATATATGTACATACACACAATTACACGAGTATTGTCTATTAGTAAGAATAAAAAAAAAAGAGACGAGATCTAGAAAAAGAAATAGTAGTAAATACAATGAACAAACAATGAACAATAAACGGAGGTCGAAGAGACATAAGCAAAGCACACGATATCCTGAGCATACAAATATGAGTATCGTTATATGCATCCTGGTATTTACTAAACGAGCGACGGATGTGCGCACGAATACACGATAAAGAAAGAACGAATAGCAAGAAGAGTCCTAAGACGACAAATTGCGTGATATAGACATGCGAATAAAGCTCATCTTTTGTCCCTATCCTACGTCAATATATGAAAAGAACATAGATAAGACAAAAAAAAAACGAACATCTCTAATATACAAAGAAATGAATCATTTTTCTTTTTTCTTCATATATATGAAATGTTATTACTGACCTTTGAAATCGATTTCTATTGTTCGAATACTCATTCAAACAGTTGTTTAATGCTTGATATTCTTGTTCTTCTCGTTTACTAGCTCCTCACATCGTTTTTTTTTCTATATACACAATTGACACAGGCAAACACCACATTTTTCTATTCTTTCATACCATCTGCTTACTTTGTCGAACATACGCGGCTGGTGCTGCATATTAAACGAAAGTTAGTAGATATCCAGTTCTTTCGCGGCTTTTTAACGCTTTCTCCTCTTCAACTATTCCAATAGCATACAGATATATATATATTTATTTATTTATTTATATATATATATATATATATCTTTATGTGTCACGTTTACTGAATGATGATGATGATGATGAACATGAAAGACAAGACTAGTACCAACATGTCGAACAGACGATTTACTATGTCTTGCCCTCATAAATATTGATTACGTCTTTTCGTTTTTCTCAACAGATACTCACGATGTAATGTCAATGATAGTGATGATTATCATCATCTTGTGCTACTCACCTCGTTCCTGCTTATTGTGTCTGGCTATATACGAATGTGGTGGATGTCAACTAGAGTTCACCACTAGCATACTCGAATGAGGATATATCCTTCTCTCTTATTTTTGCGTCCTCTCTCTCTCTGTCTCTCTGTCTGTCTTATTCCTCATTTATGTCGTTGGTTTTTTTTATATATGTCGCCCAGTTGACAAAAGAAGAAGCAAAAGAAAGAGATGAACACTTCTCGTCTCGCACATATCTCTATATCCATCTTTCGTCGTTGTCGTTCACTTCTATTCTCAGTCGATGCTGCCTCATATTTCCTCGTCGGTCGTCATCGTCTATCTTTTTTGTGTGCCCGAGATAGAGAGTTCAGGAAAAACATAAAAAAGAGAGAGCCTACCCATTTCTTTCCTTATGTCTGTCTTCGTCTCGTATCTTGGAGTAGTGAACACACACACACAGTTTTTTCCCTCGTCTCTCGTCGTATATCATAAGAACGAACAAAAAAACTGAGAGATGAAGAATGTGTGTGCGTTCACAAGCATACAAAGAAAAAAAAAGAAGGAAGGATATGCACCCGAATCGAGAATGGCAGCAGTAGTATTGGGATTAAAAAAAGCAAGGAGGGAGAGAGAGAGAGAGAGAGAGAGAGAGAGGAAGAGATCAAGCAAGAAAGTAGTAGATAGACGAGTGTTTATGTATATGCGAATGAATACCTTTCTCTTGTTCTCGTTCGTAAGCATTCGATTGATAGTGATAACAAAATAAATCAATGGAAAGTAGAGAGTAACAGCAACCTTCGATTTTGACCAAATGTCAAACATAAAGATATCCCTCTCTTCTTCGATCGAGTAGCAATAGCGCTCTCACACGCATTTGCGTATGTATGTTACGAAACGAATGTAAACATGAAATGTAACGAAGAGGATACAATACTACCTTCTGATGGAGTGTGCGAAATTCGATCTGCTGAATGATAACGGGCCGACGAGTAATTTCTTTAGTGTTCTTTCTCTTCTCTTTTACTATAGAAAAAAATAAAATAAAAAACAGAGGAGATCCCCAGTTGCTGATAATGATGGACGCTACTCTATTTCTCTATTTCTCTCTCTCCCTCTCTCTCTCTCTCTCTCCTCATTTTTTACGATGATTATAGGTCAACTGCATGTCAACGATAAATTGCTGCTGCTTGTCTGCTTTTTTTTGTCAAATAGATCATTCTCTCTCCTTCTCTGTTTCTCGTTTTTTTTTCTTCCTTGCATTGATATATATACGACATTGTTATGGGCGCAAATATCGAGCGACAACGTTCATTAGTGTTTAGTGCCAGAGAAAAGGAAGAGAGAAACAAAACGACATATATAGTTGAGTATTCTTCTATCTACCTATGTCCATATTTGCCACTGATCGTGCGACTCACCTTCCTTTTCGTGCTTTAATTAATTGTATGTATGCACAGTACCTCTCCCGATAGTAGTGGTACACTTGCTGTTTGTATATGCGTCGCACACGTTGGCTTGTAAAAAAAAGTATCGAGAGTGCAATAGTGAAACGAAACTCTCTTTCCTCGTTCTGTCTGCATCTGCAGTCAGTCGCTATAGCAAACAATTGCAACTCTGTTACTCTATTCTGCAACTGCCAATACTATCAACAAGAAAGCGACGTAGGAGCAATAAGAATATGGATATTGAAAGATTTTTTTTTTGTTCGTTTCTCTTTCTCTATCGACACTTTTTCATCACTTTCATCCGACCAGCAAGGAGCAGCACTCTCGGCTTTTTTACATTATACATCATCCAGCTACCAACACCAGTTTAAACAAAAGAAGAAGTGCAGTGCATGCAAAGAAAGAATTTCTCTCTTTATGTTGTCAATCGCTTACAACGCACATAGTCGATATTCCGGGATTTGCCTTCTAGGCAATGTTGTTTCTGGAAAAACGTATCGGCAATTAAATGAGCAAGCGAGCGAACAAAAAGAAGAAGAGAGAAAGACAAAAAAGACTACTTTTTTGACGCAGGTGTGAGCAGATGGTGGTGATCATGAAAGATGAATGAACGCGGATATATAAACGTTCGACCCGATATATAATCCTACGAGCAGACGGTAGATATGTTCAATAAAAAGGAAAGAAAGATGCCCTAAAGGCATGCATCTCGTCGGAGAAAAAGACGTAAAAAGATGATAATGCGAACAAAGCATAAAACAGTTCTCTCTCTCTGTCAGCTAATATTTGACTCGCCTCTCGCTCGTTTCTTTTTTTTTATTGCAACACCATCATCTTCCATACAACACACGGAAAAACGAGAGAGAGAGAGATCACTTAATTATGGACGATGTTTACAATGGTATGCAAAGTTTGAGAAAAAAAAAAAAAGTTGTAAGAAAATTGAGACAACATCAGAAAAGTCAAGATAATCAATGCATACATATATATATGAGTTATAGACATGAAAAGTTGCAAATATTTCTTCCTTTAACAATAATACAAAAGAAAACGAAAAAAAGAAATGATCAAATGTTATATGCATAATTGTTGTTGTCTTTTCAAAGATTTAAATTAAAGTAAAAAGAAAGTATGTAAAAGTAATAAAGAAAAAGAAAATATATAAGACGTATTTCTTCACTGATACCTTGAGAAGTAAAAAACAATCGTGTCAAGTCTCTATGATTTTTCTTTTTCTTCTATAATACTCTTCATAATTCAATCACAAAACAAACTTGAAGACACACGATAATGCATTATAAAGAAATAATCAATACTTTAGTTTTGTTTTTTATTCAAATTTATTATATAATTTCTATTCATTTGAGTTTATTTATCAATATATTTTTGATAATACTATGATTTTTTTTTTGGTTATAATATTTAATTGATGATTAATATTGATCTTTTTTTTGTTCTGAATATTGTATGATCGATAGATGATAAATATGTGTCATAATACGAAGCATAATTTCAATCATTTCATATGATGATTGAATATAATTAATATCGACATTGTCTTTAATAGTTAATCAATATAGAAGTTTTACTATTGATATATGGTTGATTGATATTATTGAATGTTTTGTAATCGATTTAATAATGAAAAAGTATTAAATAACATCGAATAGACTATATAGATCTTGAGTAATAATACAAGCATTAAAAAATGATGGTACTTGAGTCTGGATCATTGATAAGGATATTTAATTCAGCAAATACTATTCAACATGAATAGAAACGAGATAAATGATTTGATATAATTTTTATGAATATTTGTTTTGAGACTTTTTTTTGTTTCTTTCTTTTTTCTAAATGATAATGATTAACTGATAAATGTTTGAGACATGGAAGATTACAAATATGTACCTGATTACATATTGTTTCATACGGATAATAGAGTTTAGAAAGATGAATAATAAAGACACATCTATTTGATTCAATTAATTTACAGTTAGAAATTATTGAACTATCATTTTTACAAATTCAGATTTTAAATTCAAATGTTTAATCTTCGTTTCTTTATTTTAGGCGTTGGTTCCATTGGTACTTTTCTTGAAGGTCCAGTTATTGGTTGGATTGTTGCTCAATATGGTTGGTCAGCTATGTTTACTTGCATGATTTTATTAAGTGTTTTTGGTGCAATAACATCATTTCGAGCTGCTCATTACCAACGTATGATCAAACTTTCACCAGCTGCATCATCATCATCACTCAATCAAATTATTTCGTAGACTAACTAATTGTTTTTCTTTATCTTGCTTTTCTCTATTTGCAATTCATTTATATTTATTTCTTAACAATATCAAAAGCCTAATAACAAATTATATAATACATGAAACAAAAAAGAAAAAGGAGTTTATCAATTCTAGATACTAAAAATCTATCATGGGTTACATACCAAAAATGATATTACCACCAACACCAAGTGCAGCCGATTTACTTCGGACATATAAGTTACCAGCTTTGCGTCGATTTGCACAAAATTTTTTACTTGATCCTCGTGCAACGAGTAAATTTGTTGCATGTGCAGGCAATATCGAAAATAGTATGTAGATAGAGAGGTAATATATAGCTAAGTTATCTATTCTTTCTGTTTTGATAATAATGAAGATTGAATTTGATCAATGATTATTTAGAATTTGTGATTGAAGTAGGCCCAGGACCAGGTGGTATAACGAGACAATTATTTGAACATGGAGCAGCACGAGTAGCAGCTATTGAAAAAGATGTTCGTTTATTTCCTGCATTACAAGTAGATCAAAATAAGTTTTGTTTGATAGCACAAAAATAAAAATAAATTTTTTTTTAGACATTATCTAATGCTGTTGATTCTCGTCTTCGACTTTATCTTGGTGATATACTTGATTTTAATATTGAATCTGTTATACCTGATGATATTACTGCTCAACATGGTTCATGGGAATCAAATGAATCTTCACCAATTCATCTAGTTGGTAATCTTCCATTTAATATTGCTATTCCACTTCTTATACGTTGGCTAAGACAAGTATCAACTCGATCAGGTCCATTTTCATTTGGCTATCGAATACCAATAACAATATGTATGCAAGAAGCTGTTGCTGGTCGAATAGTATCAGATGCATTAATGGATCAACGTGGTCGTTTATCAATTATTTTTCAAAATTGGTTTGATTGTCGTGTTAAACATGTATTTTCTGGTCGAGCTTTTGTTCCAGCAGCTAATGTTAATGTTGCTGTTATTCAATTAATTCCATTGAAACGACCATTAGTCGAAGTTAATTATGATCTTTTAGATAAAGTAACTCGAGCTGCATTTCATATACGAAATAAAAAAATAGGAATCACCTTAGCGTAAGTTTTGCTTTGTTGTTTTTTTTTCTCTAAATTTCAAGTTTTCTTTTTCATTTTTTCAGATCTCTTTTTCATGAAGAGACTTGCGATGAAGATACACGAGAATTACTTCATCGTGCTCATCTAAAATCAGACACCATGTGTTTAACATTAACTGTAGAAGAATTTGGTCATCTTGCACAAATCTATGGTGATATTATAAGTCGACCTCGACCTATACATGAACAACTTGATCGAAAAATTAATAAAGAAGAATTGACATTTGAATTAGGTGAAACTTATATTAGACCGGAAAAAATAAAAACGAAGAAAAAGTCAAAAAAAGATTGGGATGAATAAATAAATAAAAGCCTATGTTTTCATTAGGTGAATCTATATTTTCATACGAAAAGTAATTTGATTGTTAAAGTTAAACTTTACTAAACACGATGTTCGTGCTATTCAAAAGAGAGCATTGCATTTTAATTTGATATAATAGTAATGATAAAGAGTTAGAATCAATTTTAAAAAAGTTTTACTGTGTTTGACATCAATATTTGTGAAGGAACAATTGAATGTGTCGAAGAGAGATATTGACAAATGATTGTATCAATGTCAATGTCTTTAAACTTGATGATCGATATTCTAAGCAAATAGATCGAAATTTAACATGATAATATCTTCAAATGAAAATGAAACTAATCATAATAATCAAATGATATCATGTCGTTGAATTGAAATATTAGATTAAACTCAGCATGATCATTTGATCTTTATTTAAAAAAATTCACGTACAAGTTTCAAACGTAATAGAATCATAAAATAATATATACATTGCCCTTTTCTTTTTCTTATATATGATGAAATGATAATGAATTTTGACATATCTCAATAAAAAAAAAATTTTATTGTACACTTTCTTTATAGTTTTGTATAAAACTATATAATGAAAAAATCGATTATATAGATCATTACTACAACACTTCTGTACACAAACATATTACTACCCTTGCAATTGATTCTGTTGGAACTCATGGATAGTATCACATAGAACAAAGAAAAACAAACAAGTCAGTCAAGAAGACAATATTTAGTAGAAACAAGCACTAACATAGATTAAACTGAAAGCAGCACAAGAAAAAAATTCTATGTTGCTATTCTGCTCAGACACTACAAAATATGAAAAAAGCAACCATATAACTTTGTTGTTTTATCAAAAATTAATTCGATAGGTGAAAGAATACAGTTGTAAATTGGGTTTTTTCTTGAAAAAAATTTGTATTTTTTAAAACAAATTTGGAAGAGAAAGAATAATAAGCCAAATTTATGTAGTCTCATTGCTTAGAAAACATAAGTTAACATCTTACTTTTATCAACAGAGAATGTAATAATGTTGTCTGAAAAATAGTATCATGATTGTCAACAAATTACAAACCTTCCTGATTATAATGCTACCAAAGATAGTAATTTAAATAGAAATATATGTAGTACTGATAACAGAGTTTCATAGAAAAAGATAATCGACCAGTTTTCAAAGTTCGCTGCTAATTGTTCAGTGAAATTGTCTGAAGGAATGAACAAAGTTCTATAAAATTGGAAATTTATAATCTCTGATATGAACTGAATTGCAAATCACATTCGATCAGTTATAATATTTCGAAGTTTATGGAAACATTAAATATATTCATAAAGAAAATGTTCATGATTTGAATACCAAACTAAGAAGGACTTATGGGCAAAAATTATATAAATTAAAAACTAAAATTGGTTTCAACGATTGTTACATACGTATATCTTTTCGGTACGTGAACAAAAGGTCTTTTAACAAATCAGTAACATGTTTATTCAATTGTGGATACATCTATTTTCAGGTCAATAATAAGAAAGATTATTTGTTTTACAAATAACTATTTTTCTAGTTTAGCTTTCATTTTTTTTCAAAAAATATTTTTGTTCATATGCTAGAAAAATGCTTAAGCCAGAAGAAACAATTCAACAGCCAGATCTAATCTGGTTTCAAGCAGACCTCATCGGATTCTCTCGAATATTTATAAGACCCAAATGAATGTTGTAGAAATATTGTTGGAAACTAGATGACAGCATGACATCCGGATTCTAAGTGAAGGAAATTTGATCGGATCCCACTCGCAAAATCTGATGAAGTCCTATAAAATAAATCGATAAGATCCTATAGAGTAATCCTTTTTAAATATCGTAGAATACATTGAGTATTAATCCTAAACGAGACCAGACTAGAGATGGAACGCTTAAATTAATGTAAAATCAAGTCAAGTTTGATTGCTCGGAGAGGGAAATTACATTACCGGTTACTGAATAACGAGTAATAGAAAATTTGTTTTCTTATCAAGATAAAGGTATTTTCAGAAATAAGAATGCTGTATAGAGCTTTGCCGAAGGTTTTCACGGTCGATAAATTTGAATCACAACATAGTGGTTCTAAATTTGTGACCTTCAGTTTCTCACTCAGAAAGAGATACTTTTAAGAAAATATCAATATTTTATAAATTTCAATCAATCAAACTCTAGCCAAGTTATTCTTTACTCTGATAAGAATAAAATATGGGGATGTCTGAGTCATCTAGAAGAAAAAATCTTCTAACAGCCTGATTGGCTTGAATAACATGAAGCTTTATCGTTGTTATTTCAGCAAAGCTTTTCTCTTCTATTGTTCATACCAAACATAATACTGTTTGGAGTGATCAAGAGTTCCCTCTCAGATGGTCTGAATAACTCCATGTTCGGTCCTTACAATAGTAGAGAAAGTCTGTGCTACAATCTGATTGGCTAATGAAAAAGATCTTAGTGAATCGAATTTCATCAGAAGAATAGATCGTTACAGAACAGAACTGTTCTAATGTCCTATTTGGTTCTTCAGAGAGGTTAAGGATTTCTGATACTTCTCCAGATCAATGACATACTCATATTATTGATAATATACATTAATAGGCGAGGGAAAACAGATTATCACTTGGTTTATTTTGATGAATAGATACAAAAGAACGAAAAGTGGTGTAGGTTATTATGTTATTGATAAATCATACATTAATAATCTCAAAAAGAGACAACTTAATTATATACCAGTACGTTTAAGATTAGTGTAATAAATGATGATTGTTTCACATCAGTCCACTCTGATTATTTCGGTATCTACAATGGTTTGTGCTTCGGTACCTCATGTCGACGATCTTACTGTTAGTCAATGAAAATGAATTAACTTCAACCATTAAAAAAATAATTAATTTTCGTCAACAAATCAGGTTAATAAACGTGTAATCAACTGACACCATAAATGATATTTAGGTGTTTGTGCATCATTAACTAAATAATGGAAGTGATTTTGTGAAACATGTAAGTCTTCTCATTTTTTATCCGACAGTACTTTTTTTCACAGTCGTTCGATTAATTTCATCCATTCAATAGCAGTGGTGCATAATGAAACCATGGAAAATAGGTGGATGATGGCATAAATGAAAAAAGATAAGCCAGATGGATCGACATGGTTCATTATTAGACTCACACTTAGCTGAATTTATGTAACAACGTCGATTCGGCAGATGGCCTCGAGGACCTGATTCTTATCATTTAAAAAAAGTATCTATTCCTATGAGTGAATATTAAGTCAGTATACGATAAGTATTTGTTTCTTTATTTTTTCATTTAAGTTTTTCTTCTCTGACTTCTCTTTTCATTTCACGTCTGTCTTCATCTTTATTCACCGCTAGATTTCTTCATAGAGATATACGTCACATTTCGTTCTTTTGCATTTATTGATTATAACAGCTTAACTAATAGTTTGAGCTTTTTCTTTCCTCTTTGTGTATATAAATAATAACGTATGAATGTTGTTGATCTGAAGAAATACCAGAAACATAATTATGTAACATTTTTGTTTCTCATAGAAAAAGCATACTTGACGGTCTAGTGATAACAGAACAATGCGATTTGCCAGAAAACGATTCAAATGATCATTATCCCCTTGAGTATAATGAACTATTTTGTTTTCTAATATTAAAACTTTTTTGTAGGTCGAAAATTACAATTTAGAAGGATCCGACCGACACAACACCTATTGAAATGGGTCAACTATTTGCCGGCATTTACAAAAAAAATAAAAAACAGAACTCACAAGTGAACTTAAAAGAATTAAGAGATTCGAAAAAGAACAAGTGATTTGAGATGCATGAGTTATCTTGTTCTTCTATTCTCTGCTGGAGACTCATATTTTTATTCTTTGTTGGATGATGAGAACTTAAAGAACTAGAACATGATTCGCAGGAAAAATTGTAACAAGTTTACGATAAAATAAAGAAATATGAGAATAAAAAGAAAACGGCAAACAAATGTGTAAATGTGGCTGAAGCGAAAACTAGCACCCACACCCTTGAGATTGCATAAAACTTTTTAGCTCAATTTCGGTAGATTTTGACGGGCGAATCTGATTAAAACGAACGGAATTCACCAGAGATCCAAAGAAATTAGTAGTATCCTATTGGGATCTAATTGAAATCCGACAATCAAAGTATTTGTCGCTTCTAAGAGTTGGATACCGTTGGATCTATTAGTGACTTCATAACTTGAATTTCCACCGGATTCTGTCGGTTAGTTCGTTCTGACCAGATCCAGTAGAGTTCAGTATCGGATTCATTCACCTGGAGAGCTATATTGAAAGAATATATAACATATCTTTCATTGGAAAAAACTTTTATTCCGTTAATTTTTGTTCGAGATACAAATTTGAAAAATAATTAAGTTTAAAAGAAAATAAAAAAAACAACAACTCATTTTTGTATGATGTCTACCAACGAGCTGCACATATTTCTTACATATGTTGCCTTAAGTTTACTGATGAGAATGTTCATTGATACCTTTAATGCTCTTTATTTTTCTGTGAATGGTACGCATCGATAATCTGTAAATTAAATGTAAAAGTAACTACCTGAAAAATAACTACATCAGATGAGTGGATCTCATAAAAGCTGTCAAATTTTGCTATTGTTTTCAGTATGTGTTATTCTTATTCATGAATAAGTGATGCACAATATACTGTTTATTTAATTATGAAATCTTTTAAAACATATGTTATAATTTAGTAATGGCCTCTAATATTTCTTGAGATGTTATTATTGTTGCAAACTCTTCATTCAAAGTTGCTAATGTATTGAAATGCACCTCGTTTGCTTTGATAGTTTTGCCTTCAAAGTGTCGATCGAACGTTGCTGTTGCATCTCGTACAAAAAATACATTGAAACCAAGATTATTGGCCATTCTTGCTGTCGTCTCACAGCAATGATTAGTTGTGTAACCTACAATAACTAATGTCGATGTACCTTGTTCTCGAAGACGTTTCTCGAGATCTGTTCCAATGAAAGCAGAATTAACCGATTTGTGCAAAAGTGGTTCATTGTTCGTAGCTAATGGCTTGGCATAATCTTCAATTTCGTTTGCAGCATTCGAAGGACGAAGAGGTGAAGTTGGAATTATTGAATCATGCTTGACATGTATAATTGGCAAATGAGCTTTACGAAAACCTGTCAAGAGCTTTGTAATATTTTGTTCCAAATCTGGTGTACATCGATGACCACCCCAATATTGTTCATCACGAAAACCTTTTTGCACGTCAATAACAATAAGAGTTGTTGTGGTGGAAATATCAACTTTCGACGACATCTAAGCGAAATAATACTCATAAAGATTAGCATAACAGTTGGTGGAACATGAGAGGATCCATGATTCGTCTAACAGCAATCTTTCTATAATAACTAAGATTTAAAAAACTCTTGTTTCATATATATAGATACTGCTAGAATCTGTTTAATATAAAGACAAAAGATGTATCTATCAATGAATATGATCATTTATGACCATGATTTTTCTTTATGGGTGTTTAGTTCTAAAAATAGTCAAATATCGCATGTTCATCATTGTTTAAAGTTGACAAAGAAAAAAAAATATAGACATACATTATAAAATATCCCAACTCAATTCAAAATATTGTCTACTTTTATAATTATACTTGAGGTTTGGATGGAGATTAAAAATTTATGAAAACCTGATATGACGTATCATTAATATGTGTAGTCACAAAAGAAACCTGCCGCTGAGATTACACGAGCTAGTTTTCATCTGATAAAAATTTACTCTCTCGCGAATAAAAACGAAAAAAAAAGCATCCAAAGTTATTCTTTTCACTGTGGTTGATCACTACTGCTTTTGTTTAAGTTGATAACTATGATAAAATAGAAATATGAAACTCATCACTTCTTGTCTTTCCTTATCTTCTTTTATAAAGTAACATTTGTTAACCATAGAATAGAATGTAGGACAGTGAGAAAGAATTATAGAAAATTGCTAATAAATTCAAATAGCTTTGCCATAACTGAATAGTTTGTAAGAGAATTCGATGTAAAAATAGAAAATCAGAGACTTTTGTCAAAGTCGCAAAAAGAAATATGATATAGTCGACAATTTTATCAATCGAGTAACTCGCAACTAACAAATAAATAGGTTGGGATTTTAAAAATAATATGTAAACACCAATCGAATATTTATAATATGACAGAACCTTTCTATCAATTAGTCTACTGAAAAAATCCTGATCTTAATCAAGTTTAACATATAGACTCGATGACTACGTAATTAAATTTTTTATTTTAATTATCACATTATATTGTGCAAGATGATTAAAATAATTATTATTGATAACATATTGAAGGTTTCCAATTATTTTTTTTCTACAGTGTCATCTTTCATACTGGATACTAATGAGTTTGAATAGAATTTTGCACGGACTATGATAGAACATAAAATGCAATAACTTTGTATTTATCAATAAAAGAAGTGAGTGTCAAAAAAACGACACACTCACTACGTTGTGTAGACGAGATATATACTGTTCTAGAAGTTCAGTGAACAATCAAACATTAATAATTCTTCAGCAGTTCAAAAGATTTATATATGATCTTTACAGTTTTCTATTACACTTACAAAAAACTTATCTGATCTATTTCAGATAGAATGTCTGTGTATATCGTATTTCCAATTAAAATAGGTTGTTTTTTTAGAATCAAAGTCGAATCAATCGCTACTGTCAAATGAAACCCTGCCAATTCAAAATTGCGTTAGGACTAGATTCAAACGATCATTGTTAGGTGTTTGGACTATACAACTCATCTTCATAGAGCTGTTGAATAAACTATACCTTGTATGGCTTTAGTAAGAAATATTTCATCATTATTTGATGAGTTATTATTTGTGATATTGAGCAAGCTTGTGCAATAGATCGAACACTTGATCCTGGCTCAGTTTCATAAGTCTCTTTAATTTCATTGATTTTCTTTTTAGTAATTATTCTACGTTTTCGTCAGCGTGACCAGTTTTTCACACTTATAACTTCACAAAGTTGTTGTAATTTAGTTCGAATGAAATGTAGAATGGACGGGTTTCTTTTTTCAAATTCGTCTGGTACTTTTTTTATTTGATGAGATCCACAAAAATAGCTTGATACGAGTACTAGTCGATCAATTTATAATAATACAAGAAAAGTTTTTAAAAAGAAATTAATTATGATGAAAAAGAGTATACGTCTACGCCATTTGATTATGCAATCAAATTCTTTTTTCGAAAAAGTGAAACAGCTGAAAAAATAATATTAATTAAGAGTTAGATTTTGTTTTACATAGTTCTACTATAAAAATTAGCAGAACTATTCATAGTATCTAAATTGATCTATTCGTATCGATCGATTTTTCCTTTTTGGAATAACTAGTTGTAAAAAAGCTTGCTTATTTGGTAACTTATGTCGAAGATATTTTTCATAACAAAAGGACTGACAAAATTATCTTCAGCTGTGAATTAATAGATTTTTGCAACAAAGATCTAATCATAATTGATTAATGTCACCATGCATCTGATAGCATAATTGTGACGAATTTGAAAATTTAATCGCATACTCAACTTTTTCTGTCTCATTGAATAGAGACAGTTTCGAGTGTTATGTTAATAAAACATTTTCTGATCTTTCATTCAATTTGAGAACCAAACTGGTCGGAGTATATATATATATACATATTGTAACTCACCATTCATGTCATACGGAGTGTGTTATATTTAATATTGACATTGATAGAAAAATATCAGCATCATTAGTTCAAATTAAAATTCAAAAATATGATTACTATAAATTGACATCGATTGTTGACTATATTTGTAATTCAAAAACCAAGTTTCGACTTGCATTAGCAAATCGTATATGGAAAAAGTAACAAATAATAACAAGAAAGAGATGTAGAATATTTGTGTAAAATAAAAGTTCAAAATAAATTTTACAAAAAGTCCTAAACAATTAGTACAGGTTTATCTAATAAAAATACATATATTTTGATAAGCTGTTACATGACATGTGTTTCATTCTATGTTAATCTTGCGAGGTTTTTGAATTCGGATAAAGCTTAAATTTTCTCATGACAAATATTTAATTTTGAATAACATAAGTATTGTTCTCATTTTAATTGTTTTTTAAATATGAATAATGTTTCGAAAAGACTTCAAAAGTAAGGTCGACGAAGAAAAAACAACTTTTTAAATAAGAGATAGGATTAAAAAGGATCTCGTACCCATGTTGATTTTGGAAATCCATTGCTGATAACTGTTAAATATTTTGCCATTGATTCAGTTTATTTTATTTATACAGTTTAAATCATCGAATTTCCCTGTTAGAAGATCACAGACGAGCAAAAATTACATTGTCTTTTGTTATTTTAAACAAAAAATAAAAATAAATAAGAAAAAAGAATTGTTTTTTTTTGTTACATAAATAATCAGATATATTTTACAAATATATCTTAAAGTGTATTATCATTTTGTGTTGATCTTTCTTTTCTTAATTTACAAAAATGTAATAACAACTTTTCATGTCTAATAATCCATTCCACTATTGGCATAAACGTCAGTTTAAAAACAAGAAAAGCTAATGCAAAGATACCAATGATAGTCGTTGTAAAAAGTATATTATGAAAAAGAATTTCACCCATTCGTGAAATTGGTTCTTGTCTATTGATAACATAGAATTCTGTTTCACTAAAAGTGATAATAAGTGTATGTTGTGTAGATAGATAGCGAAGAAAAGCGCCTTGTTGTGAATAAACAAGACGATCATTGAGTGATCCATGAGTCGATGTTGGAATCCATATACCACTATAATTAGTTGAACCACTATAATCTAATGATTCTGTTCGATTAATAACTTTCGTAAGGGCAAAATTGATTTCTGTTGTTTGACTAAGAGTTTGATCGGATGTAAAAAATAATTGACAATAGTCCATAGTTTGAACTACATATGATGAATCATTACTTGCTGAACGAGAACCCATAAGACATATACAAACACCACCAATATAAGATGATCCTATATAAAAGAAATGAGATTTGTTTTATTTGAGACACGATTTACCTGTCAAATTTATTTGTATAGTCATTTGATGATTAGGCACATGGTATACTACAGTGAGTGTAGCATTATCCGGTTGCACAGTGCAATTGGTACGTGGTAATGCTACTGAATAAGTGCCAATATTTTCCTTAAAAAAGAAAATTCTTTTCAAAAATATATTGCTGCACTCAACAATTATACTAGTTCCGTTTGAAAATAGCCAGTATGTAATCAAAAAATTTTCTTTGGATCGAATCTTGAAAATTTATATTTTTAAAAATATGAAGACAAAAAAGACAGAAAAGAAAAGCTTATGCTAGACTTTTACGTAGTAATTGCTTTTATATTAATCATAGTTAAGAATTTCTCATTTATTTACCTGTGCAGTAACATCATCACAAGTATAATCTGTTTGTACAAAATTGACAGTCATAGTAAATTCTTGCATATCAAGCATATCAAATATAGGTGTTTCGTCAACAGATTTAATTGTAGCTAATAATTGTAGAGCTGAACTAAATTGAGTATTTCTTAATGATGTATCACATACAAAATAACTATCACTTGATGTTTCTACTGGATATTTTACAACAAAAACTGTACCAAACCAAAAACTATAGATAATAAGTACAATGATAGCAAATGAAATAAGTCCACCAAACCATAATTCTCCGTTACCAATTAGATCGGAATGACGAAAAACCTTTTCAAGACGTTGAAAATGCTTCTTTCCTGTTGGTGAATAGTATAAAATTCCCATGATAAGTAGAATAATAAAAGCAAAACATAATGTAATTAGAGCCCAAAAAAATGGTGAAATGAGAAGACATCGAATAGGTGTTGTTTGTAGACTAAATGTATTTGTCATGAGAATATCATCGAATGATGCCATGGAAGATGATATAGGATAAGCATAAGCTTGACTTTTCGATTGAAAAATTGATTTATTTACATCCCTGACTGAGGCGAGAGGACAGAACGAATTCGACGAACAAGCGACACACTCTATAGTCGGATATCCTACATACGTTCTATACGATGAATTATATGATACACCTTTAAGATATCAATGAAGTAATATTTAAAACAAAAACGAAAAATTCCTTACTAATAAGAGAACTTCTAGTCATTGTTGGACATATCATACATGGTGTTGGACCTCGAATACTTTTATAAGTTCCACGTGGACATGCTATTGAATGTTGTACTGGAACATTAATATCATCTGTTTTCATATAATAACCGGCATCGGCTGAAGGAATCAACACTACCATTCCATCGGCTGTCAGTATAGCTAATTGATTATCGTATGTTTTTGTTAATCGAAGAAATGTTGGAGGTGTATTTGACCATTGTTCTAAAGTTTGTTGATTATTTGGATAAGCATATAATATATCAGTAGAAGATATATTTATTACTTGTATTCTAGATTTTGCCCAAGGAAGTGTAGCTTTATCACTAAGAAGTAAAGCAGTTTGTATACCATCATCATCAAGCCAACCTGTTGAACGTGCCGGATGATTAAATATATTAATTAATGTTAAACTTGTACTATTAAATGAAAAAAGATATGTTTTACGTAATTGTGGAACACCAACAAGAACTTGTTGAGTTAAATCATGAATTGAAACAGACATAACATAATCAAATTGATAAGTAAACGCATAACGTCCACGAACAAATTTTTGATTATCGGAATACAAAGTATAATTATCAACAAGAGTCATATTATATGGAGGATATAAACGAACAAGATAAACAGCTGGTAAGGTTTTTTCAATATCAAATTGATAATAACCAGCAATAATTGCCATTGAAAATCTATCATTTGTTTCACTTACATCTAATGCATGAGGTTTAATATTGATCGATGGAAATACATCATTCCATAAAAGACTTTTTACATATTTATTTTCAATATCATAAATAAAAATATCTTGTGAAAGAAAACCATATGCATATTTTCCATACAGATCGACTTGTAATGTTGATAATTCCGATGGTTCACGTTTCCATACTTTCGCATCATATTCTCCTTCTTTTATCCTTAACATTTGACTACACGAATTATTTGATAAACCAATTCGAGTTTCATGTGAAAATGTAAATATACCTAATTTTTGATATTGACCATCTGTTGAATTCGTTCGTAAATAAACAAATGATAATTGTGAAGAATTTTGTCGTCGACCGACAGCTATACTAATGACAAAATCATTTGGTGTTTTATAATTATAATTACATACAAATGCCATTCCAAAAGGAGCCATTGAAACCATATAACGAAGAGCATCATTTTGAGCAAGTACAACAAAGTAATCTGTACTAGCTATACGTATTCCATATGCATCATAATCATGTCTATCCGAATAGATGATTGCATTAATAGGCAAAAAAAAAATTTTTAACAAAAGAATAGCAAATACATTAAATATTACCAGCATCAAATACATATTTTCATTTTTTTTTAAATAGAATCCTACAACTTCATAATATATACATACGCATTAAGCTCCTATCAGCTAGTATGATTCATGTTATTCAGAGGTCCTGCTGTTAGATTAGTATAAATAACATTTCAAAGAAATATATTTTGTATAATGTCATGTCTTTTGATCATATTTTTTTGAGGTAACAACAACATAATTACTAACATATTATTCAGTCAAATTCAATAGAGTTATTATTTTTGGCAAAGTAAATAGAATATATATCAAGAACTAGGCTAAACAAATATATTCAAGAGAGAAATGTGTTTCAAAAAAAAAATAATTTTTTTGATCATATCAATAAATTCAATAGAATTATAATTTGTATTTCTTCAATAATTAATATTCAGATTTCATGCTTTGTATCATTTAGTTTTGATACAGACTAATGAAAAAAAATTACTAGAATAAATTTAACATCAGACACTGCATAATATACTTTATCGTTTCATATATATTGCACTTTGCACAGGTTTTATAAAAATGTATGTAATGTTTCAAGCATTCAGAAGTATTCTAATGAAAAATATGGTCTGTTTTTATTAACATCAATGCATTTTCTTCTTTCGATGCACAGCAAGTACTACTAATCGAAGCAAGAAAAAAAAAATAATTTAAGAGAGTTTTAAATACTTTTTTTTTCCTTCTTTTCGTATTAAAAATTCATGATAAAGAATTTTTTATGTATTCGCATTTTTTTCCATGTTTTCATTGCTATTTACTTTTTTTTTCTTTATTAAAACTCAAAACAAAAAAAAAATATAAATTAACAATTCTAAATTTTGTTTATTATCAGTATAAATTTATTTTTAATGAACGTGTTGTTTTTCACGAAGCCATCGTTGGAAATACCAAACAATAACAATATCCCATAAAATAAGAAAAATCATTGAACCAGCACACAATATTAAATCGGGTTTATTTCTTTGATCAATTATTTTTTGATTTTTTTCATAATCCCAATAAACACCATGCATTTGACATACAGTTACAAAATAAATACATAAATGAAATAAATGATGACTTTGCCCAATAAAATCTAAAGCACCGGGCCAAAAACGTTGAGGTAAGTCAAAAGCAAAAAGTGTTGCACCAATAAGAAATAATATCACTTGTCCTAAATGACATATTGAACTTAAATTTAATGGAAATTTACATGAAAATAAACCAATAATTAATGGAATAATTGAATAAATCCATAAAATTCCACATGGTAAAAATTGACAAATACGTTTTAATGGTGGATATGGTGGATGAAAATAATATTGAGCAAAACAATTTAAAAAACAAGCAAAAATACCAAGTAAAAGAAGAATAAATACATATTGATATTCAATTTTATCATAATACCATTGTGGTGCTGAATAATAAATATGAAGAAATCCTGAACCAAAACCATGTACACTAATACCAACATAATCAATTGCAAAACAAGTTCTATGAACTGTTTCAGATTTTGAATGAAGTAAATGTGCAAATGCTGAACATATAAACATTATTATAGCTGTACATAATGATATAGCAAATGGCCATGAATGAGAATTTTCATAAAATTTTAATTGTTGATTATAATACTGTAATAAATATCCCATATATAATATACCTATTATATGACTCCAAACATTAATTGTTTCATTATGTTTATGAAATAATGATTTCCAATAATAAGACCATGGTTGATGAATTGAACGATAACCATGTAATATAAATGATTCAACCAAAAGTGGAGGAACATCATTGAATGTGAGTGGATAGTGTGACATATTTTGGAATGAGATAAAAATTGATCGAGCACGAATATAAACACGTTGTAATCGAGCACAAATATCATGTTCGAAAGAGAAAGATACGGTAGGAAAATAATAAGTAAACCGTGTTGTATCAAACATTATTTATTTCTTTCTAGAAGAAAATATAAATTTAATTATCAGTCTCAAATGAAAAAATTTATTTCTAAAACCAATGAACAAGAAACAAATATAAAAACGGAATCTTTTTTCTCACATTCGAAAGATAATATACATTATTTACAACTTTTGTTAAATAATAAAACGGAAAACAGGAATTTCACTGAAAGAGTTTTTAGGTCTGGACTTTCCATCCAGACCGAAAAGTCACCAGAACTTCAGATCGAATTCAAGTATACTTTATTAATCCTCATAAAAAGTCATATTTCTATAAATAATTGGCATATTCTGTAGTGTTTAACAGTATGTCGTTCTATAGGTTACTATGGTATTTTGCTGTACACTACGAAGTACATCAACTATTCATAGAAATAAGGCTATTTATGAGAACTAATGAAGTAAACTTTGACTCAGTTCGGCAAGAAAATTTCTTGGACCAAAATTAATACGATCCAATCAAACCACAGTTTATTCCTATATTGTCAAAAAATTTATGATAATAAAAACAAAGAAATATATTGTCGTATAAATTCACATGTAATCAAATGACAACAACAAAACATATCGAAACAAGTTATATTTCTTTTAGTTGTTTTTACATTACTCTTTAGTTTTTGAAGTACGTTTTGTTACAACTGTTAGTTTTTGTAATTAATGTATCATTGTAGTGTTCTCTTTGACTAGAATATCATTTTCAAATAAGAAAAATAAAAATAATCAGAAGTCTTTAATACATGATATAGTATATAACATTTGATAGTCTGTAAAGAAACAGTAATTAATATTTGAGACCATCAAGAAACATACATTATTGTTTAATAAATGAAACATTTGAAAATTTACTTACTTTTTTTCCATCTGTTGTTTGTTACATTTAACATCAATATAATGGCAGTCATTATAATATTGAAGATTGCCTAAGAAAGTGAAGAAGCAATCGGATGAGAACTTGGTAATGTGTTTCATGCGATAGAAGTCTACGCCCGAGTTCACCACTAAATGTGTATGTACGCACTTTTTTCTCTTTCTTTTCTCGTTTTTTTTTTCTTCCTTGAATGTCAAAGAAGGTGATAATAGTTTTGACTATATTTTTCAGCAAAAGTAAAATCGATCAGTAAAAATATTTTTAAATTTTAAAGAATGACAACTTTATATGTTGTCTTAATCAATAGACGATTTTTAATGAAACGTAAAGAAATTGTAATTCTATCAATATTTTTCACAGCAAAATAAGATTATGACTGTTTGGCAGATGACATTTATCACAGAGAGTTTCTATAGAGAGTTATATTTATGATCGATAGCATACATTTTTCTTATCAAATGCATACACAAATACGGTTACTTTTGTCCTTAATACTAATAGACGTTCCTGGATCTATTCTTTCCAGATTTTTGTTTTCCTTCATCGATTAATCAAGCTTCTTTTTCTGTTCAAGTAAAAGACGCTCGTCTGACCTTTAAGACAACTGTCATACGTTATTTATAAGTTTGTGTATATACATATATACATTATAAATATCTACACATTATCTATTGATTTCCACAAGACAATAGTTAATAGTTATTATGTTGTATTTAATGAACGAGAGCTATACTATTCATATAATGCATAGATTTCATCTGAATATCAAGTTAGCGCACATATTTAATTAAAAAAAGTGTATATATAGTTTCATTAGTACATGAAATCGTTGTTGGTTTGAAAAAATTTCTAGAAACAAGATAATCAAAACAAAGAACATCAACAATAAACGAGACATTATCAATGCCAGATGATAAATATGAAGAATATACAATTATGATAAAACTTAAGTATTTTTAATACAAAATAGATTATTCTTATTATTTGTTTCTTCTTTGTTGCTTATTGACGAGATAAGAAGACAAAGTTATTTAAAAACCAGTATAGCTATTAGAGTAACAATAACACAGCAAATAGCAACAAAACACATAATTAATTCTAGAAGATAAATGAGGGATAAATGATTTCAAAGTAAAATGAAACTGCACTCATGTGTGTCTCTGAAAGTTCAACATAGCATCCAATTTCTTCATTATTAACAATTGTTACTAATTCTAATAAATCACTATTTAGCAATCTGTTTAACATATCACCAAATATATCTATGTAGAAAACAAATCGTTTGGAACGATTCAAATCAAAGCAGAGTTTTTTGAGAAACAGATGGCTTTCTAAGAACTAGCTTAGTTTCTTAAGATATTTTGTCTAGTATGCAAAATATAGCTCATAGAATGAATGATCATGATAGTCGAAAATGCAAAAAGAATTCATTTTTCAATAAAGACAGCAATAAGGTCATTTTAGTGATTTCAAATGAAAGTGATTAAAGGTCGATTGTTGCAAATCTAAAAAAACAGGCTGAAGTCATGAAACTATATAATTACAAAGAGGTAAACAAAATTTCAAGAATAAAATTCGATAAAATGTAGGTGATGTTTATTCTTCAAATCTAATCGAGCTGACAATACTGGTTTGTTGATGTATTTCGATTCGAATGTGACTCATGGTCTGTTTCCAGTCAAACTTTGTTGTTCTTTAGTAGCCTAAATAGTTGAACAATTCGATCCAATGATCATTATGTTTGAGATTCAGCATCGAATTCAAGTATTCTACTGTTGATATAAATCATATCATTTAGTGAATTTTTAAATAATCGATTGGCTCAGAGGCTCGAATGAACCAATCATTCAATTGATTGAAGAGGAAACATAGTTGTTGCTTTAGATTGATGCATTGTTTATTGTACTAAATCCTGAGTTGACCAGCTGTAATAGCTGCTAAATCAACAGTTAACAAAGACATATCACCATCAACAGAAGGTTACCCATATTTGCATGATATGTGATGCAGAAAATTGGGAGAAGCTAGGAATCTTGAAAGTCAACATGGCGAATTAAAAACTAGCAGAATCATTTGCTTTGAACCTCAATTGTATCTCATTTATTTCCCAGTACGGTACAAGTTTTTTTCACAAAAATTAATGGGATGTCCATCTGGGTTATTTTGCAAATTTCCTTCGAACATATAACTGATCGAATATGGTCTTAAAATCGATAAAAATCATAGCTACTAAAGAATATTTACATATGTTAGATCATATCTGTTTGACTCGTAGTAGAATGCATACTAATAATTGATGAGAAATGTCAAATCTATAACATAACTATGACAGCAAGTGTTTTTTCTATTATCATTGAAAATGTTTTCTATTTCAGCATTTTGTACTTTATATGAAATCTGATGAAATTCTTTGTACTTTTTTTTGAGTATTTTGTTAACAACTTAAAATAAAAATATAACAGCAACGACAAAATACAGATTTCTTGATGTATAGTAAAGATTTACATCTAAACTATAACGATTAAGCCACAATTCAAGAACACAAAATTCTTGTTTCGTGAGTGAAAATTCGGTCAGCATGAATCTTATTAGAAACTTAAGATCTGCTTTTTGCAGGTAAGAATTTTATTCTGAAGCATACCTAAAAAGAAACTTGACCAACTGTCATGAAAAACAATGATCACAATGTTGATTGGTTTTATGAACTTCTTAAACTACATTCAACTAGTAACGAATTGAAAAAGAAAACAAAAACAGTTACTCAACAGTAAAATCAAAATGCAAGTTCCAAACACCATGTTATAAGTTGAGGTTGACATTCCAATCATACATTCCTTTCAATTTTTATGAGTTGTATAGAATTTCAAATATTAAACAATGATCAACGATCATTATATAATCATTTCTTTTTTTAGCTTAATACCATTTTCAATAATCTTGTTGCATCATTTCCTATTTTAAAAAGTATAAACTTAAGAGCTCTTTCTCATTAGATATATATTGCTCGATTGAAAAAATATATAACAAAAAGAAAAAAAAGAAGGAAAAGCGGAAATATGATAAGCAATAGAATGGATAATACTATTTCAATACTATAAAGAAAAAAACAAAGAGAAATATATAAGAAACAACAATACAAAAAAGTATTCTCAAATGACTCAAAAGAAAATAATGTTGAAACAGAACAATGATGAAAACAGCGAACATTGGAATATTACTTTTTTTTTTATTACATAATAACGACAATGGTTTCGATGTTAACTAACTCTTCTGCTTCTTTTTCATCAAATTAAGATATTTACTTAACCAATAATTTCTATTGTTGTATTCTTTTTTTTTTCTATGCAAATATCCATCACACAAATTCTTTTTTTCTGATCATCATTTACTATGTTGTTACCGTTTAGTCTACATATTATCACATTTTTCTACTTGTTTTTCTTTTTTGTTTCGATGATTGACTTTGAAAAGATGATTTTTATTTTGTAAAACTATTTTAAAAAATGAAATTAGAATAAATTTAGTGTTTTATTTATTTCTAAGATCATCAAATCATATAATAACAATAAAAATTAATAACAAATCAATTTTTTATTCTTCTATTTATTGTTGTCAAGTCGAGTATTTAAACAAAAACAATTGAAAAATCATTTAGAGTATTAATTTACATGAAAGCAAGACATTTTATTATCTTGAAAAATCTCGAAAAAAAAAAATTTTTTTTTACAAAAAATATCTTGGAAATGAGTTCGATCAACATAAGTCTTCGAAATCTTTTACATTTTGATAAAAATAGTATGACATCTTATATATGTAAGATATGCAAAGACATCCTGTCTTATTTTGTTTTTTCTGATTTGTACTTGTATAATAAGTCTTCTTTCTTTTTTTTTCTTCTTGTCTTTTTCTTTCTGTTGTTCTCAAGTCTTTTTTCTTTACATAAGCATTCAATAGTAATCGTGTTTCGTATTACATTCGAATCGATTTTAAATAAGAAAACACATGCACACTTTTTTCCTCATTGTTATATTGTAATTTGCTTCTGATTTTCGTTCTTGAGTAGGCGGTGCCATAAAAGAAATAAAATTCATCAACATATAATTATACAAATAAGAATAATGAAAGATTTTTTTTTTTTTGTTCATGTCACTTGTCTTTAAATATACAATAGAAAAAGAAAATAAAAAGTAAACCATTGATAGACGACAAAAAGAAAAATTATTATTATATATTTTTTTTTTGGGTATTTCATTCGATATTCATTTTTTTCTAGATAAAAATCTATATTATTGAACAGTACAATGACTACCGTTTCCTATTCATCACATACTTCAGCATCGACTATGAAAGATATTCAACATTTATTTAAAAAACAAGCTAAAAGTATTTTTCCTCCTTTTCAATCGTATCCAACTGGTTTACAATATTTTAATATGCGTGTTACTCAACGTCTTCATCGTTATCGTTCAATGAAAAGAAAATGGCAAGAAGTATCAACATCAGTTCAAAATATTTCTGCTTTATCAACAACATGTGATTCTCCAATATCTTTACCAGACATAATAGCAATTACACAAGATATAGTAAAAAGTTCAACTATTCCAACACAAAAATTAGTTAGTGAATTAAAACCTTATTGTATTAATGATTATATTAATGAAATAACAATAGCAAAAGATAATAATAACAAAAATTCAATTGATCTTGATCCATTAAATTCAAGAATTCAACAAGATTTAATTAAATTAAGAAAATTAATTAAAGTAAAACAAGGAAGATTTATTGATAAGGGTTCTCTCAAAATGCGTACAACTAGTCGATCATTAAGAGAATCGGTGAGTTAAATAGATATGAATGATTTATTAGTAGTAAGACTTTTAAACAGTTGTAGAGTTTTTTTATCGAATAATTATTAATTTTATAACAAAACATAATTGATTCTATTGATAGAAAATTATGTATTGAGCATGTCCTATTTGATCGAAGTCCATTTCAATAAAGAAATACAATGAATTAAGAACCATCGAATTTTTGAAAGATTTTCAATACATAAATTTTGTCTGAAAGTTCAATTATATCAAAAAGAAATTTGTTTTTTTTTACTGATGATTTCTTCAAAGAAAATACTATTCTGCATAAAATAAAGTATTTGTAAAGCGGATAAAATCAATAATTAATAAGAAGAAGAAAAAAAATAATATTTAGATGTGTATCATACTGAAAAACATCTACACTGTGATTTTCAATGAAAAATTTGCTTTTTTGTAATAGTACTGATGGAACTTTTCTTTCTTCAACATCCAATATACATAATCATGATCAACTTGGCTAAACAAAATAAACATTATGTCTATTTTTAGATAGTTTTTTTTAGCTGTCGTAAGATCTCATCTTGCTTAGTCTGAAGCCCGCGAACTTATGAAAAACGACGTTTCTATATAAAAGAGATTTTATCTTCACTTTTTTTTTCTGCTGTCGTAAGCCGTAGAAAGAATCCAAATAGTAACTCGAATAAGGAAAATATTTTCCAACAAGGATATTGAGAAAGAAAAATGATTTGTCAGACTACAAAAGATAGGAACTTCAGAAAATCAAACTCTTAGTTTTCCAGCACCTAGAACGCGTAAATATGATATTGTTTAGACAACATAGAGCGATAGAGTAAATAATTGTCTACCAAATAAGATGTTTTTAAGTTCTCTATAGCGTATTTTTTTGACTGAGACTTTCCTATATAAAAACTATTTTTTGTCCTTCAATCAAAATAATGTATTCCAGCTAGAAAACATTATCATTTTGTAGAGAATTATTTGTTCTATTATTTAATGTTGTCTAAACAAAATTATATTTACACAGTTCAGGTGCTGAAAAATTAAGATTTTGGCTTTCTGAATTTTCTATTTTTGTAAATCTGATAATAATTTTTATTGATTTATATTTTTGTTGAAAATTTTTTTCCTTATTCAAATTAGCCTTTGGATTCTTTTTAAGACTTACGACAGCGGGAAAAAGTGAAAAAAAACCTTGTCGAATAATTTTTTTTCATCCACTGTGCATACATAATATTTATGATTAGTACTATCTATTGCGTCTAATGTATGTTCAATATTATTATGTTTTAATTTTTTTTAATGGAATCCGACTCAATAAAATGTTTGCCCTTTTGATAATATTGTCTATACATCATGGATAGTTCTAAAATACATTTTCTTAATGTTGTGCGTTTCAATGAATTATTGAATCGTGTTTTGTTTGAAGTTCAATACACAAATAGAAAATCTTGCAGAAAAGTCTTATCTTTCAGTTTTGGTCGAATCAACAGACTTTACTATCAAATTCTTGGCTTCGTCTTGATTCACATATTTGAATTTCTATTATTAACAAATATCTTATTCATATTTACCTTCATAATTTATATTCATATTTTAAGTGAATGAAATGAATAAGAAAAAAATCTAACTGCTTTTTAAATAATAATAATCTCATAAAAAAGGCGTCAACCACACTTTAATTTATTCATTTTTTTTCCTTTCAATGATAGGTATTAATACGTACGGCATTTGAAGATCAAGAAAATACCAACATAACGAACATAAGAAGACCATTTTCATTAAATAAACTTAAGCCACTTGATCACGTGAAAATCTTTGGTTCTCAACTGCAACATTCAACACTTCCAAAAGGTGATTCAACTGATAGTGGAATTGGTAGTACAAGTAATTCATCCAGTACCTGTTCACAATATTCAAAACAACAACAGCAACAAAAAAAATTTAAGCCAAAAAATAATGATAAAATATTTAATATTCATCGTAGTCGATTAAATCCTCCACCTCTTCCTCTTCTTCCTTCGAATTCGCTTACTTATCGTGCATCGCAGTTATCAATGAAAACATCAAGAACAACATTTAAAACAACATCAAATATGCTCTCAAAACAATCTTTATCTTCTCATCTACAGATACCCATAACAGAAGTATCAACTGTAGTTACAAAAAGCCAATCTGATTCTATTGAAGAAGAATGTCCTTCACCAGTTAATCAGCATTTATCTGATAGTGAAGAAATAGCAGCACGTTCTTATACGTATGCAGCACCAACTTCATCAATAACTCCACATTCAACAATGCTTAAACGAAAGGCATCACTTTTACCAATTCTTTTACAATCAAGTTCTTGTATAGGAATGCAAACACGACAAGTTCGACCAAAAAAAAATGAATATGATTTAGAAGAAGAGCCAGAGGAGAATGATGAAGAGGAGGAGGAGGAGGAGGAGGAAGACGATAGTTATTATTATTTACTTGATTACAAACATTTATTGAATTGTTTACCAAAACCAGTTGTATCCATTCGATCACATCATGGACAAGATGATTATAGAATTTTATTTGAACAATTAGAACATATTCGAGAGACAATGCCCGATTCAAATATTTATAATGAATATACAAGAATTACTTAATTTTTCTTTTGCTTTCAATCAATTCTGACACACATATGAGAAAAGACATTGTGTTTTGTTTTTATTTTTGATTAACAATAATGAAATGAACTAATATTTTGTATTTTAATTGTTTTACTAAAAACTATGTTAACTTTTCACATGAAACGTCAATAATTTATTGATATTATTCATTCACCTTTTATCAATTTTTATAAAATTAAACAATTTTCTTGTGATGCATAATTAACGAAAGTTTTTGATTTAATACTAATGATGTATTAAATAAATGAGATTTTAATAATGATTTGATATCAACAAGAGAAAATATCAAATTGTTTTAAATGTAAATCCACCCACAGGCAAGATTGACATGAATGTGATTGTACATATTTCACATGATGAAGATGTTAAATAATAAAGAATTACGTAGTATAATACAAATTTTTTTATGTATAAAAGAAATTCTTATCTTGTCTGTACAAAGTGTTGATCATTTTTCTATAATTCTATTAGAGATTCATCCTTGGAAGCGATTTCTTTTATATATTTATCTGCTAAAAGAAATAATACAATAATAGTTAATGATAGTTTCTTTATCTATATGCTAATTCTTTATTTAGATCAAACAGGTAAATTGAAAACTCAATACAAAAAAGAAATCGAATAATTAAGTCAAATTAGTAAGTTTATGCAAAAAAAAATCCAAAAAAACAGATGATTGGATTTAGTAATGATCGTAGATGTTATTTATTTGATTGCATAAGAAAATATCATGAAAATATTAGTTGATTGATATGCAAATATTGATTTATAATGTTCTTTTTAATAAAATAATGATTCCAATGCGACAAAATGAACAATACTAGAATTAAAAAATCATCTAACTCACCATTCGTCAATATGCCATCGCAAAAAGGTTATTAAATTTTAAGATCACTTGAGATTACCTCTTCAATGGGTAAACACTTGTCTTTTTTTTGTGTTTCTGTCAATTTTACAAAGAAAAAAGTCAAAAACATCAAAGTAATGGGTAAAAGAGAAATTATCCCCCTTTTTTTT
Organism: Rotaria sp. Silwood1; assembly: GCA_905250075.1. NCBI lineage: Eukaryota > Metazoa > Rotifera > Eurotatoria > Philodinida > Philodinidae > Rotaria > Rotaria sp. Silwood1. The sequence continues at coordinate 127,212 of CAJNOP010000127.1, read as the reverse complement.
GTAATTATTATCGTAAATCCCATGTTTGTAATGTACGAATATGTTTTCTTTTCACAACAAGGAGACTTAAACTACGAGAAAATGCTTCAAATCAAGATTGATAATATTGAGCATCTTATTTTTCTATCTGAGTGATTTTTTTCAATTTAAAATTGATAAAAGATGTTTAAAAAAATAACTCTTTCCTCATTTATTATTCTATTCTAAGTCTTCAATTATCAAGGTTTAGTACGATAAGTTTCAACATCATGCTATATATTTTCGCTTGTCATTTTTTAATAAGATTAATTTATTTTCATAATATTTATTGGCTACTTAAAGTGATTATTGATTAAAAAATTGACTTGTTAAGTCAAGATTTTTAAATACAATTATGAGCATATCTTTTTCGAGTTTAATATCATAGATAATTGTTGACACTAAATGTAGGTAATTTAGAACACAAACATTATACATGACAGGTAGCTGATAATAAATGGCCGTATTTTATATTTCATAGTTTTATCTCTAAATATGTTTTATTGAAGAATAGAACGGAATGTACATCCCGATACTGTATGAAAAATGCTTCAATTTTAAAAGTACAGCTTATTTGAATTGTGTACCTTTTATTTACAAAACAAGCAAAACTCTATGCGATCAATCGTCGATGCTAGGAATAGTGTCATTTATAGGTACATGATGAATTCCTATTTTCTTATTTCATCAATTAATAAATCATAATTTTTATCTTTATTCTATTACATATTATTACGAATAGCGTCTCATATGTAATTTCTGATGTGTATGTGACGTAGTGTTGTCTCGTTGACAGATGGCATTGTAGTTAGAGAACCGTTTTACCTTTTGTTTGACCAGATTATAATATAACTGAAGATGTAAGATCATTGTTAGACCTACCTAATCATATTATAATTGTTTTTCGATACTTCCTTTTTTGCTTTATATATATATCCTGTTCGTCTAATTCTTGTCAACACGTTTTAATAAGAAATATTTTTCGTCAATAAATAGAATTCTCTTCAATTGATGAGATAAAAAGTACAGAATCGTTTATCAAAGAATAATTATGTTTGCGAAGTCGAAAATTGGTCGCATAGAAGTACCCAATTACAATAAGTTTCACTTTGTAGACTGGAACTTCTCACATTGTATCTTGTGATATATTTTGCTTGTTTAAACAGAACGCATTTACACATTATTATTTTTCAAAAGCAAAGCACCGTCATTTATTATGAACCACCACCTACTATTGTCAAATAAAACAAATACATATAGAACGTTTCATAGAAAGTTTTCAATTGTCATCGAAAAAATAAGGCGAAAAAGTCAAAGTGAACTTTATGAATGATACTATATTGGTATATATAGAGTAAATTTTCAAAACTATTCAGTTTTGAAAATCCTCAAATTTGCTTCCCATAAGTAAAACGCATTATTGCAACTCTTTGAGCAATTAATTGCTGGCAAAAACTAGTGTGTCATGTTTGGAAATTTGCTCTATATGCATCAATATAGTATCATTCATAAAGTTCATATCAACTTCTTTTTGTGATTTTTTTAGATGACAAGTGAAACTAATCTATCAAACACGCTACAACATGTATTTTTCTTATCTAATAATAGGTGAAACTGCTTTCATGATGTCAACAATAACACTTGATAGTAGTATTTATTTATCTTATCGGTATGCAAAAAAAGAAAAACTTTGAATAAAATTTAACACAAACCACAAAACCGATACGAAGATATTTCAGTTTTTTTATCGAAGTGCTATTTATGGCCCATTCTGTATATTAAAAATAAATAAATATTGAATGCCTCTAATGTTTTCGAACAAAATTCACTAAAGAAGTAGAAAATATATTTTCATATGAAAATTGTTGTTGTCGAATTAATCGTGCACAACAACATTTCAAACGAATAACATCCATTTTTTTCTTCAATCGTTCAATGATTTTGATACGACTTGACGAGACTAATTGAAGTGGAGTTTGTCCTTGTTTATTAACATAATCCAAATGAGCTCCAGCATTACATAAAAGATCGATTATTTGTAAAACATTTGATGATGAAATACTTTGAACAAGTTTATGTAATGGAGTATTTTCATTGAAATCTAAAGCATTTACATCAGCACTACAATCAATAAGTAGACGAGCCGTCATCCAACATGGATAGCTAGAAAACAAAGTTTTTGTTGTTGTTAAGTTTTTACTTTAGAAAATTTCTAAGTGATTCTCACTCAATAGAAAATGGGGTACTCTCTGTTGAAGAACTTGTACATAAATGAAGAAGTGTTGAACCAGTTTCTATTGTTTTATATTGATGTCGAATAATAGATCCAACAGATTTGTATAACTCTCGATAATAATCAATAGATAACGCATTTTTTTCATCTGAATGTTCACTATAAATTATTTGAGCCACAATTGTAATTAAATGAAGTAAAATAGTTAAGTTAGTATCATAAATTTCTCTATAATGATCTGATATAAGTATATAATTCATTATTTTAAACATTTGAAGTAAATCTTCAATAGGTATATTAATATGATCATTGAATTTCATTTGTGCAAACAAAGCAATAAAATGATTTAAATGATCAGCATGAATCGTCATATTATATTTTTGTTTTAGATCAATTTCATAAAACCACCAACGAAAACAATCATGATATTGACCATTATGAGCTAAATTAACTCCATAGTGATAAAGAACATCATGATAATCACTTTGATCATTACCAAGAAGACGTTGATGTACAAGTATTGCTTCAATACGCAAAGCATCTTTTATATGAGAAGAAATCAATTTATTAAATTCTTCTAAAGTTTTACATTCACGACGACAATGTAATATTTCTAAAGGTTCTGTATTTATTTGTTTGAATAAATTTTTAACTAATCGTAATTCAAATGCTTCAGTTAAATATTGAATAGTTTTAGTTAGATTTTCAATACGTGATATACATCCTGAAAAACTTGTTGCAAGTAATTCTTTTGCTTCAATCCATTCAATATCTGTACAATAATCTTTAAAAGCATCAACTAAACTAGTTTCACCAAAAAGAGCAGCTCGCATAAGTGGAGTAACTTTTCTTTTATCATCACGAATATTAATTGCACCATGTTCAAGTAAATATTTTGTGATTTCAAATGATCCAGATCTAACAGCATAATAAAGAGCTGTTTGACCATTTTCATCTCGTTCATTTATATTACATTTGAGTTCATTCACTAAATAATTAACTATTGATAAATATCGACGACCTGCACTAAGCATAAGATTCGTATAATTGCCTTTTTTTGATTGATAAGGATTAGCATCATGTTCAATTAAATATTTAACCATTTCAAAATTATTATGATAACATGCAGCACGAAGAGTTGTACTATGTGTTTTTATTAAATGATTAATATTAGCATGACCATGTTCAATTAATAATTTAACAATATCAAAATGATTGACTGCAGCAGCTGTCCATAGAGCTGTTACATCTTCAGCTAAATCTAAACGATTATCTATTGAATTAAGAGTAATTGTACCTAATGCTTCAATATCAGGCTTGAAACGAGTAAGTAACATATGTACAATATGTTCATGTTTATAAAAACATGCTGCTAATAATGGTGTCCATTGTGATTTACCATATTTGTAGAGTTTATTGATACATTTTGGATTTTGATTCAAATAGACTTGAAGTGAAATCATATGACCATGACGTACAGCATTATGAACTAATTCTTCATCATTGATAGCTGATATTTGAAATGACATATTATGTGCAAATAAAAATCTATGCAAAAAAAGATATGTTGTTTTTTCCAAGTAAGAAACCTTACTCAGTTTCACGACTACACAATGACATGTGAGTCACGACGTATCTGAAGAAACAAGATTCAAACCATGTTTTGTCGCATACATACGTTATGAAGACAGAACAAAGCACGTGTTACGTACTCTTTTCTTTGTTGATGTTTATCGAAAATCATGCTTACCAAGAAAACGAAAAAAAAAAAATTAAAAAAAACTATTATATGTAGTTGTGTGATAGATAACGCATTAGTTTCAGAAAACAAAAAAACACTATTCAAAATACTGATCAAAGTACAATAGTCAAGCAAAAATATTAGACATGATTAAATATTATTTGCATTCTCAAAATTTATGTTACCTTTCTGTGAAAAATTTTTGTTAGCAAAATGAATTTAAATCTTTATCACAAAAGCTAGTGCTTAATTTTTTTTAAAATCTATGACTTAATTCTTTTCAATTCTTCGATAAACTGGATCATCGTATGCAATGTTTTGACTAACAGAACTATCAAAATATTGACACTCTAAATCATGTCGACTAAGGTTACTAAATAGGTGCGCTTTGAAATTAAGGTCATATATATATACGAAAAGATTATTTTATCTTATTTCTTGTCCTAATCAGACAGTCAACGTTTTCGTTAAAATTTTAAAATCAAATTTGTCATACGGTGTTTTCACGAAAAAAGAGTCCTACATTCGAACAAGTTCTTTTCTTCAACTGTCATGTTTTCGTTAGACTTTGAGATCTATATCTATCAGACAAATATTTTTTGTAAATTTTTGAGTTTTTTTTTTTCCATTAATAATTTGACCTGTTTTCGTGTGAAACTTAACATCTTTACAAAAAAAAAAGAAAACTGTCAATGTCAAAGATAAAATTAAATTCTAGGTAGAAATAAACTTTAACAGATCTTCTTTATAACTAGACACAACACTGCGAAATAAATTTCATGTATATAAAAATAAATCTTAATTATTATTTATACTAACAGTATATAATACATACTTGTTGTTTGTAGCTAGACACAGTATTACTTTGACTACTCATATTATAATGTATGCTTGAATGACTTCGTTTGCGTCAATAGCAGAAAATGATATTCAAAAGTATGTATATAAGCAATGAAATCGACATATTAATTTTTTTTTAGCATCAAATTCGAAGAGAAGAGATTTATTATTTTAACATAAGGAATATGTAAGCTAAAAATTTCTTCATCGTTTTTGATTGAAATTCAATTCAATACAATTTACCAACATAATATATTCATACTTTATATATTAACAATGAGCCAGGTGAAAGTCGAAAACCAATAAATATTGATCGACAATACTACACTTTCATATACATAAGGTTAAAGATTCTTTGTTTTTATTTCGATCAAAGTTTCCTACGACAAATTAGATTTCAATTGAGAACACTTCGGAACTCTACAACTTCCTATATGCAATTAGACTTCTATTTAAGAATAAATATAACTTAATAAAAATATATAAGATCAAGCTTTTGTACTCGTTTTTTTTTTGCTTTTGAATCTTTTTAATTTTTCCTGTATTTCAACTTTGCTTAATACATATTGTTGTCATATTGTTTTCATAATGGAGTTTGGTGATTATGAGTGATTGATTAAACCTTAACTATGATTAATACAGTTATTTATTGTTGAATTAAGTATTTATTTTTCTCTCGGATTGAATAAAGTATTTTAGTCACCAAAGAACTATTTATCGTTGATTGCTACGAACAGAAATTAAAAGTTTTTTTAATTGATCTTAACTGCTATTGATTGAATTATTTCAATAGGGTAATTATTTTTCATACACGTCCAAAAACACAAATAAATAATTCGTTGAACTTTAATTTGAAATTAGTAATATTTTGTCACTAATAAAAGCTTTAAAACTAACACTGTATATGCGCTTTTTTTTGGCTTTGACCAAATTGTTGTTGTATATTGCTAACAATGTGTACCTTTACCAAAACAAAATTATTAACGTACTTCTATGTTCAAAAGTAGTAAATATTAAGAAAAATTATTATTCCTATTGTTGGGATGGATCAACATAATTACTTCTATTGGTTTGTGAAGTGTTTAGTTTATTTTAATTATTAATTAATATTGAGCTTACACAAGATATATATCAGATATTAGGCCTCATTCCACAACAGAGTATCCGGTATCTTCTAGAAGGTTTTCTGTTATGTCTTACATATTTAGAGAAATTCGAGAACAATGTTCAGGGTTTTGAAAGTCTAGAATTAATATTGACTTCAGTCTTTCAATATTTTTTCAGCTTAAAATTTTAAAACTAGTTATATTTCGATATAAATATACTGATTAAAGTTTCGGTTTATTCAAGAATCAATTATCGAAGGAGACTCTACTATTATGAGGAATTACCTATTGTAGAAAGTGGCCTAGTGTGATTATTCACATTACTCAAACCTGTAGTATTATATTTCACTACAATAATACAGTTATTGGTGCTAGGCAATTTAAATAAAGATTTACTGTGTCTGACAGAATAATTGATAGAAATTTCGTTTTGTATAGTATTTACTCAATCCATTGAGCTTATGTGAACAAATCGAAATATTTATTACGCACAGCTTTGAATTTTTACTATGTAACTTTATTTTACGCGAGTCAAGAGCATTCACAATGATGATTCAAAATATCTGAATATATATTATTCGTATTTCTCTGTATTTTGTCTGTTCATATAAATAAAGTTTATTAAGAAAAAAAAAAGATTTTACTTAAACATTAAAAGCAATACCTCTCACTTTATAAAACAATCACAATAAAACGATTGAATGAACATAGCAAAAATTTGACATAATCGATGTTTATCTATTATCAGTTTCATATCAACAAATCCTATTCAGTAAATGAATGGGATATAGCTTAAAAAAATTTCATAAATACTACTGTGTCGCATAGATATTATAATTAACCTGTATCAATAACCATACTTTTAGATAGTATTATTATAAATGTGCCAACTATCCTATGTTTCTAGATGGTCATAATTTAAATACATTAACAAATCAAATAATAATGAATCAACAAATGGCTCATATAGTTCATATCATTCAGTCTTTTCAATATCAACTGAACTCTCACATCCATTGTGACATAAAGAAATATCCCTTTGTCTTCTAGTAAAATTTCTTGGCATAATTTAAGGGTCAATTACAATATTTAAATTCTTACCGTTTTCCATAAAGTTAGCTATACTTAATTATTCCTTTTTTAAGGTATACAAGGATGTTGTCATGAATTTTGATAATACATAAGCAATCACTGAGAGATATCTGTAAACAAATATATTACTATATCTTTCACTTCAATTAAGTCTCGCTTTACAATCATATCAAATCGTTTATCTATTAATAGAAAACATTAATCATTCCTCTTTAACTATTTTATAAAAAATCATCTTTAATTCCGTATTTCTTCAATTTGTTGTTAAGAACAAAACAAAAAGAATAGAATGAACTATCGTTATGACACATATCGATCATTATTATCAATATAAGTTCTGATAGATTCTTATTTTATTTTCTTATTCATTCTATTATCGTTTTCAAATTTTAAAGACAATCATTTAATTCTTTCCCATGGATTCATATAAAACTTCTTGGCACCAGTGCGTCTTTGTTAGATTTATAATTATAAAATTATACTGTAACCCTTCAGGTACGTTTGGTTATGTCGATCATGTTCATTATTCAATTGAACATAGTTGTTAATTCGCTCGTAAAACAATAAAATACAATAAAAAAAAAATCGTTACCAATGATGATATATCATCAACAATTATTCAAGAAATATCCATTCTTAAAATACTCGATCATCCAAATATTATCAATTAAATAAATCAATCAAAAACAATCAATTTCATATCATTTAACAATATCCTTGAGACTGATTCATGCTGAATATAATTTGGATTAAAAAAATGATGTATGGATGCATACTTATGTATAGAACAATGATCTTCTAAACTTTTATTAGTAAACAACAAATCAAATATATTATTGTAAATCTATATAATTTTTATTTTTAACAGTTATATACATATTCTAATTATTCGTTATTGTTTTTGTTATGTATTCAAGATTCATTGAGATATAATATCATCGAATATTGGCATTGATTATGATGATAAATTCTTGAGTTTACCTATTAGAAATATTTATATAAGATTTAAGGTCATTTAAAATTAACTAACTATGGTCTTGGTCGTCATTGTTGTTTACCTGAACAAACATTAACACATGAAGTTGTAACACTTTGGTATCGTCTATCTAAAATATTACTTAATGAACCAACTTATGGTATGTATTTGAATATATGGAGTGTAAGTTGTATATTTACAGAAATGTATCTTCATCGACTATTATTTCATGGTGAATGTGAAATAGATCAATGATTACTTATTTTTCGATAAGTTAATCTATGTTGATTTTCACTCTGCATTAATAGATTGCTTGGCACCCTATCAGTAGTTGAATGGTCTGATCTTGTCGATTGTCTTTATTATCAAGCAAGTTTTCCATTCAATCGTATTGAATTGTCTCAATGTTTACGTCAAGTACTTGTCGATGATTCCTGGCAGTAGGAATTTATTGTTGGATATAGATTTGTTTTTTTTCCGTAACGTAAATATAAAATGTTTTTTTTACAATATTCTTGTCTACAATACACAAACTTGAACATCATCGATATTTTACTTGTTAACATATCAGTAACTTAGAAAAACCTATTAAAACTAGTATAGATCGAGCAATTCAATTACAATCTGAAAATATAAAACATTATTTTTACTTAAACCATTGAAAATAAAAAATGGATTTTGTATTTCTATTATTTTTCTTCTCTAGTTCTTTTGTCTCATATTGTCTGTTATTAATTTTTTTTTTTTTGTTTGAATAAAAAACAAAAGAATCAGACAGAATGAAGATTGATTAAAAAGAAACAAATGATGAATAATAGTTGGGAGTGTCCAATAAAACAAAGATCATTAGTATCCTCCCTGTCTCCGATAAACATATAGTGTCTATTGATTGAATGCGTGATGACACATTTCCTACATGTACTCATATATATGTTTACAATCGGCTCACCTGCATACCTATCTATCTTATACAAACATATATATGTTCATTCAATCAATTTCTTTTTTCTATTCTATATATCCCTACAAGGTGAATTGTCACATATAGAATGATGCAATGTTCGTTATAGTAACGATATTTTCATTGATTATTTTCCATTTTATTCATGTAACATCATTATTATCAGAATGTGCATCGACTACAACTATTTGGACATATTATCCTTGTTCATTTATTATTTCATCATCATCATTCTATTGTCAACAAGCATCAATTAGTTCATCAATTGATCAATGTATAGACAAAGAAATAACATTTTTCTGGCATTTTCCATCTGGTAATATGACAATAACATTGAAATCCGATAAAAATCAACCATTTCTATTACACTTATTTAAAATGTCATCATTAAAAAAAAAATTAATTAAAAATATTTATCATCTAGTAAATAATAAAACGATGGAAGAACAAAAACTTAATATTGATGATAATGAAGTAATTATAATTCATTCAAATGAATATAATCAATGTTCAATTAAATTTGAAACATCAAATCGAATTATTTTTGATTATGGAGCATTAATACGAATGACGATTTGGACTTATGACAATAATATTAATTAGAATTTTATAAAAGAAAAAAAAAAATTGTTTTTTCTTCTTGTTATTAAGAACAGTATGAAAATAAATTCTTCCATTTGAAACTTTTTTCTTTAACATTCAAAAATTTATAAAAAAAAAAAAACTACGTGAATTTAATATATAAGTTCATGGTGTAATAGGATTAAACAATGAAATTGCTTTGATAGTTAGAAAAAATTTTGAAAAAATTTCAAATTTGACCTCCAGACATATTGTTAATCTTAGTCTAATCTTTTAATTCATGGTTACTGATTGACAATATTCTTCACTAGAGTATCATATAAGTGAAACGACAAAAAAATAAACTAATCTTAAGAATACAAATATCAATGAGTTAGGCTGTTGTTTTTTCTTTTTTCTACGAAATATTTTATTCTTTTTAGTAATTCAGCAAAATGTATTTAATAATAGATGAATTAAAAAAATTGACGATCTCGATCGATATTTTTCATGAAATAATAATATTTGACAAGTATATCGTGTGTAACTCTAACTTTCGTTTGAAAAAATTAAAAAAGATATTGCACTCGGTTATTCATCCATATTGTTATACGTTCTTCAAAGAACGCATTTAGCAAATGAAAATGAATTCCATCACTAGATGCACAGGAGACATCTGCTCTAATCGAGCAAAATTGAAATTTCATATTTGTTTTTATTGCATAATACTTAGCGCTGAATATAATATCAAAACAAAACCTACTGATTTCGAAAAGACTATATCAATAAAATCTAAACAAGGCCTTCAATTTTTTAATATCAGAACGCAATATTTTAATAGAATTAAACTAGCAAAAGACGCAATTGAAATTGTCACCATTACTATCTCACATTACATCGAATAAAAGATAGTTTGTATTAATTTATTCATTATTTGTTACAATATAACGAATGTTGGTTTTTCAAAATATAAAAACAAACTTAAAATTTATTATCCACGAAAACGCTCTATAACCAACATTCAGAGTGCACTGAAATCAAAGAATAACATGTAATAGTTATAAGTAACAATAGAATGAAATATCAAATAATTATATCAGAATGATAGGTACTATATAAGTACAAATGATTATTGATATTTGTCGAAAATATTTTTGATGACACTTTTAATAATCACTAATGAAAGAAAAACGACGAAGTGAAAAGAAAACAAAAATTGTTCAAAGATTGACCTTTATGAATAAGCTGAACCAGCATCTGCACTTCATCTATTTAATCTTTATCAGTTAATTTATACCAAATCCTATTATAATAATTTATTATTATCAGATATTTCAGTTACATCAGAAACTTTGATTCAAGATCAGCGAACATAAATTATGCATTGTCTTAATTCTGATTTATTGAAAGAGATCAAAAAACGTAAATTCATTATTTTGTTTTCTATTTCACATATTGTCTTTCTTATGTAGATATTCAATTGAACCATCGTATGAAGAAAAAGAAGAGAAAGCAGCTGTAACAACCAAATCAAATGTCCTCATTATTATGGCAATTATGAATCATGCAGTAAAATATTATCGTGATAAGATCTGTCCAGAATCTAATACATTCCCATAGTACTTTGAAAATTTTCTTCGTTTTAACAACTCTTTTCAAGATGGTATGGTTGATAAAGTTCGATGCTTGACGATGGATGATACACATCCTACCAATTATTCAAACTCATCTCATGATTTTTCTTATCTCAAAGAGTTGATTCTATATAAGCTTCTACCACAACAAGAAAAGCAACATTCATCGTCATTGATTATATTTCCTCTTCTTGTTTTTCTCAATTTGGATCTAGTACATGTTGATTATGTTGAACAATTTCTCATCGATAAGAACACTCATTTATTTGGTTTATTAGATTTCTGCATCAAATATGAATCACTTGCTATGGCAACAAAGAATTTGTCAATGATACAACAAGTCTTATTTGTGCTAAATTAAAAAGACTTCATATAGATAAGCTGTTTGTTCGATCAAAATATTTTCATCAGTATTTTCCTTTATTAGGCCTTGTCTACACTAGAAAATTTAATGCTAAATTAAGAAACGTGGTCGGTCGAAAAGTTAATTCAGATTTAGTGCACTTTTCAGAGACAAATTAAATTTAATGCACCAATCAAGAAAAAACTTGATTTGCTAATTAAAATGATGAACGTGCCTCGATAGAGTCGCATTATATCATCCATAAATAAATATATTCGACATGACGAACTATAGAATATAAGTGAACAGGAACTGAGACATAAGAATAAGTAATACTACAATGATTGACAAATCTGTAGCTGAAAGAAGTCAGCCAGTACAGAGATGTCCATCGCGGCTGGAAATTTGCCGCTGCCGCACCGCGATGAGTTTAGAAACTTCAGATCTTACCGCTGCCGCGACGATAAAAAAAGAAAACTTGCCGCTGCCGCGCCGTGCCGCGATGCTACAGGAACAAAATCTACCGCTTCCGCGCCGCTACCGCGACGTTACTACGTCGAATATCAGTATGTGACGAAATGGATAAGAATCATGAGTTTGTTAGAGCTTCAATTGAAGAACAAACAATACAGCGAATGACCGAGAACACCTGAACACTTGAAATATTAAATTAAATAACGGGTGATGCAAAAGTTCTGAATTAATTTTCTTGTCAGTATAGCGTGGCAACGAATCGTTATAGAGACTTGATCTTTTTCTCGTTGGAAAGAGCTAAGTGTCTAATACAAAATTGTGTAAAAATATTTGATTCACAATGTTTACCAAAAACTAAAAAGCCTTAAGAACACGTTGGACTGGAAAAGTGCCTTTCAACTTCTGGAATTCAAAAGAAGAAATTCCATCTGCAAAGAAAGTTGATCTTTTTTCCGGCTTTTATCGAGTTTTATAGCGCTACGATCAGGCATTGTAAACGCGGAAAAATAAGATTTTCAAGTGACCGATTGAGTTCGAATTCAACATTTTTCTAATATCTTTTGTTAGTATAAATGTTTCACAGCTAATAAATGACTTCGAAAAATAAGATTTCTTCCAACATCAAAGTTAGCAGAAACCGCCTATTTTATATACAATTAAAGCTTATTGAGTCTTCTATTAAAGTACATTATATAAAACAGAATTCAGCTTTTCTGTTAGATATCGTGTGAAAACTTTAATTAGATGTTCTAGACGAAAAATCAACTTTTTAATGAAACTGTTTCCTTTGAAACCTGTAGTTTTGTAACTCGAATGTTTTTGTATGATTAGAAAGCCCACGTTGCATTGGTCAGACTCACATATACCGTACTTCCAAACATCGAAAGCCGAGTGCAAAACAAATTAAACAAATGCATTTCTCATCTCTAATTTTGAGTTAAATTGAAACGCACTTTTTCGATACAAATCATTCTCAAGGCTTTTTTGTTTCTAGTAAACATTTTGAATGAAATATTCTTCCATATTTTTGTAGTAGACAACTTGCTCTTTCTAACAAGAAAAAGATTAAGTCTCTATGAAGATTCTTTGCCATACTATACTGAAAAGAAAATTAATGCAAAAATTTTGCACCAAGTCTTAGAAATTACTATATGGATCATATAGAATACTCTTATTTCGTCTGAATAAGTGATATTTTAGCCTGGTAAAAGCGAAAGATTATGGGAACTTTGAGAAAGCAACTGACCCTACGGAAGCATAATTTGATATACGCATCAAGTACTTGAGAATCTTGGGCAAGAAACTTAGGCGCTATAGATAAATCTTGAGATCTATTCAGCTGGAGCAGATGAAGAAAAGTTCGCCTGTTGTGACTATATAGTAGTAAGGGAGTGAAACGATATAGATTACAATATTTGAAATGAAATATCGGAATGTATCAATTTTATGTGCATTCTAAGTAAATTTTTTGTATGTGTTTGAAAACGAGGTTTATAGTTTTGTAAAAGAAGAATCTTGATAAGTACCAATCGAAACTTTAATTTTAACTGTTCTCTATCGATTTCTGTTGTTAATGAAGATATATCGATAATAACTTTATCATTCGTTGATGGTGGTGAAAGATCAACACTAGTCATTCAAGGTAATTTAATACACATGTAATATTATACTAAAGCAAAGACAAAAACCAAATTCATTATATCCAGAAAATAAATCAAATTCTTGGTCACGAAAAATTAATTTGTAAATAGAATAAGATGGTGCTTTGTTTTGTAGATTGTGCCAATCATAATAAGTTGACTTATGGAACAGAAAAACAATTCACTCTTCTTCACTTTACTAAAATGACTGTAATATAGTTACTATGTCTATTCTGTTTGTATTTGCTTTCATTCGATACATCGTTAATCTGTGCTATCAATACTTATTCATGTCTCTATCGGTTATTTTACAATAAAAAAAAATGTCACGAAATGTGTTGAAATTTAAGGATCGAATAGAAAATTGGGTTGGATTTTCCTTTGCACGAGAATTAGAAATAGCTCATTTCCTTTTTTCGAGATATATCTGACATTTAAAACCGTTTACACCTAATAATGCTTCGAACATTTTCGTGTGTATAGTCTCTTGTGTATATAAATTATAAATGGGGCAGAATATGAATTCTTGACAATCTAGTAACATGCTCCTACATAATGTTATCATATAATTACATGATGCTAACCTTTATATTTCTATTAGACGATTAAAGTGTAATGAAAACATACTGGTTGAGAAAAAAATCGGTTTACTTTGAATCATAGTAAAATAATCTACTCAAGTATTAGATTTTCTTGGAAAAAATGGAAATTTCAACCGCTGCCGCGACGCATCGCGACGGTAAAAAAGAAAACTTGCCGCTGCCGCGCCGCGACGATAAAGGAAGAAAACTTGCCGCTGCCGCACCGCTACCGCCATGGCGAAAGCGGCGCGGCAGCGGTAGCACCACCATGGACATCTCTGAGTCAGTAATTATCTAACATAGACAGAAGCGACATGTTGCTCTGTAAACCCGTGCTAAAATTATGCACTTCGATTACATCATAGTGGCTATTTCTCAATTATGATTGATGCATGAAATTCGTCAGTGTAGACGCATGTATATTTAATGCGAAATTAATACCGAATTATTTTTCTAGTGTAGACAAGGCCACAGATAGATAAGACGAGGAAATATGTATAACAAATGGATTCGTTTTTGTTAGCTTTTCGAAAATTTTTGTTTATTTCACAGTAACATATAAGCGAATTTTTTCTCGACTAAATATCTCACAATAGTTAAGATTTTTGAAAAGACTCAATGATATTTATAATAGTCCGCACTGCAGTTTTCATAGGGATCATAAAACAATACTAATGAGTTTTATAATCTGTTCAGAGAATTGACACATACCTTACTATTTTTATCTAATAAATTAATTAGTATGAGGTCGTTATGAAATTTGTTTATTCTGAAATATAATATTTAAAAAAATAATATCAGTTATTTTAAGAGACTTTGAATAACTACTCGCTGAGATCTTTTTCTACGCATGTAAATAGAAGAACAAAACGTAGGAGTTTATAGAAATTATCATAAAAAAGAAGCAAAAAACACGTCTACAAGATTTCTATAGAGGCGTTACAAAGATTAAAAACAATAATAATCGCTATTTTAGAGATGTAGACATGAGTTGTCTTATCATTTAACATATCGATTTTTAAAAACTTCTTGTCTTAACCGCAAGTTCTAACGAGAAAAGAAGCACTGCAAAAAAAGGACAACTAAAGAATGTCGATCTGTACTGCGTGAGTGAGGACAACGGCGTACTTTTATACTTAAAGTTATTTTGCGCTAATTTAAAGTACTTCGCGCAAATTAAAACTACTTCACAGGTACTTTGAACAACTTAAAGGTACTTCAAAAGTTCTCAATTTAACTACAAACACACGTCTTAGATATTAGGCTATAGGTCGTTTTGTTCGTGCTAAGGAAAAATATAAAATAAGAAACTCAATGCATAAAAGAGAAAAAACGATACAAATGATAGCATTACACTAGTATTTCAATGGATTATTTAAAAAAGTATAAAAACAAAAAAAAACAGAAGATCACGTGTTAATTGAAATGAATTTAAACAGGGAAAAGAAAAATGTTCACAAGCTACTTCTTTTCGTTGAATGCTGTTGTTGAGGGTGGGTGTTGTATGGAAAATTCGAATTAAAACCGCAAATTGGTCCAACCCGCTTGAGCTTTTAGAAACAGCCGGTGTTCAACATTTTTTGCCGGTTATCTTATCAAGTTTTGGGGTACTGAAGGTAATCTATATTTTCGTTATGTCTATATGAAAAAAGATTCCGCTGGGTTGTGAAAGTTTTGCCAACCGCTATCTCATGCAACCATGACAATATCCCAGTATTAAGAAATCTAAAAATATGACTTTGTAGCCAATTTTGTTTTCCTATCGGCAGTAGTAGACCTACAAGAATTCAGAAGCCTTTCAGTTGTGTTAAACAATGATTTCAAATGAGTAAGCATCAAATTTATCTATTCTTGTACAGAATTTATAGCTTTATTAAAAAAAATCAGCTAAAATAAAGAATATATGTTGTTCAATATCAGTTGTTTCGAGTTATTAGAGAGAAAGTGTTGAAAGAGCTCTTTCTTTGTTCTTAGTATAAGCGTGTATGGAACATGACAGACTAAAATAGAAGTTGTTACTATTAGAAACTCCAACAGTTATATGAGTTTCATGTTGTATGCTTTCGTGAAGCTGTACTAAAGAACTTTTCTCGAAAGAACTAAGAGACAAAATGACACACTTAAACGGACTGATTTTTTTTCAATCAAGTGAAAAATTTTAACTGATCGACCCGATCCGATGGAAAAAATTCGACCGGTTCCAGACTTAGTGAAGTGTGGGTGTTTGGTGAGGAGTAAATCATCCTTAGAGCCCTGTATAGGACTCCATAACCCAACTTCGATAGAGTCGAAGCCCGAGTTATTAAAAGAAAGTTTTTCCAAGTTAGACTGATCATGAGGATTTTTTTGGAGTCGACATCTGAATTATATCGGTAAAACAGTCAAGTAATGAACAAAATGCACTGCTTTATAGACTCATTAATTATTTCGGATAAAAAAAAACACCAGAAGGACATTCATATTGACAAGTAGCATATAAAGAAGTATATATGGTAGTCAAAAAAATTTTTGGAGTTTCTTAGAGTTAGAGTCAAACTTCGGAATTAAACAGTTTGCCTCTGCAAGAATCTAACTCTCATTCTCATACCCACAACCAAACATTAGTATCTCGACGTAATTCCAAGTAATTCGCTGTATCCGAAATCACTTCTGTATACTTTCTATTTCTGAATTTTCATTGTCATTGAAATATAAATATATATATAGATGTGTCTGTTTGATCTTCACCTAACTAATCATTGTTTGTTAAAGTATTAAATCAATGTTTTCTACAAAAATCAACATCTTTTTAACCGGTGCAACTGGTTACATTGGAGGAAGTATTTTAACTGCGCTTCTTCGACATCCAAATGCTTCGAACTTTAATATTACTGTTCTTATTCGTGGTGAAAATGAGAGAGTGAAGAAATTGTCCTCACTGAATGTTACACCTCTAATCGGTTCCAATGATTCATTCGAAATCATTGACAAAGCTGCAAGTGAATCCCATGTCGTCATTCATACTTCAAATTCATCTGATGATCTTCCATCAACTAAAGCTATTATTTCTGGTTTAAACAAACGAACCAAAGAAACAGGAAAACCAACAATTTATATTCATACAAGTGGTACAGGTGTTCTTAGCGAAGATGTTCGAGGTAAGCCAGGCTCAGACATAGTCTATTCTGATCTTAATCCTAATCAAATCAATGGTCTTCCTGATGAACAACTTTATCGTGATATTGACCTCTTCATTATTAACTCAGCAGATGCAAATCCTCTTTTAAAAACTGTTATTATTCTTCCACCTCTTGTTTATGGTATCGGCACAGGCCTATTCAATCGTACTTCTTTACAACTTCCAGTTCTCGTTCGAGCAGCTTTAAAACGACATAAAGCTGAAATGATTGGACCAGGTCAAGCAATATGGAATAGCGTTCATATTGCTGATTTATCTGATGCTTATATAATTATTTTTGATCAACTTCTTGCTGCATATGGTCCTGATGCCAAACCCGATATACAACCAAGTCCATATCTAACAACAGGACGAGAAGGTTATTATTTTGTTGAGAATGGAACTTATACTTGGCGACAACTCTCAGAAAAAATTGGTGAAGTTTTATACAAGAAAGGTATTGCTAAGTCACCTGATGTTACAAGTTTTCCAGATAATGAAGTAGAAAGTAGCCTTCGTGGCACTTCTAGTTGGTTTTTAATGGGTAGTCAAGCAAATTCAAAAGCTGAAAGAATTAGAAAATTGGGATGGAAACCATATCGACCAAGTCTTTTTGATAGTGTTGACGAACAAGTTGATGTTTTAATCGATAACATCAAAGATTAAATTTATTTAAATATTATTTATTATGTCCGATTTATATAACACGTAATTTTATCAGTATTAGTTCATTTTGATTTTTTTTATTATTATTTCGTCATCTATAGTCTTGATAAACATATAAAACTGAGATAAAAGGACAAAAAAAGCTGAATTTCAAAATTCTGAACTTAACTTCTTGAAGTTCATTCAGAAAACAACAAATTGTAACAACAAAGCTAACGAATTATTACTACACATTCTTGAAAATGCTAATTACTATGGATATTTGTTGCTTTTATTATGCATAGATATACAAATGAAAATAAATTACACAAAATAGAGAAGCAGTTGTCTTGAGATTTTAACCATTATGATTGAGTGCTACCAGTAATCAGTTTTTTACGTATTGAGACTTTACTTGAGCAAGAACAAGAAAATGTGATTATCGGATTATTTTGACGACAGAAAAAGAAAGAAATAACGAATAATCATCTATCAAATGGAGCGAGACCGAAGTAACTGAGTGGCTTCATAGTCTACCACGTCTTCACAAAGTACTGTGTTCAAACCTTAATAGGCTAAATCGCTAATGATTGTTCGATAGCATCCTAGCTGCGTTGTAATAAATATTTACTCTTGTTGTTAGTATGTAGTTAGATAGTGTCATAGCTGTAGGAAAGATCTCGGGTTATTGAATCTACCACTAGGCAACATTTCATATCACAAGGTACACGAAAGACAGCAGTATTTTGCCTTTCTTCTAAATGGAACAATATACATACGTATTTAAATAGATTTAATGAGATATTAGAATATAACAATGAATGATAGCACAATTACGAGTCCACATAGAAACAACAGGAGAACAGAAAATTTCAACATAGAAAAAAGAAATAGCAATCAGGATAAATTATCAGAGTGAATTGTTATAATATGATGCAGTCAAGTTATTCAACAACTGTAATTGTCATGGGTTAGTCTGAAGCCTTTGTATTCAGTAAGAATTTTGTTGGTACATTAATATTGTTTCCTAGCCATATAGACAGGAACCAATTGTCTAGCGAATATGTAAAATCTCTTCTTTGCGAGAGCCATCCAATGATTTCATTAGGGCTAAACGGTATATCAAATGCAAAGACGAATGTAACGCTTGATAAGTGTTTCAACCGTTGTAAAAGTATTTTTATATCATCTAGATCCATGTCATATATTTCGAGATGTTTTACATGACGAGGAATAAGAGAACAAATACTTTCAACTATTCCATTTAAATTACTACGATGCAATGAATTAGATAATGTAAGTGAACGAACATTATATGTTTGTTGCAGTAAGCAACCAATGCTATTTATTGTATTTGATATTGAACAATGGTCAAAATCGACATATAATCCCAATGTAGTCAAATTTGTTAAGTCAATAAGAGTTGAAAGAAATTCTATTGAGCCTTCAGGCCATTCTCTATTGATAGTAAGTGTTAAATCGGTCAGTTTGAGAAATAAATAATGACTTCGTAGTGTTATCTATGTTCAGAAAAAATATAATGATTTAGAAATATCAATTGTTCGAATAATTCATAATGAGAAACTTAGCAAGAAAATTTAAACAAAGAAATATTTAAGATTTTCTTTTTTTTTGATAACATACCTTTTGTGCTGTTATACTCGACATCAATAGTGTTAAATCTAAATGAAGTTCACGTACATTATTCATTATTAATGCGTCGTTATCGATAGTCGTGCAAGTAGTACATTCAATTTTGTCAAAGTTAGATTCATATGTAATACAAGAATCACATATTGGTACTGAATAGAGTCTAAACGTCGCTGTTTTAATGGTAAAATTACAAGATACAAACCAAGATTTATGTTTAAGCCAAAACATTGTTCGAAATGGATTAATCCATGATTCGATATCAATAGAATTATGGTTGATATCAGTCTTGGTACGAAAAAAAAATTCAAATTTTTCCAATAAAGGTAGTTTTATTTGAATAAATTCTTCCCATCGTGAACCATCAAGTATACCATCAGATAAAGTAGCACTACCTGTCAATTGAAGATGAACAAGAGAAGGTGTCAGCGAAAGTATCAGTTCCAACTCATTCATTTGTAAACGACTATTCTTGAATGTCAGAGAAGTTAAACAAATATTTGTCTGAATATCAGAAAACGATATCATTGTTGCATTAGTATCATTCATAATACAATTTCTTATTACTAATGTTCGTAGATAAGATAAATGACGAAGAATTTCACAAACTTGTTTGAATGTTATGTAATGACCAAGAGTCAGATATTGCAAAGTGCATTGTTTTGGCCATACTATATTATTTATTTCCTCACTCCACATACTTAAATCAAGTTTATGAAGATTACTCATGATAATATTACATAAGAGAGAAATCATTGATTTACCTTTTGATTTAAAGTTATTTTTTCGTATATTGATTGATAACTCACTTAAAGACTTTATGTTAATATGTTTCAGGAGTAAATTTAATTCAAACTTTTCGATTTCAATTAAAGTTAATGTACGAAGATGAAGAAATTGATTAATATTGAAAAGAGATGTAAATAAACCAATTTGTCCTGGTGTCATATCATTATTGGAAAGAATAAGTGAAGTTATATTTTCTGGACGAATAATACAACAAATACGATGATATTCAATCTTCGAAATTGAACTTAAGTCAAGTTCACACTGATTGTAAGTTGTCACAATTGTAAAAAATCGTTTACATACATTTCGAAATGAAAAAAATATTGTTTGTATATCAAGATTATCAAATATATGATAAAAAAGTTCAATAGGTAAAGTATGAAGCGATGCAGCCTGCATTACTATATGTTTTATGTAAATGTAGTCTATGTATTACATCGAGCAGTAGTGTAATGATTCAACATTGCGAAATTAAAACAACATATGACCTTCTTTTGCGTATGAAATAGAATGATGAAATATCAGGAACGACAAAAAGAAACAATGATGGCATATCATAAGTACAATGGACTCGTATTATTAAACTTTAACTTGGCATTTGTAGAAATTCACTATAAGAAAATATTAAGGATTTAAAAGACTGACATAATGGATATATCATTATTATTTTTTTCTTAGTTGGATAAAACAATTTATAGATTGAAAAAACAAAATTTTACATTTAAAACACATGAAAAGCAGAAATATATTATAGATTTCAGATACTACCAATTCAGAATGCCGATTGAGAAGTGTTTTTTCCTAAATTTGAACACATTTGAAGGGTTAATTGTTTTTTGGGTATTGGTGAATAAAACGAAGATTTCTCAAGAGTAAGGGGGTTACCCCTGTGACTCTTTCTCTCTGGCTCGGAAACTCCTGAAGATAATTTAGCCTTTTTCAGTAATATTCAAGAAACACTTTATAGAATGAACAAGAAATATTCTGTCTTGAATGACTGAAATCTTTCATTATACGATTCGATACGTGAATTGTATTAACCAATCATTTATTGTTCCGCGAAAACAGGAGAAAAGATCTATTGGCCTCCACATTCATATATCACAAAAATATTTTTGCCTGAAAAACAAAAGTAAAGTACAAATTCATTATATCAAATATACAAAAATGACAAATGTTCAACATCGCCACTCTACAATAAATGATATTGATTTACAACAACAACAACATATCAATGATCCTCCACCAATTCCACTTATGTCAATTATTATTCCGCCAACTGAATATTCTTATACACAATCTACATCATATGAAACATCAATTGATGAACCAATTCATTCATCTTTAATAACACCTATTACAATATCTGATGATAATATTTTATCAATATCAACTAATCAAATTGATATTTCAAAATTTCATTTTGCTCATGTAATTAAAGTTCCACATGGTACAAATCTTATTGCATCTAATAATCAATCAACAACAGTATGTATTAATTCAATTGGAAATATAATTCATCTTATTACACCTACGGGTTATTATATTCGATCATCAAGATGGCCCGAAACAGAAAATAAAATTATGGATTTACTTTGGTAATGAATAAATACTAAAGAATTTTTTTTTACTTTTTCATCTTTTTACTAATTATTTAATTAGGTGTGAAATATTACAAGTTTATCTTATTACAACATCAAAAAGTCTTTATACACTTAAATATGATTTAAATCAAACATTATTAATTGAAAAATTACTTAACTATCCTGATTATTATTTATCGAAAAAGATATTCATTGCTTGTAATTCCTATCGTCTTTATATACATGATCAATCATCAAAATTCATCGATGTTTATACTCTTCAATTTATTCATTTACATACAAAACAATTACCTGATTGTATTATTAATAATCAAATCGAAGAATTTTCTTGTTCTAATTCATTTCTTATTTTATATTATAAATATATTTCTAATAAATTTATTATATTAGATCCAATAACAATGATAATTAAATATGAATTTGATTTATCATATAAAATAATATCATCTATACGATGTTTTGATAATGAAAATATATTAATATTTATTGGTATGAGACAAGATAAAGAAAATCGTTTAGTTTTTTTAAATCTTGAATATATGAATAAAGAAAATAAAATACAAGAAATAATTATTGAAAAAACTATTGAACATGATGAACAATTCATTTATCTATTACCAAACTGTCGAGATTTAATGATACTTAATATAATTGCTGCTCGTATACAATATTTGAAATATCGTTCTTAATTAGATAGTTTTTTGTTTGTTCTATATGTTTCTTTTTTGTTTGTTCTAGTTTGCATTTAATGTGTTATGATTGTTGAAAGATATTGTTTTGTTTGTTGTTTTTTGAAAGAAACTATATTAATCAAGAATATAAAGAATCTATTGAATGTTGTTTGTAATAAATTTGAATATAGATTAACTTAGTAAAAAACAAACATAGATGATGAAAATGTTTTTTTTTCTTATTTTTAGATATCTATTAGTTAATCTTTATCAATTAATAATGGATAAACAGTGAGTATTTCTTGTATGATTTTGATTAGTATTTTCTTTTCTTTTTTTTTTGTTATTTGAACTTGATAGAAGATCTGATATGATTAAATCATTATCACTTTCATCAAATGATTGTCGAATATATGCTAGAAAACAACTTGATTTATGGTTAGATTCATCATTAACATTACTTCGAAATACTTATAATGAAAAATTAAATGAAATTGATCAATTATTTATTACACTTAATGAAGATTTAGAAATGTATAAACAACGACAATTAATGACAATACAACGACAAAAAAATAATTTATTAAATGAAGAAATCGAACAATTACAAAAACAATTATCAACACTTATTCAAGTTTAAATTTTTTTTTCTACGATAAAATACATTTTTTTTTGTTTATTTGATTTAGGTTAAAAATACTCCAGGTTCAATATATGATCTTGAAATATGTCGTTCAACAAATATAATTGATAGACCTACTGTTTGTTCTATACTTCGTCATTCATTATTACGAACAGAACCTGTACAATCATATCGTTTTTCATCAACATGTCGTGCTATGGCATGTAATTCGAAACGAGATGAAATTCTTTTATATGATAAAGATGAACTTATTTTATATAATGTTAATGGTACTTTAGTAAGTAAATTATTTTGCTTTTGTTCTTTCTTTTTTTTTTATATAATTGTATAAATTTAGGGTGGAAGTGTTTCATGGTCTTCTATAGAAGATGGTTTCGTATCAGATATTGCTTGGTGTTCAATACTTGATTGTTTTCTTGTTTTGGGTCGTATGGGTCTTTCATTATTTAATACACATTTATATAGATGTACTAATATTAATGAAGTTCGTGGTAGTCAATCACATTATCTTATTGCTTTAACTTATGTTGAACAAGATAAAACTGTTTTTATTTGTTCTCATGATTCAAAAGAAATTATTCGACAATATGATATATTACCTGAATGGAATTTAAAAAGAATTTGGTCAAAAGATAATTTAATTAATCAAGATGATGTTGGTAAGATATAATTAATCATATTTTTAATGTTTTTTTTTTTGTATAATAGAATTGAGCGAGTCAGTTTGATTTGACTTGAAAAAAAAACACCTAGCTTTCTTATTCATCAGTATAGAGCTTCAATATTGAAAACAACTCTATACATGTAAAGTGTAATATTTATCTTTGATAGATAACTGAAACTTTTATATCTATTTTAATAATCAGATATTATTTTGTGAAGAGATATGAATTAGAAGGACTTCGCTAGTTGTAACATTATGTAATTATTATTTTTATTTCAGGTATTCGATGTATTCGTGTTAATCCATCTGGTACACAACTTGGTCTTGTTATTAAAAATAAAAAAGATCAATTTCGAATAGGTCTTTATTCAATGGATTTAACACATATATTTTCTACGATTTCAATTGTTCCTTCATCATCATTATTAAAAGGATTTCGAAGTATTGATTTTATGCTTTATTTAACACCATTTATTGATGATCATTTATGGTTAGTTATTTATGGTAATGGAATTCATGAACATTCTCTTTTACTTGTTAATGGTCAAACAGGAAAATCTGAAACAATTATTGATGATTCTATACTTAATGCTTGCATGTTAGATGAACAATATTTAATAGTTCGAATGAAACAATCAATATTGATTTATGATATTCAATAATCTAACATTATTGATTTGTTTTAGTAGTTTGTTTTCGCTTGGAAGAAAAGATGAAAAAAAAAGCATTTGAAAGAAAGGATAAATAAATAAATTAAAAAAAAAAATTTCGAATGATAATCAATAACTATAATACAAGATGAATAGACAAAAAAAAGTTTTAGATGATTGATTGAAAATGCTAAATTGAAAAATGAATTAGTTTGTTATGAAGTTTTTCTGACAGCATTCTTGTCTATGAAATATTTATCTAATTAATTTTTCCTCAGCATTGCTGATAAAGGTAAATATTTGAGTATTCAATCAAGAAAATGATACGATCACATTCTTTTGTATTACATAAAAAAGTACACACTATCAAAATCTCAAAATGAAATATTGATTATTTATTTTATTCAATTGAATTTAATAGTCTATTTTTAAGAAATATTATTCTTCGTTTCATAAAAATTCATTTTATTTTGATGATTTCAACTCTTAAATTGTAAATTAAATTGTTTTTATGATGTTCGTGGTACTAATATTTTGTAGTTTGTTAAATATGTATGGACCAGATCCTATTTCATAGATGCACATTACTGGACAATGATCAGATACTGAATATCCTCCTGTACAAAGTAAATTTCTTAGTACATTTGCTAAAATTGGACGTGCATAATTGTTTTGCATTATCCAATCTAATGCACAATCACTAAGATTATCTTCATGAGGTATACTAGGACGTTGTGGATGAGTAGGAAGACAAGGTAATCTTAATGTACTAAAACAATCAATAAAACCAGCTTCACGTAAAATACGTCGTGGATGAAAATTTTCATTTAAATCTCCCATAAATAATACAGCTAAATGAGGGTCATTAAATTTTGACTGTAAATCATTTAAAATTGTTACAGCACATTGTGCTTGTTGTTTGCGTAGATTAATATTAGTTGTAAGTTCTTGTGTATGACCTTCCCATGTAAAATGTGCAGTTGCAACAAGAATCTGTTGAATATTGATACTAGTCGATTGATTTTTTCCTTCGATTGTTTGTTCAGGTATTTTAATTTTTAATAGTACCCAAAAAAGACGTCTTAAGGGTTCCATCATACCAATATCATGGTAACCATATTCCATCATATTGAATAGATTTGAATTCCAATAGATATTACTTTCATTTTGCCAACCAGCAAAATTATCTTTAACATATGCATGAGATGGCAAACTTTCGATAATAACATCATGAAATAATGGATGTAATTCTTGCACACAAAGTATGTCAGGTGTAAACGTAGTTAAACATTCAAGCATGGCTGGACGACGATGTGGCCAATTGGCAGGATAATTATTAATTTTCCACATATTAAAGGTCATAACCGATATACGATTGGTATTCATAGCCATATCTTCAATGGAGAAGCCAAGAAAAATAAAATAAAGATGTTCAAATTAAAATATTGACGAAGTTTTTTATTGTTACAAAGAAAAGTGATCAATACAGACTCGATATTTTACTGATATAATACAAACTAGTTATCTAGTATATAACTGTGTGTCCATGGGAAGCGAACTTGTGGGAATATAGATATGATCACAGAGTAAAATAAGAGAGAAAAAGAAAAAAAATGTAGGTCGATAGATATTAACGAGGCTTTCTTTCTTCTCAGGATGTTAATGTGGTAAGAAGAGCAAAAAAAATACTACAGCTGTTTTTCGTTTTTAATGTATTTTCAAAGTACAAATGAATTTTTTTCCATCTGTTTAATGATAAGATATTCAACATGATAAAACTAAACCTATTACATATTCAACTTTCAATGAAGTGAAACATGTAAAGTGAAAAAAATAAAGTTATTTTTAATGAAACTTGTATGAGAAAGAAAGCTTTACGCATGCTTTAGAAATTATTGTCCATGATTCTTATTTGTTGAAAATTGACTTAAAATAAAAAATGTAGATTAATTTTTATTTTCAACGACATACAAGCGTACAGAGAAAGTTTACCTTAGTTATCATACAAGTGAACGAATTCAATCAGAAAGTCAATATATATATAAATATTTGGTGATGTTAGAGATATTTAGTTGACCCTTTGAATTATATTAATTACGTAGAGTCCTATTATCTGAAACTCAATGAGTATGAATATGTTCTGTTCTAGACAAAGAATGTAGTAAAATCAATACTGTATGATAATTTATTATAAGAATAATACACTCTATACAATTCTCCTTTTTATTGAAAGCTAATAAAGTCAAACTCAAATAGTTTAGGATGTTTCCACCTACTCGAATGATTGAATTGTTTTAGAGAAATCACATTATTTAAAAAGTTTCAAAACATATGTGTTCATAAAGATCAACTTTTTTGAAACAATACTTATAAATTAATATAGCTACAGCGGTTTATGTAATAAAATCTCTGTTTAGAAGAACTTTTCTTCTTCGCATTTTAGCGTTGTTGGCGCGCATTTTGATCTGACAAATTGACACAGTATGTACAAATTCACACTGGAACGTTGTCTACTCTGATAAAGTAGGGCTCAATTACTGTGGGAATGTTTTCTGAGATAGAACATTCTCGTCTATCAACATCACCATTAGTAATAATTTAAAAGCATACAGCTCTATCCTTGTTTTTCGAAACGGCAATCATCATATGATGTAAAGTTCATTGGTTTATGCCATGTTCTCAAGTAGTTTAATTTTCGAAAAGAACAGATTTTAATATTTTCATTGTACTGTGAGAGAAAACAGAGCAGTAAAGAAAATAAATATTGAGAGAATTAAAATTGTTATGAGACATTTCTTAGTTTTTAATTTAAAATAAAAGAAAGTCAGACTGAGAATAATCTAATAGATAACAATAATTCTTTTACAGGAAAGAAATACAAAAGATCCTGAGCAAAAAAATTTTTTAAGAATGTTTTTCATTTTGAATTCAGAATTTTATTGAAACGAAATGAATGACAATTTTCAGTAAAATGATTTGATTCGATGTCCTTTATAACACTTCGTACAGGGCAACGTAAACATCATTATCGATCGCTTTTATTATCTAGTTTATATAATAATTTATTTTCACATGAACATAAAATCATAAAAATATTTCAATCCTAGTTATTTTCTATAAGTGCTTAGTTGTTGATGGACTTGAATTTTTGACAAAGTGATATCAATGCGAAACAGTTGATTGTTGGCTTCGTTTAGATATTCCATTTCTTCAGTCATATGTTGAATGTAAGAAGGAACTTCGTCTAATGGTAAGTTATTCAATGGTATACGTTTGTTCCGTAATTGTTCTTTTTGTTGTGCGGCTATTTGGTCGATTTGAACAAACGCTTGGTCTCGTTGAGTCTCTGCTTGTTTTATAATTCTGGTATGTTCAGCATTAACACGTTCCTTAGCCGAAGCGGATAACCGATCAATTATATTCATTTTGTCATTTAGAACATGTTGAGCCATGTCTATTTGTTCAGTAACAAGAGCAACGTGTTTTTGACCGCAATCAATACAAACATGCTTTGAACAATGAAGACACTGCATATGAGGTGGGTTTTTACAGTCTGCACATTTGCGAGTGGGTTTTTGAAAAGCAACAGGCTGGTTATTTGATATCGACGGAATCTATATAGCAAATAATGTGTGACAAAACCACATGGAGGATTAAATTCGAGATAGTTTGGGTTTTCAATCTTCCTGAAAATTACTTACTTCACGCATCGTTTCTTCATAGAAGTATTCATCAGGTTTCTCCTTTACTGGGTTCACACTTTCCGTTGCATATAAGTTTGACGTTAATCGGGTAGATTTGTCTTGCATATCAACGGCATTTGGTGTATCACGGCGAGAAGTTGATGTGCCCATAGGCTGATTTGGTAGGTGTGAGAAACCTAGGTTCATAGAATAACGTCAACTAATTAGAGATAATTAGAAAAACTGATCAATGGCAAGACTATTTAACATTGATTAGAGACTACTGAGTCGTAACTATTCTATACACAGAAATACAAAAAGCATCTAATCTTATGAAGTTAGAATCACTCATTAATATACGAATAACCTTAAAAGTTTTTCACTTTTTCCGTCAATAAAGCAAACAGTTTCATATTGTGAATTATAAACAGTTTCTATGAGATTGGTCTTAGTCGCTAACTAAAACTGAGATTCTATATTTTGTCTATTTTAAAACAGGAATGAATAATATTCTAATAACTGGTGATCCGAAAAAAACAACAGAAATCTGTAATTGCAATTGTTGAAAAGAAGCGATAAAAACTGCGTCAAATCATAGAATGTCAATTTTTCTTTGAAATTTTTTCATACATTGAAGCTTTCAACTTGATTGTCAAGTACCACGTTCACCAGAAAATAACCGAAAGAGTAATCTTTTTTCCAAATTGTTCCGAAAATCTGAAAACTCAGTAACATATTTACAAATCCTGATTATCTAAAGTGAAATATATGAGTTTATCTCATTTTCTGGAATTCTAAACAGAGTTTCTAGTACGTGTCTGAAAATTAAGAATACAGTTTGTCTACCCTACGCAACATTTTATTTTGAAAAAGTTTCAATGCAAACATGGAGAAAAATTAGTAGGGGCCCTTAATTTATAGGATTTGATATACCATTTTATATCAGTCTCTCAAGAGTAAAAATTATGAGATTTATCTTGTTGCAATCCAAAATTTAAAAACAACAGCATTCATGCTTCTTTTATGTACACCTGAATAACGGTGCGGATTTGTTTTAAATTGGTACCTCAAAGTTTGAACTAAGTTATCTTGACATAAAAAAATACTTGAATCATGTGAAGCTTGCTCGACATAAAATGATTTCATATTTAACTCGAATTTTTTGCTTCATTTTTGAAATGATAGTTTTTAGTCTAACTTGTCTATCTCATCAACGTTTATTGAAACTTTCTGTACTATTTTATGCACATAAGTTGCAAGTAACATACCGAATGCTTGGAACATACTCATGATACGACCCACGTGCAAAATGAATTTCAAAGACGAACGACAAGAACAGAGCAGTTACAGGCTACACTCAGATGGAAGAAAACAGCCAATGTGTCTTAACACATTCTCTTGCGCATTTATGTCAATAAAAGCATCTTGCTAGCAAATCACCACCAAGGTAGCTTATAAATTCTTAAAAATGAGTAAGCAATTAAAGAGGTCGCATTCAATCGTAAGTAATATTTGCCGTCTTAGATTTCAATTTCAAGTTTCGCTCATGAACATTCAATTTTATTGAAATATTCTTTGTGGCAAGTATCAATACAAAACATAATAAACAAATGTAAATATTTTCGTGCAACATTTTAAATTGTATTTAGATTATTGTGAGAAACTTCTTTTCTTACACATAATCCTCATACAATAATATTTTCCTTAACATATTGACAAAATTTCTCTTTATATGTAAATTGATCATGGTTTGAACCGTATAAAACTAGAATTTGATCGTGATAAAGTTTGTGCATCAGTTGTATCATCATATAAAGAATTAGATTATTGGTTGATCTTATATCAACAAGTTCAACTGATTCGTAGATAGCGGGGAAATGATGTATATCTACACCTATTAAAAGGCGTTCAGGTCCTAGTTTGGTTTTTCATTCGCTCATGAATATATTCATACTATTGTCTATGTGTATTATCGAACGCAAAAGGTATTTCAATAGGTTTTAATCGACTTCGAATAAGTAAATGCAAGAGAAATATCACTTTAGAAGAATATAGATTTATACCATCGAAACCATATTTATGGAAACATTTAATATGAAGTGTACATATTGTTCTAGCTGCTAACAAGATGTGTGAAACATATGGTCTGATAGACAGTTAGGAACAAAATTGATTTGACAATTCGTCTTAACCAAAATCAAGCATCCTGTTCGTAAGTGACAAAAGTTGTATAAGAGAGATGAATAAAACAAAATCATACACGTGAAAAAACCTCTACGGTAAATTATACTGTGATCATTTGATTTGACTGTAAAACCAGACCGATACTTATTAAGTAGTTATAAATTTAAAATGTCCTATATAAATAAAAATAAGCGCCCTCTAGTGAATACTGTTGTTGACTGGCTTTGAGTTTGTTCCTATGGTTTTGCTGACTATTCTAATAGTTATATTTATGGAATTTTATCAATCAATTATTGAACAAATAAATTCTTCATAAAGGTACAAATGTACGTTTAGTTTCATTCACTTAGTAGTTCGAGCTATGATTTTCATCGAAATTTATGAAGATTATTTATAGCATTAATTAATTTCTATGAAATTTTCATTTATCAACAAAATTTATGTCTATTTTGCAAATATTCTTTTCATATTGGCTGCAATCTACTTTGTTTAATACATAATGACGACAAAAATTGTTCATGTTTCAGAAAAATGATCCGTATTAAAAACAACGATGATCATCATACATCTATTTCAACATTTACTATTTTAACATATAATTGTCTTGCTTCGAATCTTGCTGAATCACAATATTTTCCAAAAACAAATCCTACACATCTCGATTTTTCTTATCGATCGAAATTATTTGAAAAAGAATTGCAATCATTTAATGCCGATATTGTTTGTTTACAAGAAATTCATGAAGAAAATTTTCAACAATGGCTCAGTCCATTTCTTTTACAATTGGGATATGATGAAGGTACTTTTGCTAAACGTGGTGGTACCAAAGCTAAAGATGGTGTTGTAATATTTTTTAAACGAGACAAATTCAAATTGATAAATCAACACCGACTAGATTATTTTGATCGTGCACAAGATCAATTTCCAACAGAAACATCATTAGCTACATATAATGTTGCTCTCTTCTGTCTTCTTCAAATGCAAAATGTAAAGGTAAAACAAAATAATATTTGAAGAGTAACAATATTTTCTTTTTTTAAAATGATCAAATACGCATGTTGAATCTTAGTTTTATTATAATTTAGATGAAAACTTTTTTTAATTTCATAAACATGATTGTTTTTAGACAAATGTATCAAACAAAGAAGAACAACAAATTTGGATATGTAATACACATATAAATTGGAATCATACTTTACCTGCTACACAATTCTTTCAAATTCGTACTCTTTTTAATGAACTTACTCAACTACATAAAAACACTTGTGATCAATCGTTTGTGATTGTTGGTGATTTTAATAGTACACCTGATTCAATTGTTCATGATTATATTAGAAATGGTTTTCTTACAGATACAGCTGATTATTATTCAAAAGTTTATGAAATTTTTTTGCCATTGTTTGATGGTGATTCAAATAAAACTAGGAAATATCTTACTGAACCTCATATGTATAAAAATACCATGGAGAGTGCTTATAACAAAGATACATTTTTAATACCGTTTACTACACGAATTGTTGATAATTTTTGTGGAACTATTGATTATATTTATTATCAACGTAATCGTATGCGTCCTTTACATTTATTAAATCCATTGCATAATGATGAGGAACTAGTAATACATAATGATTTTACTTTACCAAATGAACAACATCCGAGTGATCATTTACCATTAATGGCCGAACTTGATTTACTTTCGAAATCATCTGAAGATGATGATTAAAATGAATAATAAAATAGAACAACTTATTTTGTCTGTAACTTGCTAAAAAGTCAATTCTTCTATAGATAAAATATATTTGCTAACCTTGTTTATTAAGAAAAAGTGTAAAGCCATCACATCATGCAATTTATATCTGTACATTCTTTTTTTTAAACAAGCATAAGTTTGCGATAAAATCTTTGATTCGATATAATGAGAGAATTTCATTACAAATTCAAAAATATTCAACAAATCTATTCGTTATTTTTATTTTCTATTTGAATTATTTTTATACAAGTAAATAATATCGAAAACTATTTCTGATATCTTTTTGTTCAAAATACTCATCGTTCATAGTCAAAATAATTCAATTTTTTATTTTTATATTTTATAAACGTTTTTTTTTGTAACGATATTACCTAAAAAAAATTGTTGATTATATAGAAAGATTTTTCTAATGAAATGGATTGTAAAAAGAAAGTGTTTTGTTTAATAACAGTTGCAAGGTTTGCATTCTTCCTAGCAGTGAAGTTTAACTTTTCGAATCAGTTCAAACTTATTTTTTGTTTCATACTCAGAATTCTATTCATCAAATCACCTGTTATTCCCGACAATTATTATCTTGTGTTTCTTTATTTAAGAATGCTCAATGGTCTATTAATGCATTGCTTTTAAAACTATTGCGACTACAAAAATGAAAATATGGGCAGCAGAAAAAAAACGAGAAAGATCAAAAAGAAAGATTGACTAATACACTATATGCTATTTATCTTTAAAAAAAATAGGACGGAACAATAAAGAGACACGAACGAAATATAAAATAACAGTCATGCATAAATTTATGATATACACTAGCAAACCTTTAGAAATCACATCTGATATAAAGATATGTACAACCAAGTTTAACCCGAAAGCTTAAAATCCCCATGTATTTGCAGGAATCAAATATTTGCCATTGTTACACATACGTGCGAGGGCTCATTCTTAAAAGAGATACTTTTTAATATATAGCCTTCTCTTCTATTTTCTATCCGCCTATTTAATCTATTATTACAACTATTTAATTCTACAATAGCTATTTTAATTCTACTACAGCAATTTGATTATATTATAGCTATTTATTTCTACCACAACTATTTAATTCTGCTATAGCTATTTAATCTTACCATCCATCTTTCACCATACTCCATAGCAATTTAATTTTTCCATGACTATTTAAATTGTTCTTCAACTATTTAAAGTTCTCCTACTGCAATTTAAATCTACTATAGCTATTTAATCTTAGAATCAATCCTTCACCATAGTCTGTAGCAATTTAATTTTTCCAGGACTATTTAAATTCTTCTTCAACTATTTAAACTTCTCCTATTGCAAT
>CAJNOP010000127.1:0-93585 GCA_905250075.1 Rotaria sp. Silwood1 | reverse complement strand
TGTCCATGACTATTTAAATTCTTCTTCAACTATTTAAGCTTCTCCTACTGCAATTTAAATCTACTATAGCTACTTAATTATCTAAGAGATGTTCCATCTTCGTGAGTAACTGTTTAACTCTTGCGTAACTATTGATAAAAAAAAACTGATTTTACTCTGATTGTTAGTTTTATTCAAAATATATATTTAGTTGTATTTTTTGTTTATCACATTATTGACCAGAATTCTTCGATAAAAAAAAAGTATAACTATAGTGTCAGTTACAAGTATATTGAAATCATCTGCTAACTTGTATGTCTCTCTGATACAATTGAGCAGGGTTCGAGAATGAAAAAAAAAATCCTTTTATCATTCATATAGTGCATTGTATGTTTTATCATATTGTTGAGGAGAGTTTTATAAAAAAATAAAGTATATGATTCTGATAAAAAAAAACTATCACCTGAGCAGGGTTTGATGAAAAAAAGTCATTTTATTTGATGATGAAAATAATATCATCATACTATCATTTATAAATTAATCTAAATGATATAGAGACTTTTGTTTCTTGATTAGATGATTCAGCAGGGTCTGATGAAAAAAAAAAATTATATGATTTTATCATCTGTCTTTTTGTATCTATTTTGAAATTTTGAATAGCTATATTTTCAATAACTATGTGAAATTTTCAATAACTATGTGAAATTTTAAATAGCTATAGGGAATTTTAGATAGCTGCAGTGGTTAAAATAGCCGAAACACTTTAAATAGCTATGATTTTTTTAAGTAGCTGTACCTTTTTTAAATAGCTATATGTTTAATTATAAAGTATCTCTTTTGAGAATATTTGTGTTTTTTTAAGTAGCTATAGCTTTTTTAAATAGCTATATACTTAATTAAAAAAGTATCTCTTTTGAGAAGCTACGACGTGCGAGACCACACATGACTCTTGTTGTTGAAAATAACTGTATGCAACACTCTAATGTATTTATTGACAGAATATATGACTCGCATGTAAAAGCGAAAATGTTATTAGCGTGTACCTGCAAGGTGGCTAGAATTTGCTAAATTCTGCATGTTAATGCTAAAGTGTCATAGTTAAGAACATTATTACCAAAGCGATTTTTGGACAGCATACAAATTTTGGTTTTTAGTAATATTCAAGCTATTGTATGCATAAATTTAGTTTTTTTCTTCGATGTGTATTTAAGTATTTCTCATTAAAATGACATCGCTCTCATATATCCACAGTATATTGGTCTAAAAACTTTGTTCAATTTTTCGAATTCATCTTTAGTTATTGGAGTTCATATTCATACGTCCTTAGCATTTATCTGATGTTCATTATATGGATGGTATAGATGTAGGTGAAGAAATTCATCTTGTAGAGTAATAGTGTGTATGATTGAACCTTACCTTTTGAAAGAGTCCGACGCGTTCATGTATGCGTACAATATGTGTTTCATTTTTTTGGTCATTCTGAACATGTCTTGTATCCACTCACGTGGGTTCTTTACAGAAGCATTCTTATGTTCTCGTATTCACTGACAATGTTAAACATGTACATGCTCTAAATTTTATGCACATTAAACATCAATATAGTCTATCCTGTAATGCGTTTCCAAGTATGCTCAGTCATAACGACGCTTGTGTGTACATGCATTGAATAAGCTTTCGCATTTTCCTGAAGAGTTTACGACTATAGTGAAGAATCAACAAAGGACAGAAGTAGAGATAGATCATTCTCTGATATTAGAAGAATGAAAATATTTCTCTTCTTCCTACCAGCTAATTAGTTTTGACATTTTTTCTATTGTTGAATCATGCATCACCAAACATTTAGATCTATACACGCAATTGAACACTAGCTTTCATTGAAGCTATTAATCCTAAAATATTCTTCACGAACTGAGGATTCGAATAACAGTTCTCGTTGTAGAGCAACGAGAAAGAAAAATCATTGTACGTAATACTAATGAACTTCAAAAACTTATCCTTAGAAAACAAGAATAAAAATGGTTTAAATTCATAGCTTGGCAGCTAGCTAGAAGTGAAGTCATAACCCATAGTCAGATACATAGGAAAATCACTCACATGGAGAATAGGGTTCTTCGAAATTTAGGATTCGATGTACTAGTAATACGATAGTCCTTAGTGATGGCAATGCTTTGAAGATTTTCACCCATCTTAGTTTAGAATATATGTAGTATCGTAGATAAATAAAGATATTAACCTATAATATTTTATACTCCCCATAGATTTTATCATATTGTACGCTAGGCTGATAGTATAGTAATGGATTTCAAGCAGAAGCACTAAAGATGATCGTTCTTCGTTTCGAAAACGTTGTCTATTTCTCTAAACAAAAAAAATCTATATATGATCTGATAATACCTCCAATAGACTTACAGTTACGTGTCTTGACGGTCATCGCCACCATTCTTGTTGAAGCTTCTCAAGATTCAAATAAATTACTTGTTGCACGATAAATTAATTTAACATTATTACTTTCGAAGAAAAATATAGCTTTTCAATGATCGATTTATGATTAGTCCATTTTGTTAGAGAAACATTTTTCAATACTTTCTTTTGACATTACAAACTGTTCTCATCACAATGTATTTCAATATTATGTTGACATTTATCAAACAGAATGTATGTGATTGGTATTTAAGGACAAAATACTTAGTATGGCGATATTCTCCTACTAATGCATAATCCAGTCTGAATAATACCTCTTTCTATTACCGGTGCAAAAATGCTAGAGGTCGTAATCAATGACATCTCTAGAAATTTAACATATAAATGAAAAACATATTAGCGCAAACCTTGCAGAGTAAAAAAAAAAAGTCAAGCTCGATGTACCTGCGATTGTCATCATACAACGATTGTTTAATTCTATCTATTTTGAGAAGTATTACTTTAATATCTGTTCACTTAATCTTTCAGAAATGCAATAAGTAAATATTTCATTTATTATAACGAAACGTTATTGATAAAGCATTTATGATCATATATCAACGACGTCTGTCACAATTGTGGAGGTGAGAGATGGTTCAAATTTCTACTCCTATACTTCAACACTTATTTTAGATCAAATTTCACAAAATAAATATTCCTAAGAAATATTCTATATTTTACAACTCGTAGCCAAACTTTTGTCTTACAGAAAATAAAATCTTCCGAAAGGAATCATAAATATTTATAAAGACTTTGTATGGTTCGAATTAGATGAAAGTGAATTTTCATTTATGATACAATGAAAAGTATTTCTCTATCTATTCTATTTACTTTTCGTAAAAATAAAAATATATCAATCCATGTTTCTTTTTCTCCATAAAAGATTATTTTCCTAACTGTAACTATTTGTTTTTTTTATTTGTTATCTATTCATTGATTGTTATTTTGTTTTTATCTAATTGTATAACAATATCAAAAAGAAAAAGAAAAAAAAAGAGACATACAAAACAAACGGATTCTAATTAATTTTGTGTTTGACGTAATTGAGCAATTTGTATTTTAAGTTCATCAATTTCTTGTTGTAAACAATCAGCTTCAATAGTTTGTGGAATTTTTGAACGAAGAATAGCTTTAAATTGTTCAAGTGGTGATGAATATAACACAGAACATGATACATTAAGTTGTGTTACACAATCTGTTAATGCATCAATAGAACCTGACATTTCCAAATAGACTTGAAAAGCTTGTAAACGATTAAATAATTCTGTTGATAATGATAATGAAGGTGATGATGATGATGATGATGATGTTCGATCTGATGATGATGATGAACCTGATACACAATCAATTATTGGTGAATTGGGAGGAATTAATGACATCCTTATTCGATATAGAAATATAAAAAATGAAGTAACCTTTACGTTCTTTTTTATGAATAAATATGAATCAGTCCGTAAACAATTTTCCCTCCCTTCTCTCTCTCTCTCTCTTTCTGTTTCTTTTCTCTCGTTTACTCAATAACGAACAGCCTTCGTAAGAAGATGAAAAAGAAAATCTTTTATTTCATATTTCTTTCTTTTTTCTTTTTTTTAAAGTTTTAACATAAAAAGTTTTTATTTATCTATTTTACAATACAACAGCGCGCCCTCTATTGTTCCAACAAGAATCGCTTATTCCGTCCGGAATATATTTCTTAATATTAATTTACTGTTTGACATAGTACATCAATAAGTATAAAATGCATGAGTAACTAGATCAGAACGAAACGAAATAGTTTTCATCATAACAATCATTTTTACTTATTTTCTATGATGACATATCATATATTTTCTACATTGTTTTTTATGTTAAACATTCTTCATGTATTATCAAAATCAAAGATAATATCAACAACAACATTATCTCCATTACAATCTATAAATGATAAACCTTTCATAACACAATTTCTTGTTTTTTCTTCAAATTCAGAAACACTTTTTGGATTTGAACCAAAACATGGTTGGATTCTTAATGCAGACAAGAAATTTCGTCTTTATATAAGTGGTTTTAATCTTCAAAATAATTCAATTGCATTTTCAGCTTTACAAGATGAATGTACATCAAATGATTTTATATCACCTATTTATAATTTATCATCAGCATCAATTATTGAACTTGATGTTCATCTTCAACGTGTATCAAAAGTTCATTCATCTATATTTCTTTGTCTTATACCATCAATAGAAATATCATTAAATAACAGTTTATTACAAAATGGTACACAATTAAAAGGACCATATTTTACATTCTTCCGAGAAAAAACTACATTACCATTGGCAGCAAAAATATGTTTAGTTTTGATGTTATTTGTTTTTTCAGGTTTTTTTAGGTAAAAGAAAATTGATTATTTTATATTTTTATTATTTGTTATTGTTGTTTCTTTTTTTTTTTGGAATGAAATTTAGTGGTTTAAACTTAGGTTTAATGTCATTGAGTGTTGATGATTTACGTTTACTTGCTGAATCTGATGATTCTTCAATGCGTTATTATGCTAAACGTGTTTTACCATTAAGAAAACGTGGCAATTTTTTATTATGTTCAATTGTTTTAGCTAATGTTTTAAGTAATTCATTAGGAACAGTTTTACTTGATTCAATTGTTCATGGTTTATTTGCTGTTATTGGTTCAACAGTAATGATTGTACTTCTGGGTGAAATTATTCCACAAGCTATATGTTCTCGTTATGGATTAGTTATTGGTGCACATACACATCTTTTAACATGGGGTTCGATGATTGTAACAGGAATTATTTCATATCCGTTAGGTTTTATTCTTAATAAAATTCTTGGTCAAGAAGTAACAGCTTCTTATACACGTGATCAAATAACTCGAATGTTAACAAAAATTAATGCTGATATTGAAAAACCTGAACTTGATGTTATTACAGGTAAGTTAAAAAAAGAAATCTGCTTATAAAATAAATATTTACTTAAGTTTGAATAGGTATATGAAAGTAGTAGTTAAATATTATGTAAATTCGTAATTGTATCGAAATCTATTGATTTAAACTTTGAGTACAGTTTTTTTCTTTACCTTGTTTCTTATTGAGGATCTCGGACTTTGAACTAACAAATGAATGCAATTGAGAACTGTAAAATAAATGGATTAGATTTGACAAAAAAAAAAATTTATTCGAATGATCTCAAAATCAAAACTATTATAAGTTTTATAAAGTTTTAGAAATGAAAAAAAATCTATTAAAATTGAAAAATATTTATATAATATTATACTTTTTAAGGTATACTTTCATTACGTAAGAATACTGTACGCGAAGCAATGACTTTGTTACCTGATGTTTATATGCTTGATAAAGATCGTAAAACAGATGCTGAATTATTACTTGATGTACATAAACATGGTTATTCACGTATTCCTGTTTATTCAAACGAAAGGTTGCGTGTTTTGTTGTTTATTTGATTAAATATTTTACATATTTATATCTTTTTCAGATCAAATATTATTGGTATTGTTAAATTAAGAGATTTTGCTTTAATTACACCAGAACAATATCATTTAACAGTAAAACATGTTCTTGAATTTCACAATCGTATGTAAAACTTTATTTCGTAATGTTTATTTTAATTTTTTTTAAATGCTAAATAGATCCATATGGTCATGCCAAAGCAACCGATTCATTATATGATTTAATGCAAGAATTTCTTAAAGGTATAAATACAATTAACATCTAATAAAATATGAATAATTTTATTGTTTTAAATTACAGCACATTGGCATATTGCTTTGGTACAAGATATTCGTACTGAAGAAGATCAATTTGATCCAGTCTCTACCACAGTTGGTATCATTACACTTGAAGACGTTTTTGAAGAAATTTTACAAAGAGAAATTATAGAAGAAACAGATCTTTTCAGTAAATTCATTTTTATTGCTAAGGAAAAAAAAAACAAATTTAAATAACTTTTATTTATATATATATTTTTTAGCTGATAATCGTCGAAAAATTCGACGTAAACGTGCTAAAACATTGGATTATACAGCATTAGCTAAACGATCTGTTAAAGGTTGATTAGAATTTTTGTTTTTGAATTCTACAACATAAAATTTTTCAAATCAGGTCCTTCAATATCTCCACAATTAAAAATAGCTGTATTTCAATTTTTAAGTACAAGTAAGTTTTTTGAATATTTCTATGCTTTTCAAATTACTAATTGTCATTTCAACTATGAATATACTAATTTTAACAGCATGCTCTATTCTAATTATAGTTTGTACATATAATTTTTTAACGGTGCGTAAACTATATTTATAATTGGTGTTTTGAAGTTTCTTTTTTTTTGAAAATATTTTGCGTAATAATCTTGCAGTAATTTTTATTCTTTTCAAACGAAGAAAAAAAACAAACAAACAAAATAACCTATATGATATTTATTTAGATGTGCAACAATTTACATCAGGTTTTATATCTCAAGAGATATTAAAAATTCTTCTTAATTATAATATTTATGCAATAATTAAACAACAAACAAATCAAACAAATAATTCTATATATTTATATAAAAAAGGTTTTCGATATGAATTATTTACATTAATTATTCAAGGAAATGCAACATTAGAATCTGGTATTGAACATATAATGTCTACTGTTGGTCCATTTAGTTTTTTTGCAACATCAGCACTTCTTGGTAAAAGAAATAAAAAAAAAAGAAACGAGATAATTATTTTTAAAAATAAAATTTTTTTTTTTTTTTTTTTTTTTTTTTAAGCGGAAGATAAAACTATAAAAGATGTTCATAAATTTCTTGATCGTCTATGTACAACAAATAAAAACATAACTAATATAACAAATTTACTTGATGAAATATCTTCGATATTTTTTCCGGATTATAATTTAATTGTTAATAGTGAATTACATGTTTTACAAATTCATCGTCTTGTATGGTTAGCAGCTGTTCGAGCAACACAACGACTACGTAGTAATGATCCACATCAAAAACGTATGCAACCAGAACAATTATTATCAAATGCACTTGCTGAAATAGTAAGTGACAAATGAAAAAAGAATTATTCATTTAAAAAAAATGTGTGTTTTTTGTATTTTCTATTTCTTTTTAAGTCATCGGTAACAAATGTTCGAATTGATAAAAATAATTTAACTAATTTTCAACGTGTATTTCTTAATGAAAAAGATCTTATACATCATGTTACACAAACAAAAAATACAAATACAGATACAGATATTAATAATCAATCATCATCATCATTTGTTTTTGAAAATATTCATTCCTCAGATGTAGATAAACATGATAATTCAAATGAACAACAACAAGAAATAAATAGTCCTAGAGATGATTCAATAGAAAAACATATGCAATCACCGACAGCTATTGGTTGTAATCCACTTCTTGTGAACGTATGTGATAGTGAATCAAATAATAAAAGTCGTGCCAATAAACAAAGTCATAATAATTCAAATAATTCATGTAGTTCAAATGAAGTTTCTGATTCAATGATGAATATTAATCAAATGTTTGGTGGTACAAATGAAAATGTAAATAAATATTCCTATATATATATATTTTGATTTATTTGTATTTTCTCTATAAAATGAGGTTCTAGAGAAAACAGTATAAAATAAAACATAGTTATACAAGAATTGGTTTTTATTAGAAAGATTAAAATTAATTTTTGTATTCAGTAAATTCTTGGATAGGAATTTGTATGTTGATTAGTTAATTTATGTTAAATAATAAGAAATCATTGATATTAATTCAGAATTGATCTATTTTACCATTCAGATTACTTTATTAATTTAAAAATTTTCTATTGCTATAAAAAAAAAAATTCACGACCATTTTCTTATTATATCATCCAATACTTTATTCGAATTTTGATAAGCTTTTTTTTTTTATTATAAATGATAAAGATATTTAATTGACCTTATGAGAGTTTAGTTAATATATTCAAGGATAATGGAAGGTTAATAGTCAATTCAGTCTTCAGATGACAGTAAAAAAATTTTTTTTTTTTGTTTCTTCATTAAAACCTTCGAATTCATAAGAGTTATTTTTACCTTTTGGTTATTTCTTGAATATCTTTATTTATCAATGGATTTATATACGTTAGCACACAAAAAAAAAACCAAGGTTATTTTTAACTTTCGATAACAATAACACTAAGGATATTTTTGTTGTTGTTGTCATTACTGATATATTTATTTATATATATATATTTAGACAAACGATGATATTCATGGTCAAGAAAGAGAACATTTAATTCATCAAGGTGATTATAAAAATGATCAACGGCAACAACGAACAAGATCTCCAACTAATTTATCTCATTCTCATTCGGATACAAATATAAATGATGAAGACTTCATCATTTAATCAAAAAAGAAATAATAATCACCATAATCCCATCGATGAATCTAGACGTGTTCGCTCAATGCTTAATACAATAAAATGTTCACCTTCATAACAATTGGTATTTATATATGCATATGATGAATTTTTTTCTTTTATTTCTATTCGTAAATATTTTTTCTTTTATTAGTATTGAATATTAATTTTGTTCAAGCATAATTTGTAAAAAATACTTGAGTTTATTTTTTTTTTTCGGTTTTCATTTTTACGTATATATTGTCTCATTTCTTCTTTCATTTCAAAATTTAAAAAAAAAAAAAAAAGAAAAAAAACTAAATCACAAGAAATTATTTTTTTTTTTGCTTATATATTCACATATTTATTCGTTCATTCGATAGGATCAAGGAAAAGAAACGAAAGAAAACTTGAAAATCAGATCGATAATCCAAATACAGAGACAATAGCATACATGGATTTGTTTTCCCAACTAAAATAAAAAAAAACAAAAAAAAATAAGCAATTTCCTCTGTTTTTTATTTAT
This sequence comes from Rotaria sp. Silwood1, assembly GCA_905250075.1. Taxonomy (NCBI): domain Eukaryota; kingdom Metazoa; phylum Rotifera; class Eurotatoria; order Philodinida; family Philodinidae; genus Rotaria; species Rotaria sp. Silwood1. Next base: position 84,243 of record CAJNOP010000127.1, on the reverse strand, counting down.
ATATATGAAAAATTAATTTATAATTTATTCTTACCGAACAGTACATGAACCATCGGTTGTATTATCCCAAAAGCATGAACTTGCTGTATGTAAACCAGCTCCATTTTTTTGCATAATAACACATGATACAATATATTTAAATGGTTTATTTAATTTTGTTAATGAATTAAGAATAGCTTCAACAATATTTGATGTCCATGTATTAATTTTTGCTTGTTGATATGATTGTGAACCAATTGTTGCTTCAATCGATTCTTTTATTACATTTGATACTTCATCAACAACAAAACTTGTTTCATTTGTATCATCCATTATTTTTTATATGCTATCGAAATTATTGTACAATATGAGAGAAAAATCTAAAAAAAAAACAAAAAAAGGAAAAAAATTCAATCTAAACAAACGAATTTGCGAACTCATCTTATGCACTATAAAAACATGTATGTTATTTTTTTTTTTTTTTTCTAAACATCTATAAATATGTATGATGAAATAGAATACAAAATAGCTTTTATTCTTTCTCTTTCTTTCTCACCTAATTCGATAGATATGTCTCTATAGGGACCAAGTTCACCATTTCTATGAGAAATACAGGTATATAGCAAAATAAACTGAGTTAAGTGGCAAAACGACGTGTGAATATACAATTGTACATATATTCTTCTTCACCAACATCACACATACACATGCATCCCACAAGCTCTGGGCAAACAAGCAATAGCAAGAATAAAGAAGCTATGGCGAGAGAAAAAAAAAAACCGAGAGAAAGTAAAAAAAAATGTGCGTGTGTATGCCTGTAAGAGAATTCAAATATGTTTATATACGGTGACGACAGTGGTTGCCGTTGCTGTTGTTTGAAGAAGAACGGATAGAGAGAAACAAAAGAGAAAAACGGGCATGGTGGCCGTGGTAACTCTATCGGTGTTCATTCATTCTTTTTTCAAAATGTTTTCTACTATTTTATATGCTGGTGTCGATATATGGTTGTTACAAAAGAGAAAAATCGATTGGACGAATGGCATAAATTTCTTCTCTTTTTCTTTGATTTTCAAAATAACTAGAAAAGAGAAAAAAAAAACCGAGATTTAAAGGTGAAAATGTCGACAAGAAATGTTGAAATAGAATGAGTAGTACTGGCAACAACTAAAACATCATTCTTTGGCTTCTTCTCTTTTCTTTTGTGTTCTGTTGTAAAAAAAAGAGAAAGAATAATTGTTTGCGTGTGATGCATGATGAAAGAAACAGATGTCGAGCTTGGCCTTTGGTAAAATGTACCCTCTTACAATTCTGCTTCTCTTTTTTTTTTTTTTTTTATTCCTCATATAAAGAAATATAATTTTAACAAGGAAAGCCAAATGTATATAATCTTATAATAAACATAGAAAACTAAGAACAACAGGTTTATCAAAAATGATTATTAGAATTTGATTATTTGAAAACTGAAGAAAACAATTATTTCTATGAAAAAATACGAATAATATTAAAATGAAATTAAAAAACTTCTTTTTTTTTTTTTAAATTTAAAATTAAATTAATCAATGATCTGAACACGAAATAAGGTTATAAGGAACAAAGTCAGATTATTAACAAGTCACAGAGTTCTTTTCTATTTTTGTATTCAATACATAGAAATCTATTGAATTATGAAAAAACCTAGTTTGACATCTTTGTATAGTTATTCATTGTAGCTACTATTCTCAGTATTTAGAATAATCTATTAGCGTTCAATAGTTTTGTGTGACTGAATTAAATAAGCTAATAAGGAAGTTATTAATCAAACGCTTAAATTTTCACAGTTTAGGATAATCTTATATATGTATTGTATTATAATAGTATCGATAAGTCTCTAGAATATATTAAAACTTCTATTACAAAAGAAATATATGTGCAAATTAATAACACTATCATATTCATTCATAATATATGAGTTGATCTCAATTTTCTTGGACATTGTATTGAACTTATTTGTTACAAATTTTTCTATATTTTATTTCATTTTGTATTAGAAATTTTTTTCTTTTTACAGTCATTTTGTGATCGAGAAGAAGATAAATCTGTGGTATTGTTTATTGGATAATGTTTGAGTGTCATATTCAGGATTAACTTTTTATTTTGCACACTTCAAAGTAAAAAAAAAAAAGAAACAAATCAAGATAGACAATCACCTTTTGTTTTGCTCAAAATAAAAGCAAACGTCTACATCAGACTTATAGTATATGTTTGAAAAAATAAAGATTGTTTCATAAGTTTTGACCTCATTTTTATTCTTGGCTGTATCCGAACGTGGATGGATATTGAAAACAAAATATATTTGAAGAGAAACTGTGTTCAATCTGCATTAACTCAAGGAATATACTACATGGATCAAAATATCGAAGAAAATTTATCAAATTTATTTTCATGTTTGGACAGACGTATCTTCATGAATACAAAAGCAAATATACTGAGATTTTCACTATAGATGAGTACCGATTAGGCTATCAATCACAAAAATTTATTCCTTTTTATACAACCAAAAGAGAATTATTCTCGAAATATTGATCATTACGGAATTTCAAAAATCTAAAATTGTATAAAGTTCGGTCACATCGAAAAAATGATTTTGATAATTTTATTTTCGATATTTTTATCAATGTAGTATATTCTTTCAGTTGATGCATATTGAGTCCAGTTTCTCTTAGTTTATAGCTTATGTACTACTCTTGCAATGCAGTCAAGATACAAAAAAAAATGGAGTCGGAACTTATTATGAAACATCTCCTGAATATCTAAGTGTATTGATGTCTATCAAAATTATGTGAATTCGATTGGTACTTCTTTAAATAAAGATAAAGAGAGATCAATAATTTTTGTATATACTATAAATCAAAACACATGAAATTTTGTCTCTTCATATAATGTTTGAATGTAAAATTGATTTAATTCATTTGTTAAATGAAATCTAAAAATATCAAAGACAATTAATGAATTATTCAAGATAACCATGCAACAACAAATCCACAGAATCTTCTTCGACTAATTTAACTATGCTATCATTCGTTTATATGGGTTATCTTTGGTCTGTATCCAGTCATATTATCAAAACCTTGTCTTCTACGTCAATCTCAATGGCGTTTTGATAGTACTCAAAAACTATTGTTTATCAAATAGAGATAACCTGCTAAAAATACAAATGATATTCTATAAGAAACAAGGGCCTTGATATCTTAACAACCAATTGAAAGAATTTAAATAAATTGAATCTATTGAATTCACTAAGGATTATTTAAACAATGCAAGGATAAATAAAAGATGTATATGTCGGAAAAAAAAACATGTTCCGTGATTTTAGGACATCATCCATGTCATTTTAAATTTGCATATTAGATAGATAAATGATGAATTTCTCTAATTCATTGAAAATATAGTTGATTAATAAAGGCTTTTTTTTTTTGTTTTTATTATTTTTTGATAGATACTAATCAAGGCATCTATGCTACTCGCTTTTATCATATATTCTCAAAAGACATAAAAATTATTCACAAGAAACAAAAAGAAGACAATAATTAATAGACAGACAAACAAGTTACATTTTACAACATGTTTAATAGTATCCTAAATTATCAAAAACATGAAAATATTATTAAATAATAGCAATCAAAAAAATCGAGCATACTAAATATCCATAGAAATGTGTATATATTGTTATTATTTATACATAAATTCATTCTTATTACCTATTGCAACTATAGGTGTCTATATTTCTTCAGTTACTTTTATAGACAATCGGAATATGAGAATTTTCAATTGTTTTTTTTTTTCTATAAAGATAGTATCAAGAGATATCTATCTGATTGCATAAATGCAAATGTAGTAGCATGACAATAGATTGCCTTTAATATAAAACTGAAGGAAACTATGATTTATTCCTAACAATTGATTTTCGTATATACAATGGATACTATCGGTATGAGTTTTTTCATTTAAACTTTTATGTTACAAAATAAGAAATAATTCGATTGTTTTGTGATTAATGTTAGAGTAGATATTATTCTTTTAAATAATTGATAATTGAGAAAAACAATGAAAAGTCAAAATAGTTAGTTATAATTCGATTAACTTATTCATTTTTTTTTTGTGTAATTTTAATTAAATCGAAATAATTAAGTATTTGTTTAGTTTTCTTGTATTGTTAAATCTAGTATGAATAAATGTGTAAGTCAATATATATTTCGTTTATATGATTAATAATAATCTTAGAATTGAGAGCAGTTGAGGATAATATTTAAAAAATGAAACTACTCTAATTCTGTTCTTTTTTTATTCTCTAACTTTGTAAACTATTTCAATATTAGGATGTGAGGACATTTAGATAATGCCCTCTGCAAGTATAATTATGTGTATTTTATTTCAACATAAGATCACTATATCAAATTATTCTCTGTTCACTCTTTCACGCCTACAACGAGTTAAATCAACACGTATATTATTCAGTTTTTTTTTTCACTTTTCGTCGTTAATTTATGGACTAATTGAAATGAGAGACAAAAACATCAAGAAAATAAGATAGCAAGAGCAAACGGAAAAAGATGTTGAAAGAATTGAAGATATAATCATTGTCTTTTTATATAATATAGATAAAGAGAAATGTTTATGAGATCATTTAAGAAGTGACAAGTGAATGATGGCATATTAATATTTAGTGTAAGCATCACTTATATTATAAAGAAGTTGATTTTGAATAAGTTCACTATTATATCTATGGTCAAAAATTAGAACTAGAGTTAGTAGATAAAATTTTCATTGAAAATAATAACAATTATAACTTTTAACCAATTGATTCAATTATGAAACTTTTTAAGATACAGTTTGAATACGAAACTATATATATTTGAGACCCAATATTTTCCATAAAAATGATTACATGTAAGTTTCTAAAGTAAAAAAAAAAAGACGCTAACATACAATAATTCGAGTAAGTCACAATGATTGCGACAGTTAGTCTTTTGCAAATATCACAACATAGATAAATCGCGGAATCTTGATCTTATTTTTTTTTAAAGATATACCAGGAAATTCTCTACAAAAATAATAATGAGAAGTCTTATTGAGTTATTTGAAGTATTTTTGTGTGTAAGACTAAAAGTGCAATGCTTCATTATTCTAAAAGAAGGAAAAATGAAAATGATCGTGATTATTTTGCATATATGTGAACATTAAAAAATCATAAGTTTTTTAATTGTTTCTTTTAATATGCTTCATCAAAACCCTACCCATTTTTACACACTAAAATAGTCTTTGCATCTTGCTGATGAGTTTTTAGATGGCAAAAACTGAAGATCTTCGTGATATCTTTATTGTCCATTAGAAAAACGAGAAAACAGCTTCAGAAATCTCAAGTAACTAATCTTTTGGTTAGCTGATTTCATCTTCTTGCCAGTGATTTGCATGTACCAACATAGTCATTTTGATTAAATCACTGTATTCAAAGATGAGCTGTAACACGATGTATCTTATGAGCCAGTATACTTGAAATTTCTAAAATTGTTTTCTCGTTTTTACAGTGGACAATAATAGTATCACAAAGATCTTTACTTTTTGCCATCTAAAAACTTATTAGCAAAGTACAAAGACCATTCTAATGTGAATGTGGTAGGGATTCTTTGAAGCACGTTAAAAGAAACAATTTAAGGATTTATAGTTTTTAGTATTTACGTATATGCAAAATAATCATTGTCATTTTTGTTTTTCTTAAAATGATGGAACATTTCTCTATTAGTCTCACATACAAAAATACTTCACATAACTCAATAAGACTTATTATTATCATTCTTGTAGAGAATTTCGTGGTGCATCTTTAAAAGAAAGAAGATCAAAATTCTACGACTTATTTATGTTGAGACTTTTTTGTAAAATATCAACTGTCACATTCATTATGACTCAGCCGGTATTTTCATTTATACTTTCAAATATATTAACTAAATCAAATCTGCTCAAAAAATGAAGAGGCTAATCGAATAAAACGAGTTGATAGTTTGAACTTGGTCAAATTCAATTATCATACGGCTGATACTAGAAATTAGAATTAATTACTTGGCTTCTTATTTCTTTTTAATAGACTTTTAGAAAAATGAGATAATATCTGGCTTTTATTCTTTCTTGAAAAATAGAATTTGATATTTGAGGATCGAACGAACACGTTTCCACCTTTTTCTTTTGCTTCTAATTATCGAATTACGTGAGTCTACTTGAACTAATTTGTTATTTGATCTATGATATATAGAAGCAAGTGAAAATATTCAAGAACGTGAAGAGACAAAAACGTCAACAATTGTGTCAGACACTAATAATAATAATAATATTAATACTAGTCGAAAACTAAAACCAATGGAGCAACTAGTGGTATTGACAACATCGGCTTTGGCATTACCTCCACCATCGCCCACTGTTCCACGAGATTTATGGACAAATAAAGTTGAATTTCTTTTGTCGGTTATTGGCTATGTTGTCGATCTTGGTAAGAAAATTAAATAAAATTCATTTATTGATTTCATTTTAATTTTTAGGTAATGTCTGGCGATTTCCTTATGTATGTTATGCAAATGGTGGTGGTGCATTTCTTATTCCATATATGATATTTTTATGTCTTATTGGTATACCAATGATGTAAGCTTAACTTTTATTGAGGAAAAAAACAAAAGAAATTTTTTTAAAATATTTTGAGGTATCTTGAATTATTTCTTGGTCAATTTTATCGTTGTGGTAATATAACACTTTGGGGTAGACTAGCTCCATCAATGAAAGGTATTGGTATAGCATCATTTCTTATTGTCACTGCTGTAACATTATTTTATACAACAATAATTGGTATTGATGAAAAATTCTTTTTTAATTTATTATAAATATGATTTTTTTTTTTTTTTGGTTTTTAATTTTCTTAGCTCATGCTGTTTTTTATTTATTTTCATCATTTCGTGAAGTAATGCCTTGGAGTTTATGTTCACATACATGGAATACACCTTTATGTTCTGAACGTATGCGTACTGAAATAGAAAAAAATTATACTATTAAACAAATTCATATCAGTGATATAAATAATTATTTTCCTTTAAATGAAACACAAAAAATTAATTTATTTATGGAATCAAGAATTTCATCAGCTGCTGAATATTATAATATTTATATGTTAGGTATTAATAATTCAAAAGGTTTAACTGATTTGGGTAGTATTAAAATTGATTTACTTTTATGTTTAATATCAATATTTGTTCTTATGTATATGTGTATTTATCGTGGAGTTAAAAGTACAGGTAGTATACGCAAAACATTAATTTCTTTTAAAATTTTTCGAAATTTTTTTTTGTTTAAAGGCAAAGCTGTTTATGTAACAGCTACATTACCATATATTGTATTAATAATATTACTAATACAAGGTTTACATTTAGAAGGTTCACGTAAGGGTATAACATATTTTTTAAAACCAGTATTTAGCAGATTAAAAGATATGAAAGTTTGGTATGCAGCAGCAAATCAAATATTTTTTACACTTGGTCCTGGTTTATCTGTATTAACAACTTATGGTTCATATAATGTTTCAAGTAATAATTGTTATTATGATGCATTAATTGCTGTTGTAGCCAATTTTGCTGCAAGTTTTCTTTCGGGTTTTGTTGTCTTTTCGGCATTAGGTCATATGTCATGGCGTTTAAAAAAAGATGTCGAAAAAGTTGTTGATGAAGGACCAAGTTTATCATTTATTGCTTATCCAGAAATATTAGCAACATTTAAACATCCAGCACTTTTTTCCATATTATTCTTTTTAATGGTTATTAATTTAGGACTTGATAGTGATTTTGGTGGTTTAGAAGCAATGTATACAGCATTAAGTGATGAATGTCCATTATTAAAACGTCATAGAAAATCTGGAATGCTCGTTATGTGTGGTTTACTAATTGTTGCATGTTTACCAACAGTCACACAAGGTTAATTGACATATATCATGAAAACAAAAAGAAAAAAAAAAAGTTAAAATTAACGAATTATTTTTATATTTTTTAGGTGGTAATTATGTTGTACTTTTTCTGGATAAATTTTCAACAGCTCCAGCACTTATGCTTGTTGTAATGATGGAAGCAATTGCTGCAAGTTGGGTAAGTTTAATAAATATCCAAGGAAAAAAAAATATTATAATAAAAAAAACAAATTATTTAGGTTTATGGTATTAATAATCTTGTAAATGATATTCGTACAAATCTAGGTTTTGAACCAAATCGTTTTTTTCGTCTTGCTTGGACATTTTTATGTCCTGTTATTGTCATAATACTTATGATATTAGCATTAACTTATTCAGATGAATTAAAATATGGTAATTATATATTTCCATCATGGTCAATTATATTTGGTTGGTGTCTTAATATGTGTTTTATTTTACCAATTCCAATTACGATGCTTTATGTATTTATTCGATATTCGGATTCAAGAAATTCATTCAAACGTTTTTGTCTTTTATTTGTACCTAATATAAGAAAGCGTAATGATAATCAACAAATTGAAAATGGTACGAGCTTTCCAATGTCATCATCATCGTCAGCACCTATTTCACATGTTTGACTGTTGTTTATTTGTTCGTATATATTTAGATAGTTCTTATAAATAAATATAATTAGATATGTATATGTTTTATTTTATTGATCAATTTCTAGTATTAGGCACAATATAGAAAAAAATAAATAATTGTAGGTATATATATATATATATATATATATGCATTATGGATTTGTTGTTGATAATTGAAGTGGAGGCAATTTCTGATGATTGTCATCATCGAGTTGAGTTGTTGATGGTAATATTGGTTTCTCAGAAATTGGTTTATCCTGTTGTTTTTCATCTGTTGGTAATCGACGAAGCGCAATTTGACGACAAAAGAGAATGCTCATAGCTGCATCTCTAAAATCACTGGATGTTAACCAATATATAATAAATGATGTGACATGACTTGTTGTTGCTAAATTGCTCAAAGTCATTGTGATTAAACTTCTGTGTAATTTAATCTTTTTTCCAAAAAAAATATAAAATATAGCAGAAGGTGAAGTAAACATAATAAAAAATATTGTTATTAATATTAATGTTTTTGTTAATCGACCACCATCACTTGATCTACCACGACGATTACCAGCACTATTGCTACTGTTATTACTAAATTGTTTATTTAATTTTGATTTTCTTGTTCGTCTACGAGATTCTCTAACTTGACGAATAATTGATATATTACATAAAATCATTAATGTAAAAGGAATAAAATTATATAATAATAAATGAACAATTTCCCAAAATTGAAAAAATCTTGATTGATAACATTTAATTTCTTGTTTTGTTTGATTAAATTCATCATTATAAAGAATACGTTTTCCATTAATTATCCATATTGGAAAATTAATAAGAGCTATAAAAAAAATAACCATCCAAGTAACACGATGAATTATAATTGGTTTTGATAACCATTTTTTTAATGACCATTGAGGCTGCAATGAAACACATCGCGCAAATGTTGCTAATGTTTTAAGCCATGCAGCACATTGAAGAGAAAAATATGCACCATAAGAAATAAATTTGCATATAAATAATGAATGTTGTTCTAAATTTTTAATTGAACTAATATTTTGATATTTCCATATTAATTCTCGTACAACATAATTTATATTCCATGTAAATGGTATTAATAATTCAATAAGAGCTAAATAAGAAAAGACAATTATTGTTGGATTTGAACGATTTGGTACAAGACGTGTATAGATATAGTAACATAAAAGATTTAATGGTGTACCAACAAGAATAAGAATAAGAGAATATAAACCAGATATAAAATGTGCAATATCAATAAATGTTATTTCCATTTTTATTTATTCTATTAAAAGAAATAGAAAATAGTAAATATATATATACATATATAAGAACTTGTATGCAAACATATGAAATTTTTTTTTATGCATATTTTTCTTTAAAAGCTGTGTACATTTAGATTGTTTATTTTGGTTTCTGATGAGATATATTTATATATGAAGTGCATTGCTTAAATTTGTTTATTTATTCAGAAATAAATCTGGAAATAATATTTTCTTGTTATTTACTTGTATTCTATTTAAAATGGTATTATTCATTACTAATATGTTTAATAAGAAGTCAATTTATATACATATTCTTTTTGTATTTGATCGTGCTTTCCTATATGTATCATAAATTCGATTTTTTTCTTTAAACATATCTTAATTGTATTCGAGTGACTCATTAGTTTACAAACAAAAATTGAATATTTTTTTATATAAAAAAAAAACAATAAAAAATTTCGTGAAAATAGAAAAAAATTAATCATATTCTTGAAAAACTAACAATGAATATTATTTCACTTACCCTATGAAGTTTATAATAATATTCAAAAAAATGAGTTGTTAAAATTTTTCGATATTTTGAAAAAGTAAATAATCTTATAATCTAGATCGACTAAATACCTTTGGCAAGTCGAATTCGTCGCTATCTATTAATTTGTATCCGCTTCTAGTTTTGTCTTGGTAGTGCAAGAAGAAAACCGACAATGTAATAAATGGTTACATTTCCTTTTTTTTTCCTCTGCAATATGTCGTCAACACATTCTACTGGTCTCACTAGGAAGCGTCTGTTTCTTGCAGTTTTTTTCACTCTCTATATAGTTGTCGACATCTCTAAGAATAAATGCATGTAATCGGTAGAATAATATAGAAATATGTTGATAGACACTGCACCATTTTTAACAGTTCCTAGTCTTCTATCATTTTTGACTGGCATCAAATTCACAACGAACAATGTAGATAGATGCCACCTGTGTTATTCTAAAGAGTACTTAAATGACATTATTGAAAAAGCGGAAATGTCGATCAATCATTAACTATGCACGTATATTTCTATATAATCAAGTTTAATATGTATTTTTCTTTTCGAGGAAAATAAAGATAAAATCGAAGCAAATATTTAATTCTTTGGCAGAACCTATCACAGAAATTAGATAGACAAGCAAAATTATAACTGAGAGTAAACATATGCTGTGTTATTGCTTTGGGACAAACACCAATTTTAGAAGAAAGAACACAACTATGATTTGTCTGTTTGATAATAGATCAATAAGCTACAGAAGTTACTAATAATATTACTAACTGATATATGTTGTCTATTACTTATTATGTACAATAGATTTTAAAATAACTTGTTTAGAATATATTGATTATGACGTCGTATATTTTTATTATTGATAGACTATAATAACAATTAATCACTAAAAATTATTTACGTATAGCATTACTTCATCAATTTAAAAAACATTAACATATCTGATTTGTTTATCCTTTCCACATTTATTGATGATAGACTGATTTACTATATAAAGTAAAATAATGATTGATAGTCTTTTTTGCTTTCAGTTTAGGAACTTAAACGATTCTCTTAATTATTATCAATCAACATGGTACTTTTAAAAATAGATATATGTACTAGTCAAAATAATATGACATAGATAAAATAGATCTTTTTTTCTTTTAATTTTGATTGACATTTTCAGGGATATTAATTTTATATTTTATCCAAAGGTCAGCAATGAATTTATGTTTACATATTAGATAATCAAAACAGAAGATATTGTTTCTCATATACAATATCATATCAATATATAATAGAAAATTGATTTATTTAATTAATAGAATTATTTGGCTTTTTTTTTATCTCTTTCAATAGATTCAAGTTATTTATTTGATAATAATGATTTACAGAATTAATTATCACTATGTTAATATTATATAAAAACAAAATTTACTAGAACAAAAAAAAAAAAAACATATGAGTAAACTTTGTTTTGATTTAGAAATCAAGACTGAAAGAAAATTCTAAAAAAAGATGTAATATGTTATCTAATATTATTTTTTATCTTAAAGTTTTAATATAGAATAAGAAAGTGAGTAGATTTTTAGGTATGTTTTATTTATTTACCTTGTACTTAAAAGAGAACAAAAAGAATTATCTAAACAAGCAAAAATATACATAAGATGTTTTTTTTTTCTACTTTGTCAATAAAGAGGATGTTAGTATATGTCGACAGATGAATAAAAGACAGACAACTACTCGACAGAATACTTGTCAATATAGACATTTCTATTGTCTACCATGATTTTCTTGTTAATTGAAGCATAAAAAGTGAAATTTGACTATTAAACTATATTTCAATATGAAAAACTATAATTAAATCAGTAAACTATTCGTAATCATTTGTCATTTTCTATATGTCAAAATTCTTCAATTGATTTTTACGTTTTCTATAGATTTTCTTTTTAAATATGCAAGAATAATGTAATCAAAAAAGAAAAATCGATTAGTCAACTTAGTATGTGATTCACGAATCAACAAATTAATAAATTACTCAAAGCAGTAAATTAATATTGTACACTACATGTAATTGATTTTTTTTTTGTCAGCATCCACAATTATTCAACGAATTTATTATCTAGTCATAACATCGAAGAAATGTCAACAATACTAATATATTATTTGTATAATTTATTTTCATTAGTAAAGACTTAGAACATGTTGTATTCAGTCTTGCATTAATATTATCAAACATGAAAAAGACAAGAATTCTATTGAAAGAAAACAACTATTATATACACCATTGTAGATTACTGAGTGTTATAAGTAGAAATAAGATATTTGTTTTTGTATAGTTAAATAGGTACAAGATAATCGACGATCATATGTGTCATTTATTCTCATAGAAATATATTGTAAAAATAAAATTCAAGTCACATTTGACAATGACGTCTTACAAATATGAGAATAACTTGAAGAATTTTTATTCTAATTTTAAACATTTATATTACATTCATCAAAATCAAGGCCAACATTCTAATATCATGAACGTATATAAATAACTCGTTAATTAAAAAATTTTATAGGATTCTAGGGGGAAGCCTTTACAAAAATGTCTCTTATATATTTATTAATATAATGTGTTCCGTTCTTGTTTGAGTGACTTCACAGTATAAGTAGTTCTATTCATCTCCGGTTTCTACCATCTGGAAGAATGAAGTAGAAAAATGCAATTTATTTAAAAGCGGATGCTTTTAGACAAGGCATGTAGACTGTTACTTTACAATAATTGTGTGCAAGACGAGTAAAATAAGCTTTTAAAAATATCAAAATTAATAATTTTCTATGAAATCTTACTGAATTCAACTAAAGCAGATATAATGTCTACTGTAAATCTGTGATATTTTACATTAATTGTATTCTGAGATTAAATATTAATAACAGAAATATTTTACTACAAATTACAACTAAATTTCATGATGCAACTATTGAATATTTTGTTTTTTTAATGAACTCATCAATTTTCACATTGCTTTACATTTTTTATTGCACTCTTTTTTTTTGCATACTGAAAATCATCGATCTCTAGCTATTTCAGTTCTGGATCCATTCAAAGAATAACAGAGTATATTATATTTGTAATGGAATAGTAATAAAATTTATTAATATTATTTATATTTGACAATGATTTGACGTAGATTTAAGAGCGAAGAATGGGTACTCTTTCTTTTCTGAAATAGTTTTCGAATTTTTTTACAGCCATAACAAACAAAACACTTGATGTTATACTAGTTTATATGAGCTATAAGAATCGATCTTTTTTTTTATCTAGAATCGTCGTTTCTCCTTACTAAAATTTTACATCTAAAACTATCAATAATACTTTCATGTTTCTAAATCCATTTTCTTTACCTGAATAATATCTATTATATCTTTTTCTTTTTATTCTATAAATTCATAGGTAACATCATTTACTATCTTGTATCTCTATTCAATTCATATATTTAATGTAATCAGCTTTAATAAATAACGTTACATACTTGTAATTTTTCTGTAAGAATATTCTATTCAGAAAACATTCCTGACGATGAATAATATTAAATGATGCATTTTATATGTCAGTATTTCGCATGGGAGAACGCCAAAGAAAAAGAAGAGATAGGAAAGAAAAATGACATCGTACATAAAAGTCGTTCTAATATGGTGTAGTAAGATGACATTGACATATTGTGATCGTCTTATTGTTTTTATCATTGCAAAATTGTTCTCTTTAAATTTGAATAATAGTGATTAGATTTTAACAAGTTTTCTTGCATTTACAATAAACATATGAAAAGTATAAAAAAAAAGAAAAAGAAAAAGAAAAAGAGCAAAATTTTCGATTGATTAATTTTACTTTTCAAATCATGCATGAAAAATATTCTCATGAATGTTTTCTTATTTTACTCAAGATCAATATATAGAATATCTTAAAATGATAAATTAAATTTAGACAAATCGATTGACAACAAAAAATACAACTAAATAGTATTCTTGTGATATAAACATGCGAAACTTTTTGAATATTTCTTTTCAATAATTTAAATAACAAAATGTAAGAAGATGAACGAAATGATTACACACTTAAATAGTCTATACTCCTACATCATTCATCAATTTTCTAGATCTTTCATAAAAAGAATAAGAACTAATCCTTGGAGATTGATTTTTCGAGACATGAAAAAAAAAAAGAAGTGATTTCTATGACATTTTCTTATATATGCAATCAGAGAGAAAAACAAAATGACCTTTATTTGTGAATAAATAGTTGTGATTGGAAAAACAATCATTAAATTATTAACTTCAATAAATTAGTAAAATTTCGCTAAGGGAAATCAAGTTCAATCGAATTTGAAATACGATATTTGTGTAAATATCTATCCCTTGGTTCATGATAAACATGTTTTGTCATTTTAACTTTAACAATCAATATATATGAAGCAAAAATATGAATATATAAAAAATGATAATATTTTGTCAACATTGAAATAAACATTCTATAAGAAAATTTCAATTCAAATCTTAATAAATCTTTATTGACTAGATGAAATAATTTAATATTTATTAAAAAAATTTATTCGTTTATTTCATTTTTAATAATTAGTAGTTTATGGTTAATTGTGTAAAAATAAATATTAAAAAAATAAATAGACTATTGTTATAGATAAATAATCTCAATAAAAGTCACATATATTTAGAAAATAGAGACAAATATATAAAACAAGATAAAAATAAAATGTTTGTCATGAGAATATTTTTTTGTTTTTTGACACAAGACGATATTTCTCTATTTTCTTTTATTGTAATAATAGTTTCTTGTCATTTCAATTATATAAAATAAAATAGAAAATAATAGATAAACTCTATGAATTAGAATTATTTTATTTTGTTCTGCTTATTTCAATCTCAAATTCATTGTATTTTATTAGTAAATATATAGTTGATGAACTTAATTCAATAATTGAACCCTGGAAAAATAATATTTTTTTCCTATAAAGAAAATCATCTCGTGAGCACTTGTTTTTCTCTTTAGTTTCTCTAATAGCAATTTTCACTATGAATTTAATACACTTATTCTATTTACACTAATCAAATATTACCATAATAATTACGTCGTTTTATGATTTTTTTTTTATAAAGTTTTCTATATCTTCTTTACATTTTGTTTTTATGTTTGTAATAGTTTTATAATATTTTTATGCATCATTAACAATCTAAAAATGTATTTTATCAGATTATCATTTTTTGTTTGTTACTCTTGTTAACATTGTAATAATCTCTCATGTATAATTTTTAAAGATTTCATGATAATCATTTAATATTACATTTAATTTTGATTGTAAATAAAATTCAACATCTAATTTAAGTATATTAAAGTCGAATATTTTTGTGTAATATTGAAAATATAATCAAACGAATAGTAAGAAATGAATCTACAACGATTATACATTTAATATGAATATATCAATGTTTAATCGATGATCAATACAATATTCTTTCTATATTATAAATAGACTAACACTGACATAGAATGTAAAATCAAAACAAAGTCATAGATTCGTATAACGCCCTTTTTTTTGTAGTTGAACTTGTGTTTTAGAATATATTTTGATAATTTGACTATGATTGAAAATATTTATGATTGTTACATACAATTTTGATAGTTATACCTAATCATTTTTCAAGGTTGTTATTAGATTGTTCTTGTCATATGAATTAATCATAAAAGATGCATGATATCTAATCCTTTTTCTTAAATCTTCGTTTTTTTTGGGGGGGTATTATTTAATAAACAACAATATCGATTGTCAAATGTAATTGATTAAAATCGGAAATATAACAAATCTTAAGATAATATATGCTGATAGATTTACTCTTGTTTTATTTATTTATTCAAATTTTTTTATCTACTGCATACGTTATGAATGTCTCAATGAATGTAAATTAAAGTGCATGGGATATATCATTATTTTTTTTTTCTGTGTATTTTTCTTTTAATGATATGACAAAAATATGGTTCATTATATGTTAAGTATAAATGAACGAAAACCTACAAAGTATTTGTTATTTTAACCCCGCATAGCATGAAATGCTTGTGGAGCATATCGCCTATTGTAGAAACGATCTTGATATTGTCGACGAGAAAGATTTTCTTTTTGAATAAGAGCAGGATCAAACAGGAGACTTAGAAAACGACTCTTAGACAATATTGGATGTTTAATAGCATTAATATGATTAATTGATGATGATGACAATCGAGATGGTAAGGGATAATCATGATTATTTTGACCATAGAAATCATTGTCGATGTCGATATCGTCAACGTTTTTGCCAATGTCGCCAATGGATGAACCAAATAAATATGTTGATGATGATGAAGAGCAACACGAAAACGAGCAGATAAGCACAAGAACAATCAACGCTGACATATAGACTCGTGTAGACGATGATGAACCTTTACCACATAATATAGAAAGTGCCATATCTGAAATGATATTAGATTTTATTTATAAACAAAATTATTTTTAAAAAATAAAGCAGCTGATCTCATTATTATCTTCAACATACCAATAGGTGAGACGCTAGATAGTTCGAAAAGTTTCAACAAAAACGAACATATCTTTCTCGAGATATTCAATTTTCAAAAAAAACAAAAACAGTCGTTTATCATAGGAGAAAATATTAATTCACTCTACTTGGAACTTATTAATCCTGAGAAAGACACATTCATTTTCGATAAAACGTTCACAACTATCTAATGATTATTATATCAATCTAGAAATAACATTTCAAATCAACATTCTTCATTTTAGTTTTTTTTCGGTATACTTAGTTCTCAATAAAACTGTCATAACTCTTTTCCAGTACAGCATGAACTCGGATCTTTTTAGACTTTCTATTATCTCAATATACTTTATTAAATGATGTATGAATGAATTAAAACAGAAGCGAACATTTCAGATACTTCTCTTGTTAGTTGATTTTGTATACAGCATAGAAAAAGAACATCTAAGAAAAATGTTGTTTTTTTCTTTCGCTGTTTAGTAACGAAGGAGAAAATGTATTGTATAAAATAAACTAATTCTTTCAATAAAAACACCTACGAGAATCTAATACAATATTTTTCCCTTTTATAAAAGAAATGCTTGTAGCTGCTGTCAGTTGTCAACATAAAATGTGTTTATTTATTCACATACTTCAAACTTATAACAATGACGTGAGAAAAAAAAAGAGAATTATACACCCACAATATTAAAATGTATGTCTTTAAATAACTTACTTCGATAGAATGTTTTAATATTTTGATTTACGATTACCTGTCCATTGTATTTATTATATAAAATTCTCTAGATATATATTAAAATGATTTACATGTAATAAAAGATTTACTCTTCTTTGTAGCTATTCATAGATATTAAATAGAAATGAGACACATGGTCAAATGACCAAATTACTTGAAAGTCATGACATTAAAAAATATTTTTATCAGGATAATGTTGATATGATAGAAATCAGTAGACCATAGAGAATTGTCGCTAGACTAAAAAACATGGACTAAAGAATTCTCGAGAGTTATACATCAATCAATACAGAGACACATCTCTTCAATATATAATTCAAAATCATTAGTCAACTATTTCTATATACAATCAAACATTAATATATTTAGTTTCTGATATGATAAAACAGAAACTTAAAATAAAGTGTTCTTCTTATTTAAATAATAGTACAATACAATATTAACACTTTTGATCAAAAAACAGACTTTGTCATATGTATATTTCGAAGCGTAAAACTCGTGTGAAACATGTAGACATGAGTAAAAGGAACTAACCTTTTTATTCTTAAATATCCTATTGAAAGTTTTGCAAAAGAAAATTTTCAATGAAAAATATAAACAATAAAGATGTATCACAAAATTTTCTTGATACTAGTTTTTTTTTTCTAACTGTCAATTTGTTTGATAATCATTTATGTACTATAAACTAGGACATTTTCTTCCGCTTCAATCTCTTCCAAATTCATTCAAATAGAACTAACAAATAGTACTCAATTTTCTTCTTTTTTTTTGATAGAAATCTGATTTGATATGTAAAATAATGCATGAAGTTTTCAATAATATTGATAAAATATAAAAATCATTTCATTGAAAAAGATAATACAATTTGTTTAGTTAAACAAATCATAAATTGAAATATATAATAAAAAAAAAGTTATCCTTATTTGAAACATAATATAAATCATTTTTTTTTCTTTTCATAAAATGATAATGTATTCTTACTGATAAAAAAATTTGGTGAACTTAAGTAGTATATCTAAGAATATTTCATATAATATATTTGAGTTTAAATTATTACTTGCCTAGCTTCAATGTTGAGAGAATGAAGTCTTTCTTTATATGAAAAGCATATGTAGAACACAGAATATTTAATATTGTCTCATCCCACGCAAGTCTCTATGTCACGAAGAGAAACATATAATTAAATTTTAAGAAAATTAAAATCTTAAGTAATGGTTATGAGCACTTTTTTCTAGAATTCGTCTATTGTTTTTATCACTCTAACCTTTTATATGGTATGCATTCAATTTCCTTGAAAGTGAATAAAAATTGGCCTATATAATAAAAAGTTCAATTTGATCCTGTTAATTAATTTTATCAAAGAAAGTCATTAAGAAAATGATTTCCTTCAAAAAAAAAAAAGAAAAACAAACCTTGACAACATCTGTATATGATAAGAGGCTTGTAAAAGAAAAAGCCTATGACTTATATGTGTTATAAAAAATTCTAAAAATAATTTCCTAAACAACTGTAATTCATTATGAAGTTCATATTAACTTAAATGTATATAATAACTAATAGTTTATTTATTAAAATTTACCTATTACTTATCTCAGATAAGTTCGAACTGTAAACAAAATAAGAAATCAAATGAAATACATTTATATTTTTGAAATCATAAATGACTAAGTACTTACTAAATATGAATGACGAATGTTTTCTATTAAGAAATCTAACTAATCTTTTCTTATTTATGACCTATTCAAATTGTTTCTTGTTTTTAGAGCTCTTCACATGACTTCAAATAATCACGAAATGTTCAAAAACTCATTATCTCTTATTTTTTTTTGTCTTTTTCATTTTCACACTTATTCATATATATATACATATATAAATAATAAATCAATTCGTCTTTATTTATTGTAAAACATAAATGGTTGATCCGGATGTAATGATTATTTTTCAATATCCTCTAACTTTAAACTTCTATATATACAATAACAAAATAGAAAATTTTCATACATACTATATTAAATAAACATGTCAAACATTGGCAAATAACAATTAAACTTACGGAATAAATTGTGTATTTTCCCGTGTACTTGTTCTAACTATTATATTTGAAATAAGAAGCTTTTATGCCGTACTAATTTCTTTTCTTTTCTAAAAATACTTATATACTATTGTCAATAAAATCTACTTACATCTAAGTGGAGTTAATTAACAAAATTCTCCTTCAAGCTTAATATTCTTTCGAATTTTAGTCCAATGATGAAAAAAAAAATAACAATACTTTCTTTTTCTTTATTCTCATGCAACAACTTTACTAAATAAAACAGAACAAATGATAGAAAGAATCATGTTTTTTTCCCTATATAAGTATCAGTCATCGATCATATTTACAATATATCAAGCATGAAAAACATCCATAATTGATTAAATAAAAAAAAAAAAAACAGCAAAGCTCTAAAAGTTTATGCTCAATTTGTTTGAATCTAATGTCGAGAAGTATATGCATATTGTATCCGATTGAAATCAAATGAGAAGGTTTGTAAGCAATATCTTCATGTCATAGTTTCTAGCAGCATTTCTCAAATCGAATAGGAATCGTGAAAGCAAAGTCGTCCATGTTAAGAACACTTGTAAACAGGAAATAGTAATAAACGAAATCATACAAACATCACTGACACGGAATCGTTGAACGGAAATCAGAACGATGATATACTGACAACATCAATAACATCCTTGTTTTTTTTTTGCTTCAGTACTTTATACTAAAAATATCGTTACAAGATTATGTAAAAAAAAAGAAGCTTAGTTTTTAAATAAGTTATTAATCATTTCTTTTTTTAGGAAAAATAAGTGCAAAATATTTTTTCTTCAGATCATTAAAAAAAACAAATACCATCATTTTACTTTTAATAGATAAATAATAATTTCAAAAACAAGAGAAATTATATGAAAATTAGTTTCTGAATCAATTTGAAAGTTAAATAAAATATTAACTTCAAATTTACGCTATAGTAACTATTAATCTCTTCAGAACAGGTCACGCACATATCAATGAGGATTCTGATATAATTCATAATTGATTTGTATATGTCTCTTATCGTACGTTAAGAATTTTTATTTCATTTGTGAATTTCACTAGTAATAACTAGAAAGTTGACAAAGATGTAATAAACAACATTTTCAGCAAATTAAAATTAGAAAATAAATAAAAATCGCTTAGTTCGACATACATTTATTTCGTTTTTGAAGTAAATCTCGTCATGAAAGTATTAATCATTTATTGATGATTATTTTTTTTTTGTAATCTACTCAATGAAATAGAATACTTTGATTATTATATAGATCCAGTTGAGAAAATGCATGTATTTTCTTAGCCAATAAAAACCTTCATACAGAATTAATTGATATTTTATAAAAAAAAACTTATTAGTAGAGCCTCTGTCAGGCTAATATATAGAATTGATACATTTTATTTAGCGTCAGTATACTAATACAAAGTGAAAAATCTCTAACAGACGATAGTTGCTTTCCAACAATAATAAATTGTTAGGAAATCTTGTGTTATTTATTTCTGTCTTCGAATCAGAAAATTTTTTTCAAACTAGTGCGTGTTATTTAAATTGTTTCTTTTAATCTCATTCTTCATAATTTATTATTATTTTATGCACAATTGATTTAACTAATAACTAAACGTATTATAACTATTCGTTATATTTACTAGTAGGCCTTGACGCACTATTACGTATCTCGATCAACTCAGAAACATTGATATTGATCATCTCCATTTATTAGAACTCGATGTATTTATACTTCTCTGTTGATCATATGACATTTGTGTCAAAGCAATAATTTACTAGACAACATATTTGACATCTATCATATGATTGTTTATTTTCACAAAAACAAAACATGTACTATACTATTTAGAACGTAGAAAGTTGTATTTCAGCCATTTAAATGCCAAAGGAGACTTTAGAATATTCTAGAACTGTCAATGACTTGGTGTTGATACCGTTCAGCGCTTTTTCTTCATTGCTAAAAATATTATGAGAGATAATTCTCATGCTCATGATTTTTGACTGCTATGAAAAGATACTCACTGAACTTCTATCTTTGACCCGATAACTAAGACCTCATGTGAAGAAGTTGACAAAGCCTCAAGTTTAACTTATACTTATTATACTCTTCGAAAAAAAAACATAATTTGATTTCTATAAAATAACCTAGAAGTATATGCTATGAGCCATTTAATATACAATTTATTATGAGTAAAAATTTATATTTATCAAACAAGATACAATCTATTTCTTCACAGATCTTCAAGTTTATTTTTTGAATACTTTTACACATAACTTACAACTTAATATTTTTTTTACATTAGAATCAATTCAAACTAAGATAATTTATTTTAGAATCTTATCTTAGCTACTAAGATCTATTTTGTATAAAAAGATATCTTTAAAAAGCAAAAGTTGATATAATGATAATTCAATACATAAAAATTGACTCAATAAACAATATCCATTAACTTATTAGCTTGAACAGTCATACTACTATCTATTCTATTTACTTTCATCATGCAGTTATATAAACATTATCTTTACTTTCATTACTTCATAAAAACTAATCGAATACGAATTCGAATCAGATTTTATATATATGTGTCTATGATTTCTTCATAGTGTTATGATAAAACAAATGAATACATATTTATTGAACAAGTCATTAACATTTTTTCTCATTTCCGATTCAACCTACTAAAATATTTTACTTTGATTTTCAATAAGTTATTTTTTTTCTAATCAAACTTTTCAAATGATGAATTCAACTATTCAATAACAATTAAAAAAAACATCAAAGTTAACATAACTACATTTCTTTTCACATAGGTACTCTTAAAAATATTGTCCACTTGACAATAGATGTTAATTATTTTACATTTTTTTTTTGTTCTTCCTTTTTTTTTATGAAACATATAATGAAAAAATAATACAGGACTGTTCTTCTAAAGATTTGATTCATTTATTTAAAGCTAAATCTATATTCATGTCGTCTAGTCAATTAAGATGTCATTGTAGATTTCGTATTTTTTTTTTTGAAATATTTTATTGAAATTGAAGTAGAAGAAAAAAAGAATTCCTCATTATAATCAACATTAGAACAAAAAAATTCACAAGAGTCCTCTTATTTCATATGCATCAGGTGGATAGTCGGCGTCAACTGAGGGCATAAAATTAATAAGACAAATTATTGTGTCTCTCTCTCTCATCGAATCTTTTTTTTTTCTTATTCATATATGCCCTCAAGCTAATGAATAGCATTACCTTCAACCGACTAATGAGCATGTAGTTAAAAACTGATGTGAACTTGAATATAGACAGACAAGTCGTAAGTAAATTTGGTAAATGTATTTATTTCACACATACTTTTTTTTTTTTTTATTTCATCGAGTACTGTTTCAAACAAAAAAAAAACAAAAATCAATCATCTGACAACAAATACATAAAGTTTTCAATATGTATCACAGATATAAAAAAAACGAAAATAAACGACTAGAAAAAAATCATTAATTAATGATTTTTTTTTTGTCTTCATCGTTTATTATAAAATCCATTTGAATAATTAACAAGAATAATATTAATAAACAAAATAATATAAAAATTATATGTACAAATTGATGTTTGATTAAGTAGAAGTTCAATTTGTGCTAAAAAAAAAAAAGAAAATCAAAAAATAACATAATGAAATCATTAGAATGTCTATTGACATAGGATGTATAAGCAAATGAGAGAACAAGATATTATTCTAAACACGTCATGTCCACTCAAACATGAGATTAATTGTATATGCTTGAACAACAACAACTTGTAAGGATGCCGCCCTTAACAAACACACTTTTAGTACTACCATTCATTCTTTTTTTTTTTTCTAGACTGTCTCACAAAGCTAATCTTCTTTCCATTTGCCAGATGTAATGAAACCTACCGTATGATGATGATGATGATGATGCTCGGTGATATTTTGGTAATATAGTTGTTGTTCTATTGAATAAAATTGTTTCTAAACATAGAAGAGGAAAAAAAAATGTTTTCATTATTAAAAATAAAAGTTTTTGTTTTTTACCATCAATATTTATATATGCTTTTGAAACTTTAAAGTGATTTTCAGCTTCACATTCATACATTCCAAATATATTTGTATTTGTCTAGAAAAATTAAGAAGAAAGTTTTTGTGTGTGTGTGTGTGTTTTATAAAATATAAACAAATGGAATAATATTATTTCACAGCTGGAAATCACTTGTTAACATCTGTTTTAACTTACATCTAATAAAAGTATAAGTTCAACTGTATAATCATTTATTTGTTTACGTTTTATAGTATTTATTTCAAAACGATTTCGTTTCCATTTAGCTGAATTTAATGGACGAGCTATAATTGTACAATTAAGTATTATATGAGATGATATTATTGATGATTGAATTGTCATTTCAGGTGAAACTAAAACAAAAAGAAAAATAATGAGTAGGTATAGATGATTATAATGACAGAAAGAAAAGACATGTGTCCACTTTCGAGATTGTCTTGTCGCTTATCACATATGCACACAATCAATCAGTATATAAGCGCATTAAAACTAATCATTATATTATCATCGACCTCCCATTGTGTTTAAAGAAAATGGAAAAAGAAAGAAAGTTTTCTTTTCTTTTTATCTTAATTTGGATAATTGAGTCATAATACTCAAGAGTATTCTTATTCATATAATAAAATATACATTTTCTTTTTTTTTTACATAATAGAAATAAAAATGATATTTACTCGATGGAAATAAACGTTTTGTACGTGTATCTCGTGGTGGTATTCCATTATCAGCAATACATTGATAATCAATTGGTGTTGTACGTGAAAGATTTTTAATAAGTAATTTATTTTCATAAGCAATTATATCTAATGAATATAAGAGAGAAAAAAATAAAATTATTAGTTTTTTTTTTAAGCTTAATTTTTGAAATTTCTTACTGCCATCATTTCGTTTATTTAATTGAAACGATTTTCCTGGTAGTTGCCAAATAATTTTCGGTTGTGGTATTCCTCGAGCTAAACATTTTAAAATAATTTGTTCATTTTCTTTAAGTATTTCATTGTTATTTGATTCAATTATAATATCAATTATTTTTGGTGGTGCTAAAATAAAAAGAAATATCTAATTAAATATGTCTAGCACTTTTAAAAACACTTCATTCTAGACATTGTAACTATTACGTTTAGTAAAAAAAAAGAAAGTCAAAATGTATAGATGTTTAATAGTTCGATTAATGAAACCTAACAAGAAAAGGTGTGAGAGAACGCTATAGGGAGTCTTCTATTATATAAAACCTGTCTCGTCATTATTGAGATAAAAACAAAACAAAAAAAAAAGAATGTTTTTGATTTTGTACAAATTTTATAGGTGTTAAAAAGATATTGTTTATATCTCATCAAATAACAATCGGAAGCGCCTTTCTTGATCAAATCAAGTCACAGATGTATGTGAGATATATATGAGCTTACTCAAAACGGTTAAATTAAATCGTTTGATGATTGTCAATGTCTGATCATCAGATGAAGATGAAATACGACACGTGTATTCTCCTGCATCATCATCTGATACATCAGATAAAATCAAAGACCAAGTCCATGCATATCTAAAGAATTAAAAATATAAATATCAAATTTTTCTTTTTCTTGTCTATATATAAGCAATTTAATACATACGTATGTTCAAGTATAAATCGTGTTCGATCACCACTTGCAACAATATCTTCGTTAGTTTTTGTTATTAATAAACGTCCCGTGGGTCCATAGAAATCCGCCTAGAATACATCGATTCTGTCATATATGTCATCCTAATCTTATATTATATATATATTTCCCATGTGTGGATACGCGACGTAATCATGTTTATTATGCTTATTTTATTGTAGATAGAAGAGAAAAAAAGAATGATAAATAACATGAGAACATACTTTTTTGTTAGAATATTTTTCTGGTAAATCACATATAAATGTAGCTGTTTCACCTGTATTAACAGATATATTTTCCAAATAATCATCTGATAATATTATTGATGAAGATAATAATAAACCAAAACTAATAATAAAAATTGAAATCATATGAAGTATTTTGTTTTTTTTGTTTTAATCACGTCGTTTTTTCATTGTATATCTAGTCAAAAAAAAAAAGAAAACAGTGAATAATAATCTCAAAAGAAAGTTATAGTAATGCCAGCAGCATCACTCGTTCATTATTCAAATGACTTTTTTTCCCATCTCTCTCTCTCTCTTTTTCTCTTCTTCTTTTCTCTCTGTCTATCGTTTTTTTTTTCTCTGTTTTGTCCATAGAATGAGAACATACACATAATTATAGTTGAGCGTGTATGTGAGTGTGTTCACTTTTGATGCGGTGCATGCGTGCATAGGACTAAGGAAGAGAGAAATAAAGAATAAAAAAAAAGCATGACTGATTATCATCTTTACTTATAGAGAATTGTACGAAAGCGATTGTGAGGAAAGGAAATTATGAACCTTGGACAAATTGAAAAAAAATCATCTTACTGGAACATTAAACAGCGTTCATTCACGCACACTTATATATATATATATATAGATGTATAAATCCCTTGGCTTTCGTCGTGTTTATTTCATTATAGTCTATCTACACAATGAGATTACTCAAGGACAGAAATTCTTTTGTTTTCTTATTCTACACCCAAAATTAATTGTGAAATAATATTGAACAACAGAAAGATAAGCATTTTTGTCAGATGATTATAAAAAAAAAGAACCAAGTAAAAAGGTCAGAAAAGAAAAAAAAAAAAAGAATTATTCACCTATGTTTAATGATCCATAAGCATTTGTATATTTAATGTTGTCGGTGATTTAGTCAAGGTATACACTTGAATAACTTTCGTTCTCTTTCTGTGTCTCTCCCTCCTGCTAGTCTGATTAAATTCAAGCATATACATACAATTAGAATAGAACTTGTTTGAAGATTTGATTTGATTTTTTTTTTCTCTTTTGTTTCTTGCTTATTAGAATGACGACGAAAGGAAGTGCACTGCCGAGAATAGAAAGAACAGAGTGAAAATATATTCAATCTGAATACAAGCGGAAAAACGACAATTGTACGCGACAAACAATTCTATGACCTGCTGTTTATAAATGTTCTATATGTACGTTCATATACAGTTGAAATAATGATAGAGTAAAGTATTAATTGAAATAGGAGAAAGGAACAGCGGTGGTAGTATGAGTTCAAATTTCTCTTTTTTCTCACAGACAAAAAAAAAACCGACGAACAAAGACATGATCAAAGTGCATTTACTATTATTCTATAGTTCATTGTTATAATCAGTATATACATATATATATATACAGAATCGATGAGGTACCGGATTACTCAATCCACTAGGATTGTCTTGTTGTCTGATCTCATATTTGTGTATATCTATGAGAAACAAAGAACAGATGGAAGAGATGAAGGACAAGATTGCAAACATTCTTTATCACTGATCATATGAACAAAAATGATAGCGACAATTTATTTAGATATTTGAAGTTGATCTTGTCGTTTTTTTTATGGTTATTTAAGTGATGTTTGAGTACATCAATTAATTGAGAGACCAAAAACAAAAAAAAGAGAAAAATGTAATTCAAGTACTATCAAGTTATATCCGCATAACTGTTCCTATTAAGTGACATTTTTATCAATAAAACAAAACAAAAAAACCATAGTTTAGAAAAAGAAAGAAACAGATCATATTTTATGCAAAGAATTAACAAATAAGAAACACCTCTGGCTACATCTTGACCTTTTTGCTAAACTAAAGTCATAATGTGTTAAAATCAATTCTAAAAGTCGGAAAGATTTTTTTTCATATGAGATCTGATACTTAAAAGCTATTGTTACGTCATCAATAGACATTGATATACATTATTTGCACTATGTCGAATCAACATGCACAGGAAAAAAAAATGTATTACAATAGGAAAATGATTGATTAAATAGTTAATTGATGATAGAAACAGAATATCACGTATAGCTTGAAATAAACGCATTTGTTTTGGTTATTATTCACCAATGATATAGAAACACTATCTTACATGAGATTGAAAAGAAAAGCATACGATGACATGATGACCTATTAATCGTTTACATAGGATTATTGATTTTATTGTTTAATACTCTCTATCTATAAAATAGTGAATTGTAGATGAAGAAATATTTATACATCAATCGATTTATTGTTTAACAAAAGGATTAGATTTATTTCATGTTTAATCATGATTGTTGATCATGGATTATTTTCAATTTAAATTTGTGCATCTTTCTTGATAGTAAAATTTTTACTTTTTAAACAATTATAATTTAGTTTTTTTTTTTTTGCATGATTATAAAATAAGCTTATAATTAAATAAATATTAGCCTATATAAAAATAAAAGGAGAAAAGTTTATTAAAATGTTTTAAAAAAAAAATGTTATCACTCAAAAATACGCATAAAAATCAATAAAAGTCTATGCAAAGTTCGTTCTTTTTGGTTTTTTTTATAAAGCTGTTCGTGCCATAACTATTTCACGTGCAGCATCATCATTCTTAATCTCGTTTTCAGGTACATGCCAGTTTTCTTCATCATCAAAATCTTTCTCTGTTTGAGCAAATATTGGTATTCGTAATATAATACCTGTTATAAGTCCACCAACAATAGCCAAAGCTAATGTAAGTCCAAGTGCAGCTGCTTGATATGCAGATTGAGTACTATTATCTCGAGATTTTCCACCACTACGACATGTATCTGTTAAATGATTTAAATAACCTGAACGAGTACCAATCGAAGCAACAATAATTCCTGCTATACCAGCCATTATTCCTGGCATTCCATGTAAATTATTTACACCACATGTATCATGAAAACGTATACGTTGTAATCGAGGTAAAAGAAAATGAAAACCTAAAACTGATATCATACCAGCAAGTGTACCAATAACCATGGCACCATGAAGACCAATATCTGATCCCGATACTGTTCCAACTGCAACTCCACCAGCTAATGTAGAATTTTGTACATGAACCATATCAAGTTTATTTTTTTTAAGAAGAGATGACATAAGAAAAGCACCAATAACTGAAGCACATATTGATACATATGTATTCGTAACAGCATGAAGACGATCAGAACCACTTGTAACACCGGCATTAAATGATGGCCAGAAACAAAATAGAAATATTGTACCGATCATTGAAAATATATCTGATGTATAACGTGATTTTTCTAGTGGATTATCAAGAATATTGGAACGAAATAAAACAAATGAAACAGCTAAACCAAAATATGCACCTAGAATATACATATACAAAGTATTTTTTTTTTTTAATCAAGTATAAAAGTAGATTTAGAGTCTAATTACCAAAGACATGAACATACATGGATTCACCAGGATCAATAGCACAAAATAAATGTAAACCAATCCATTCATTAACAACTTGTATAGGTACTTCAATAGCTGCCATTAAAATTAATTGAACAGCATTTACTTTTCCTAAAACAGCCCCCATTGATATAAGTATACTAGCTGATACGAAATCTGCTGTTGCTAAACTTTGTATATCAACTATAAATTTTTGATCCGTAGTACTCCAATCGAATAAATAGCCACGTATAATTATAGCCCATTCTAATGTAAAAGCACATAAAATAAAATTAAATCCAACAGCTGAAAATGAATATCGACGTAAAAATGTCATTAAAAATCCAAAGCCAATGAACATCATAACATGAATATCGGTGTACATAGCATAGTAAAACTCCACAAGACCACGCGGTGGTTCTTCAAAATTAGTAACATTTGAAACTGGATAATATTTATACTCACTATGAAAGCCAAGTAAAAATGTGAATATAATTTGAAAAATAAGTAATATTAATGGAAATAAAAATCGACGAATATCGGCCATTTTTCTGTATTTAATCTAGTAATAGATATGTTTCAAAATGCAGTCGTTCTTATATATGTGCAAAAGAAAAACATTCACTGTGAAAAAAATCTTTTTCTCTATTAAAACAAGAGCCTGTCATGGTCAAAACTTTCCACTCGAGCTCAATTACAAGGACATGTTTACATTTGATATTGGTCGAATTCGAGATCGATCTGTGATGGGGGATTAGCCAATACTACTCCCATTTGTTTTTGATCTTGTTTTGGATATTGTATCTCAACTGTTATTTATAAAACAGTTGAAAAAAAAGGACCGAGGGATGTATTAATATAATAGATGCAATAAAAAGCCGATGCTTTGTCAATAGTTTTTCTTAGATTTGTAAGGCTTTTTAAGAAAAGAACGAAAAAAAAAAGATCAACAACAGAAATCGAATTTCATGTTTCTTTCTATTTCAAGAATACTGTATTTTTTTTTAGACGAAGTTTAGATAGAATTGTTATTTGTTTTCTAATATGGCTTCATATGCAACTGCACAACTGTATTGAAATGCTATGATGTGCATAATGTTATTACAAAAAAAAAATGGAGCAATGTTTTGTTTGTATCAACGTATCAAATATGACCTTAAATTATAGTCGTTAAACAATGTGGTTTTTTTTTTGTGTTACATCGAACGAGCAATATATTCATAGGAGTAAATTTCTGTTTTTATAGTTTCATATAATAAACTCGTTAAATCTTGAAATCAAATAGCCGAAAGTGAAAATGTTGTAAGTTAGGAGACCTTGTAAACTTGAGACGAAAAACTTTTTCAAAATTTTGATCCATACAACATACAAATGCATAAAGAACAATAGTAATGATGAAAGAGAAGAATATGTGATCAGAAAAAAAATATTATGATTTTCGATGTTTTTACTTTGAACATTTAATCATCCAACCGTCTCATATTCAATTTGTTTTATTCACCAAAGTCATACTCAATAGTGTGTAATGCAAAATCTTTTATTTCTGTGAGTGTGACAACTTGTAGTTCTGATTTGAGAAACTGTTAAAAACATTGTTTCTTCCCGATTGGAATCGATGACTAGATGTAGTTCTTTGAAGTCATCTATTATAAAAATTTTCATTTCTAACAACACAACAAAGTTATTCTGATTATTGAAAATGGAATTCTTGATAACAATGAAACAATTTTGACATAGCTCAGTTCCGTTCAAAAGAACTCATTACAAAGACAAGTTCTGAGTAAAAAAATATGTTTGCACATATCAGTTCCTACCAAATGTACTACTGTTCGATCATTCTATATCTCATCTGATTTAAACTTGTTATTCTGTATCTACTGCAGAGCAATCGGTGTATTGGATGTAGGAATATTTAATGTGAAATCAAATGTGTTTCTTGTGACATGTACGCTTTTCATAGACCAAAAAAAAACAGACAAAAATAAAAAATATAATGAATTATAATAATGTAATTTGAATTCAGAATGTCCATGAATCAACGAAAACTATATCTATTAGTACAGCAGATTATTTGTGCAATATTAATAAATAGATAAATTTCAGCAACATAAACAGAGCCTCAATACTATTCACACTAGACATTTTTCTGTCGATTAATTTTATGCGATTCATTGTTATTTTGTTTATTTAAACACTTTAAAAATGTAAGAGGAACTTAAATCAATAGACAGAATAAATATGATGCTTCTGTTTCATGGTAAAATCAATATTAAGACACTCCCATAAGTTAGAAGATATTTTTAGTTTTTAAACGACGCATAGCGAAACACAAATAGAAATTACTCATTTTGTTTCTGCACGACTGAAAACGCCTATATATATGATAGTAGCAGCAAATTGTAATCGATATTTTCAACTTGAAATTCAAGGTTCTTTTTTTCGATTTATTTGTCATTTACATAAGTCCAAAAAAAAAAAATAAGAATAAATAAAAAAGCAAAAAAAAAACACTCAATGTTTATTTGGTTTCGACTCAATTCGATTTAGTGCGTCGTTCGTGTATGGTTGATTTTATACATTAAACTCAACAAGATTTTTATCATGCATATATTTGACCAACTATAAAGCGCTTTGATGTACTCTGAATGTCAATATGAGACTTCAAAAGTTAAAAAAAAAGAAAACATTAATATATTCATTTTTGATATGGATAAATATAAAAACGAGATGTAGTTCTTAAAAATTTCTTATGCATTTTTATGACAATCAAATCAATTTATTTTATAAAGGTTACCAACACTTATGATCCATGAGAAAAATAAAATTCAAAAATTGAAAATCATTTTTTTTCTCTTTTTCTTTGTTTGCTTCATTGATGTTTCTAATTATTCTAAAAAAAGAACTATGATTAATATTAAGAATAAAGTTAAATAAATTTGTTTAGACTGATCTATACACGTACAGTTATATGGACATCGAATTTTATATGCAGTTTATTTTTCTTTTTGATTGTAAACATTCAAGATAACCTTCACAAGAGAACATCGAGGATCACCTCAGTATTGAAGACACTTGACAAAAAAAGAGAATTTTTCTATTTTTTCTTTTTTTCGTGCATTCGAACTATCAATGTCTGCAACTACTAACCTGCAAGTTTTAACTTCCAATAATCTTTCTTCGAAAAGTTAACTAACACCGAGTTTTAGTATCATCATATCTTAATAAGAAGAAAAAAAAAACAGTAAAAATCGTCCTATAAAGTTATGTTGGCTTTTATTTCAGCAAATCGTTCAGATTTTTATGAAGTGTATTTAAATATAGGCCATCAGCAATTGAAAAGAATGAAGTATTTAAAGTATTGTATATCATCTATTTATTGAGATTATATAGCCTAACAAAGGTGAAAACGGATACAATTCATGAGTTTTATGACGATTGATTTTTGGTAGTATATCTGTTGCCATTTTTTCAAACGAAGAGAACTCAAGGTGAATTTTTGATATGTTATGTCGCTTTTGATCCTGTACAAAATGATAACAAAAACGGTTATGCTTGGCCCGAAAATGGATTAATACTGTCTGTAACTCAGTGAATTTCCTTGAAGAAAATAAACCTGGACACTATTTAACTGAAATTGATGATTGGAAGTTTTTAACTGGAAGAAATGAGAACTTTATCATGGAAAGAAAGTTCTGAATAGTTTGTTCGAAAAAAAGAAAAAAAAAAAACTTTCGATCATCGTACATCATTGACAGTTTTGATTATGTGTAGATTTAACTTGAAAATAAATTGTCCTTATTTAATAATAGATATGAATTATTTAACTTATCTTGCTTAATGTAATTTTATATCATCAAGAATTGTTCTATTATCAATGCAAACAAATTATAATAGGTTAAGCAGGATTGAATCTCTAGTAGTTGATTCAAATATAGAATTTTACTTTTTATTTTCTTTGAATGATTTTATAAAAAAATAAAGAAAATACTCTTTTATACGAAAGTTATTTTAATGACTAAACAAACTTTGATCTTTTTTTTTTGCACGATCAGTTACCTTAGAATTTTAAGCGTTGCTAAGTAGAACAAATTTATTTAACATTATCATCAAGGTATACTAAATCCACGTGATTCAAACGTGACAAAAAAAAGAATATCAGTAGATTGTTCAGTAAAATGTGCGGTATGCTAGTAGTAGTTAGATGCTCGAATGGTTGGCTATTGTCTTTCTGTCATTCTCGTGCAATATATCAATAGTTGTTCTTTGACCGACAATTTACTATTAGGGTAATGTCGGCACACATATGACACTAAATAGTCGAAAATTTTTAAAAAATTATTCATCGAGTTTTAGTATTTATTCTTTAATATATTGATAACTAGCATTGACTATGGATAGAATTTTGATAATTACCAGTTCATTGGTCATTGATATTCATCGATATTAGGAAAATGGTTATCGATTTGAATCAATCAACGTAGAATATAAAATAAAAATTATGTCTGATTTTGAAATGAAGTGCTAATATAGTTTTCTGATCATTGAAGAATTTTAATGCTTTTTTTTTTTTGTTTTTATTTTTATAAAATTGAAAATATGAATTTCTCATTAATATAAATCTATGAAATTTTAATAATTTTCATTAGTGTACTTTAACAAATATTTAGCAAATAGATTAAGTAAATTTTATTAATTATACTCATCTTCAACAAAATTACTTATTTAAAAAAAATAATTCAAATAAATTTTTCTAGATATTTTTTTTTTTGATTATTATTTGATTGTATTTCAATTCTTATTAACGTTTCATTAAAACTTATTTCACATGAAAACTTTCTATTCGAATTTTAATTTAAGAAATCTTTACCGAATGATACAGTGTAAAATTTGTTATGAATATAATCATTAACATAAAATTAAACATTGCAATTTAATTAAAAGAATTTCAATAGAGTAAAATAATTATCAAAGATTTTTCTATTTTTTATTCTCTCTTGTTTATATAAAACAGAAAATTTTCATATTACAAAACAGTTATATTTCAACATTTTTTGTTTTTCGTAATACGTAAAAAATTCTAATATATCCCAAAATATCATTCATGTTTAATTTTGAATAGAGAAATTTTTTTTTTTTTTTTTTTGTTGATTTTAACAAGCAATATTATTTAATGTATGGATGAGTTCTCGAATTGATGATGCTTCTGATTCGGAATCAACATGAAGACTATTGTGAGTTATTCCTGATGAAAAACTATATAAATAAAATAAATAGAAAAATACATAATATAAACAGAAATAAATTGAAAATATACAAAAATATAAATCTGGTACAAATTAAATTTGGATCTTGAATTGTCCAAATATCTTTGGAATGTTTTTTATATACATCGGGTGAATTAATAACTAAGAAAGAAAAAAATAAATTTTCAAAATGAAAAATATTATCTTATTACTTTCACATAAAGCAATACAACCCCAATTTCGTTTTTCAAGTGGAGATTTCTAAAACAAAATCATTTAATATTTATAATACTTTTTAAAATCTAATTAAGAAAAAATTTGTGATATATAGACAGAGTATTTACTCAATCGATAGATCCAAATCAATCATAGAATAATTTGTTGTATCAAATATTTTGAACAGACATAACTGTTAACATTACTAAAGTCAAGCATTGTTATCAATTTTTCGATTAAACGAAATCTAGTTTATCACAAATTAATACTGTTAATTATACTCTTAAAGTTCGATATGATTTTGTTTAACGTATTAGTTCATTGTTAAAATACAGCATGAGCTATGTATAGATATCTCTAAGAAGTTCAAACTTCAACTTCGTTGGAATCAGAATTGATATAAATTATAGAAACTTCGAAATTTTTTTTTCATTTTTTTGTCTCATGTTACATAACTTGATGAAAACTATCTGAAACTGCGGTTGTCTTTTGTGAGTTTTTTTTTATGGTACTAATTTAAGGCTCCCCTCAAAAACCGATGTCGGTTCAGGTATGTTCAAATGGCGTGAAATTTTCAAGATATGTTGGGGCTGTAGTGGAGAGGCTATGGTATAATTGTCAGCTCGATACCATGATGTATGACAGAGATATGCACCAAACAAGGGTCAAAAATAGCTCATTTGACAAACAAGATTTCTCTGTCCGGGCTCTTTCAATATATTAAAATTTTTTTTTTTTGTTTAAAAGAGCATCTCAAGATATAGTGCCTACTAGAGTCCTTTTTTTTAATTCTTACTTTTTAAGCGGAGAAAAGAGATCACAAGTTCAATGACTAAGAAAACCCGCTAAAAATGGGCGCCAATTTACATAAGTGACTGTATATATAATAAAAATCAAGCTTAATTTAAAACAAGGGCTCTGATAGGCACTGCATCTTGACATACACTTTCAAACAAAACAAAAAATTTAAAGACATCTCATGGATCTGAACTGAGAAATTTGGGTAGCGTGTTTGACATATCAGGAACTGAGAAAAAAACGAAAAAGATTTTCGTTTTTTTTCCAAAAACAGCTTATTTTTTGAATAGGGAATGACGGAAATCTTCAAAAATTTTTGGAAGAAACGAGATGCCGAGTAAAAATTATTGTCGTTTATGAGAGATCAGATCACGGGCTATCTTTTCCTGCATTTATCTTAATTTCGATCATTCTGACGAAAAGTGACTTTTTTGAGGGGGAGAGGAGGCCTTAAGAGCATTCTCTTCTTTTCTTATTAGATTTTGAATCGTTTCGCATGATAAGATCTTGACAGTCATTCCAGGTATTTTAAAAATATACAAATATATTGAAAAATTTAATCAATTTTTAATTTTCCTATCTAAAATTTTAATATATCTTATTTATTCGTTTATAACATTCTCAAATCAGATATAATTCATGATAATATACTAATCTTGTATTACATAATGTCTTTGAATATGTAAGCTATCACTTATTCATAGGAAGAAAAAATTTTGAAGTTCAAAAAGTTTTATTTCATAAGCCTTTACCGAAGTATAGCTCAAGAAAGAAAAATATCAATTGAAAAAAAATTAGATAGAAATTTCATAATTGATCTAGAGATATGTTAAGAATACGCATTCATTTGAAATGATAGTAAAGAAATAATCAATACATAACATCTACTTACAATTACAAATTTATATTTTAA
This sequence comes from Rotaria sp. Silwood1, assembly GCA_905250075.1. NCBI lineage: Eukaryota > Metazoa > Rotifera > Eurotatoria > Philodinida > Philodinidae > Rotaria > Rotaria sp. Silwood1. Next base: position 47,935 of record CAJNOP010000127.1, on the reverse strand, counting down.
AAGAATATAATACTCAATATATGGATTGATCATTATTCAAATTAATTTGAAAATGATTAAAATTAACAATAAGTACCATTGAAAATTTTATAAATTTGATAACAAAAAAACATTCTTTACAACTGATATTGTCAAGATATTCTAAGAACCATTAGATCTATGAAAAGATACAACTCCAAATCGAAACTCTGATATTCTATTTTTTTTCGTGAACTAGCGACACATGAGTAAAAGTCTTGCATATTTGTAATAACTAGGCGTCAAAAAGGGTGACGTACTTTTCGTCTCAAGTCATTCTGACCTCCGGACATGCGTCCGGATGTTCGGAAATGAATTTTTGTCTTTTAAGATTTATGACCGAGTGTTCGGAATAGAATGCTTCTTGATGTATTTGATGTAGTGATCGGAGATCTCAATGAACAAGGTCGGTTGTTCGAAATGTATGTCTAACGGTATTGTTACAGAAAAAGACCGGAAGAATGGAATGACATTGGCAGGAAATTCGTAAAAGAATTTACTAGGAGATCATAACGGATATAAAGACTGTTTCTATAGGCAAGAACGACTGTAAGAAAAGCGTGTCACTTCACAATCTCTCAAAGATGAGTAAATCTCAACATAGTTACGAACATCCTGCCGTTTTCATTTCGGACACCCTTTCTTTGGCATGATGAACTTTCGGATTTTCTCATTCCAATCTCCAATCAAAATTTCATTGTTCAACCATCAGTAATGGGTTGTCAGAGTTCCTTACGAACTTCTGGACAAATTTCATTCCGAACACCCTGTCTTTTGTTCTTATATGCGGAGATCGTAACGGACTATTTCTACCGGAGTTCGTAATGAAAACGTGAGACGAAAAGTTACTTTTCCATCAAAGATTCATGAGAACGAATAATTTTAAAATTTTGATAGTTTCACTAAGATTTTCTCCTATATTCAATATGAGCTCAAACGACAGATCTCATTTGCTTAAGAAAGAAAATTTTTGTCTCAATAAATATTTAATCTATAAAGAGTTTTGATATTTTAATAACTTTCATCGTAAGCTTACTTCTGTATTAGATTGATTATAATTAGTGTATGAATCTCTATGAAAATTCCAACCATGACACCGTGTATACGATGATGAAAATTCAAAACTAGGTGAAACATAAATACCGGCACCATACGCTGCACCATTTATCTAATTCAATAAAAAGGATTTTTTAATAAATAAATAAAATAATTCTTCTTACTAAATATCCTCCTTTTCCAATTTGTAAACCTGATCGAAGAATTGAATGCCAATTTTCTTGTGGTGAACCATGAAAAGCAAAAATACTTCCTTTTTCAGTACGTAATTTTTTAAAATTAACATGTTTATCAATATCTTCATGTTTTATAAAATATTGATATGGTGTATCAACAGTTTTAATTCGATAATTTTCTGGAATTAATGAAAAATGATAACGATTTGTTCCCATTAACCTAAATAAACAAAAAAAACAACAAAGATCTCATGAAATTAAAAAAAGAAAACAAAATATTTTATTCTCTTTATTTTTACCAATGAAAAAATGAAAAACCCCATGGATGTTTTAATTCAATCATACTTCTTAATGATATTTTAGCAGCTTCATATTGTGTTATTGATCCCATTGTCATTATATCATTTATTATTGTTTTTAATATTTCAAGATTTTTTTCTTTCTAAAAATGAACAAAAAAAAAGGATTCTTCTGTTTTTTGTTTATTCATATTTCTTTACATTTCCATTTTGATCAAGTAATGTTGTTGATGTATTATATGGATTTATTAATTTTGGATAAGGATCAAGAATTAATGCATGTCGATGAGAATGAATAGCAGCATAAACAAGTAAGAGAAGAAAATCTGCAATCTAAATAAATACTTTGCTTTTTTTTTTCTAACAAAATATTCTTGACAAATAATATTAAACAAACTTCAATAGAAAATATTGATGGTGGAAGAGGATCATTACGAAATTTTGAATCCATTGCATTACTAAAACATTCATAATCATCACAAATTGTTGGCTAAATGAAATAATTATAATTGTGAAAGATAAGAAAAAGAAATCATTTTTACTTTTGAAGCTTTTTTATCAGTTGGATCAAATGTACGTTTTCCACACATAACACATAAAGAATTTAAATTTTTCATACGATATTCAAAATATGTACAAAACTAAAAATAAAAGATTTTTTTTAATATATAATGTTTGAAAAATTATCTTCAATAAAAAGAAAATTATATGTCTTCAATGTGTTTAAACTAAATCAAATGATTTTCTGTTTTTATTAATAAAATTAAAGTTTTATAAATACTCATGTAAAAATATCACTTTCAAATCAAATATACAAAAAATCTTTGCCACATAAATATTCTTCTCATACTTGAAAAATCACAAGTAATTTGTATTTTTTCACAATCATTAACCTTTTGAGTCCCGGTTTTTTCTTGTGAAATTCGAAACTTTATTTAATGAAATTTTAAATATGATTTTTATTTCTTTACGAAGAAATTATATATTTGTCTCAAAAATTCATTAGTAGTTCATCTTCGGTATGGTTGTCCCTAAAGCAATCAACAGCACATAGAGATGTATTGCAGCCAAAACAAATATATCGCGTAGGGTCAGATGTCGAGACGGATGTAGTGTGTGGGTGTGGATATCGATTTGAAGTTATCACGACTCCGAGCTACGACGACAGATTTAGGTGATCTCTGAATCCTCAACGTTGGAACTCAAAGGCATAGAGCCTACATGAGGTACTTAGAAGAATATGTCCAACATCCTTACGCAGGCTCTGTGGTACTAGGTTCCAACGTTCAGAATTCAGAGGTCAACTAAATCTGATGTGGTAGCTTCAAGCCGTACTAGATTCACATCGATGATGCCGGATGTGATTCTTTTGCCTAGTACACTATATTCACTTCACAACCACAGCTAATAAACGATAAAAAGATGTTCCAAACAATTAAAAAAAACACTAGAAGCAACGAATTTTTTAAGTAAATAGGAATGCACCGATTCTTCGCACATGATGTCACAAGCAATTTTTTTCTTCTTCTTTATTACCATTAGATGATACATAAGAATAGTTTTGGTAAGAGCATTTAACACTGATCACATTTGGAATGAAGATTATACTCGAAACTTTGATTCAAAACTCACAGCATTGATTTATCTCTACTTACAAAAATACATGTTCAATATCGAAAATGACTAGACTTTTAAATGATTCTTCATGCTGGTTGTGCTTAACTTTGAATGCTTTGTTTGAAACTACTCCTTAGTTTTGTCTAATAAAAACATAAAGCTCTCAAAAATCAAAAGATGCGCATTTACGACCCATTCCGAAACCTTTGTTTTCTATTTCATGAATTTTGACTATAATTTCAGATAGAGCGAAAAACATTGATTATGATTGATATAAAATATTCCACAGGAATTATATTCTTAATAAGATATAACACTTGAATAGTGAGATGTTCAAAAAATTGAAACATGCAAGAGAAAATCCTAAATTTTGTTTTTCGAAACAGAAGAAAAAAAAACGATTTACTTGAACAAGATAACCATAATTAAGTATTGGTAATTCTTTTACATCAAAACTATAATGTATTTTTGTATCAGTAGATTTAACACGAGGTAATTTAAGTAATCGAAATTTTTTCGTAAGTCTTTGATTACCATCAAGAATTTCATAGTCAAGTAATTCGTTGAATAAAGTATCATCATGTGCTGTATTTAACATTTCTTCATATTGTGTTCGTTTATTTTCATCAGTTGTAAGTTCTAAACTAAACAGAAGAAAAAAACAAAAGTTTCTTTTTTTTTTCTTAACAACAATGATTAATAAAATGTTAAAAATTCATACAAATATTTTTTACGTAATTCAGGATTTACAGCAGCACGTGATAATTGTAATGTTTCCATTGATATTTGAACTTTTTCAAAAAAATCACGAACAAGTCTGTAGGAATAGTCGTAAAAGAATTTCTTCTAGTTTTATATTTATGTTCAATTGTTTACCGTTCTATGAACGGCACTTTAATTGCATTGACCGGATGACACTCACATGTTTGATATACACGTTTAACAACAACTTAAATCAAAAAAGAAAAAAGAAAATTATTGATTAAATATATATGATAATTCTGATTAGTGCAAGCATTACAACAGTCATGATATCGATTAGAATTTCAGATGATTAATACTAAACTCATTTCAGGTAGATTAGATTGATCGATTAAGAGTATAAATTTCCCTTAGTGTTCATTAAAATCAAAATATCAAATTGACATACTCTATTTTGACTAATAATAAACTTTTGAAGATTTAGTTATAATTAACAATGCATATGTACAATGTGATGTTTTCAATTAATATAATACTTTTTCAAGTGTAACAATGTCATTTCAAATAGTATCAAACAATAAATTTTATAATAAATTGAAACTTTGTTAAAAATTAAATTCATTCGTATGAATGAATAAAGATTAACAAAGATTTTTTTTTTTTTTAGTTGTCAAATTCTAAAAATTAAACGATCATAGGATGAGGTGAATATTCTTTTAGTTAAGAGAAATCAAACTAGCTGTGACTTAAAAATTAAGGAATCTAGCAAAATAATGTTTATATATTTTATAATTCATCAAATCATAAAAAAGAAAACATACATTTACTATGTTCATTATTTTCAAATTAGATCCTTTTTTTTTTCTTGAAATAGCACATTGTCATTGTTATGATCTATTCATATTTAGAATATTTCATAAATCAATAACAAAAAAAATCTCAACAACTCTTATTCGTTTTTATGCAGATAAATCCCATTTTCAATGAGCTATATATAATTCAATATTCAACTTATTGTTTTTTTTTATTATTGGAAATCACAATGCTACACCTGGAGAAATATTAATACGCATTCTGTCTATATGAGTTTCATGAATTTAATCAAAGAAAGTTTCCACAGTTAATCCAAACTGATCTTTGATAAATTTAGTCTTTTCACAATAAATTAATATACTTTCAATGCATCATTATTTTGCTTGAGTCAAGTCTAATTATAAAGTTTTAGCATGTTAGTAATAAGTTAACAATGAAGTAATGTTAAATAATAGTGTATATTAGTAGTAAGCATGATATTTGAATTAATATTAAGAAACAAGATCAAGCATTGATTAAATCTAAGATGTGTAGGACAGTTATAAGCAAAAATGAAGTAAGCAATAGCAATAAACAAGATTTGATGGTTGATCAAAACTCTTGTGAATAGACTTAACAAGAATGTCAGTTAAAGATTTTGAATTATACAAAAACAAACGATATTCAATAATGACTGAATCTTCAATAGATTCATATTGTACTCAAAATGAGGTTTTGGAAAAAATAAAAAAAACTCTAAAAATATTCATTCCTATGAATCTTTGAGGTTAAGTTATAAAAAAAAAGAATATTTCCTTGTCGAAATATTGTATTTTCAAGCAGACTTAATGTTTGTAGTATGTCTATGACAAAAAAATATTTGTTGGAAATCCAATATCTCAACTAGGAAACATTTTTTTTCCAAATATTGTAAGGATTTGTTAGATGACGTCATCTTTTCTTTCGTTCTATCATTGTTGTGATGTCATCATATAAATGTATTCCATCTATCTATCTAATTTTGTTCTGTTGTCATGTATGAATGGATATATATTTTCGTTTCCAGTATGTTCCTGTACATTCTCGTTCCGTTCTGTATGAATCTTGTATGTTCCTCTCTAGTGAGTTATTGACTCTTTGGAATTTTCTAGCAAATTTCTTTTGTTTCAAATGTCGCTTACAACAATAAAGGGCAGGATTGTACAGACATGATAAGATAAATTTCTTTCTGATTTACAATTGATTAGTGATTAATTACAGATTATTAGACCTATCTATAAGTGAAATTCTCTTATTCAGTTTTTTCAGTAAATGCTTGAAAAATCAATATAACGGTCATAAGTTGGTTTTAAAGACCCATTCAAGACGAATCCTTTTAGAAAGTTTCTCATCTTATCGAGACCTTCTCATAGATTCAATATAATCTTAGATAGTAGGTCAAAATTGTGACAGTTCCCTTATAAGTTGGCAATCGTATATAATATCTCTGTACGATAAACCATATCGATAGAGAAGTCATTTTTTTTTGTATTTCGTCTGTGAATAATAAGTAGCTGAATATATAAGATTGAATTTACATTTGACTTTCTGTTAAAAACTATGCTCATCAATTATACGAATAGTCTTCGACTCACAAACTACTACATCATAGTGAGAAAAACTTTTTTTTTATATTAGGAGGGTTATAAATATATCATAGCACGTTTTGTATGTCATTTCATTAATATTGTTAAATATGTAATTATTTAACAGATGTTAATAGAGAATATTTAATCGTCTTTTTATACAAACCTTTTTCACCAAGATAGAGTGCATTATGAACTGATATTTCACATGTTAATGGTTTTTTATTACAAATTTGCCATTGACATGCTGTTTCAGTTTCAATATAATCAGTAAAAAAATGAAAAATTAAAATTGAACAATTTGAATCTTCAGTATCTTGTCTAAAATAAAAATTAAAAATAATTTTTTTTTTTTTGTTTCACTAGAATATAATTATATACTTATAGGAAAATCCAGCTAAAAATTCAGTAGATAATTTTGAAAAAACATCAGTTATATCACCTTGTAATAATGGATGAAAATTTGAATCTTTTTTCTAAATAATAAATATATGTACATTATATTCAAAAATATGAAAAATGAATTTTATGTACAGATATAGTTCTATTTAAGATTGGATTTTGTATTGGAATGTTTGGAGTTACTGGTGTTATTTCTTCATCATCATCAAATTGAGGTTCATCAACAAGACCATCATCTTGATCGTCGTCTTCATAATGATCTGATACATTTTCTAATGGCTTATTTTCTAAAGGAATAGAACCTTGATCAACAGAATGTTGAGTTAAATCAACAACAATTGGCATTGAAGAAATCGATATTACATTGTCAATTGACGACATTTCTAAAAATAGAAGATAATTGTGTAGATAAAATGATTTCGAAATTATTTAAATAACGGAAGAGAGAGAAAAATGTGACAAAAGCAAATTTTCTTTTTTTTTGACAATAAGCAACCATTCAAATAAAAACCCAAACTGTTATGAATCAGACATTCCTGACCTCTACTTGATTTTTTTTTTTAAATAAAAAATTTATTATTAAGAAATTTTTTTTTCAAAATAATTTATTTATTTTTTTCTTTTTTTTCAAAAATATATTTTTATATTATTATTTTATAACCAATCTTTTATCGATTTGTTGTTGTCGTCTATCTATATCTTTCGATATATATTTCGTATTAAATGAAAAGCAAAAATATTCGTCTGATGTAATATAGTTGTAATTACACTTATGTGTGTGTGTGTTTTTTTTTCTGTCTCATTAAATAAATAACTAAATTTCTATCTATAAATATACTATTGATTATAGATATTTTTTTTATATTCATTCATTTAACTAAAAAAATATAACTTAAAATAATGAGTAAGACAGGTGCAAATTTTGGAGGCACTGTTGGTTGGGATGAACAAACTGTTATAGGTAAATATTTTCTTTCTTTTATTTTTGAAATTACTCAAAACAAAATATTATTGATCTTATTTTTAAGGTAAACGTGCACCACGACCCGGTGAATTAAAATCTGAGTCAGCTATTGCAGCTGCAGAACGTGCTGGTGTTCCTATAGATACATCAAAGAAATTTGCTGCTGGACATAATAAACAACATGAAGCAGCAAAAAATACTGCTGTATTAGATCGTGAAACAGAGGAATTACATCATGAGAGAATTGTTCCGGATGTTGCACGTGCTATTCAACAAGCACGTGTTGCAAAAGAATGGACACAAGCTGATTTAGCAAGACATGTTAATGAAAAACAACAAGTTATTAATGAATATGAACAATCGAAAGCAATACCAAATCAACAAATTTTAAGCAAATTAGAAAGAGCTTTAGGTGTTAAATTACGTGGTAAAGATATTGGTCAACCATTTAGTACTGGACCAAAGAAGAAGTGAATTATTTCTATTGTTTTTATTTGACATAAAATAACATTTTGAAATCTTGAACATTTTTCTCTGTTTTTGTTTTTGCTCATCCTGTATTGTTATCCATGTTTCTTTGCTTTCAAGTTATAAATCATTTCAACTACTTCTTTCTTTTTGCTCATGGACTTTTTTTTTCTTTTTTGACTTTTAAACAAAAATAAAAGATCAGAAAAAAAAATAACTAATTTATTTTGTTTATTTAATAATGCTGATGATTAATTGTTTTTTTTTTCTTCATATCAAGTATTGACCTTTGTAGATGTATCCAATTCATTAGATTCGTTTAGTTTGTTTCAGTTATATGATGATATATTGTTATTAAGTCATATTTATATAGATTTGATTTGTTTGATAAAAAAAAAAAAGAAAAAATCTAACTATTGTTTTATATATGCTTTAGTCTTTGTATTATATTTTATTAATATTATTTAAAAATATGGATCAAGCAGATGATTTAAAAGCATTTGAACGTCGAATGAATGAAATAATATCTTCTCTTCAACCATCAATATGGCGTTGGCGTTTTATATTATTAATTCTAGTCTCAGTAACTCTTATTACATTTTATATTTTAATAACTGATGTATCATTATCATTTTCATCATCAACATTATCGATAACAACAAAATCTATAACAAATGATATAAAGAATGATAAATCCTATATATTAATATTATTATCATATTTATTTCGAAAAGAACTTTATTTTTCTTTTGCATTTGGTTTATTAATTTTTGCATTTTTATTTGGTATACATCGTAAAATGTTTGCATCATCAATAATAATAGCAAGATTTCGTTATATACTTGCTGATTATAATATGTCATGTGATCGTGATGGTCGATTAATAATAAAACCAAGACCAACAACATATATTAGTTGAGATTCATAATAATTTCTCATATTTTTTTTTGCTTCTGATTTTAAACAATATAAAATATGTATTGATGTGATATTGTATTCTTATGATTATTATTTTTTTTTTTTTGTTGCCCATTGATTATATAGAAATTATTTTGATTCTATTTATATTCAGATTGTTTCTTGCCTTAGTGTTTTTTTTGTTTTTTTTTTTTATTATAAAAAAAAAAAATATATAAATGTTGGTATTATTTCAATATCAAATGATATATATATCATGGACATTATACAGTAGAAATTTATCTTAATCTATGACAAATAATTTACTAATTATTTTGAAAATATAAATTTCGAAATTATTAAATCAAATATTTGTATTATTGAAAGAAGAACAATTTTTATTTAAGTAAGTAATGAAATTACAAACGAGAAAAAAAGAAATATGAATAATTGACTTTGTCTGAGAAAAAAAAAATGATATCTACGAGAATGATAGACATAAATCGAACTTGAACTTTGACCTGATGTTTGGATATAGATCAGTTTCGATAGTATGAGATATTTGAGTATTGCCAAAATATTTCTTATAGTATATAAGCAATTATGGAAGCTTTCTGAGATTCGATTAAGTTAATGTTTAAATATTTTTGGGGAAATTATTGACTTTTTTAAGATGTCTGCGGACATCTATAGTTCCTTCGATCAAGTAATTGAAAATGACTGCATTCTAAACTGATTGATAACTATATATATAAAATAGACAAAAAAAATGCATATGATTTTTCTTTTTACTAATGATTTACCTTCTACGAAGAAATAATTTGCAAGAATATTGTTTGAATTGATGGAATGAGGGACTGATACATATCAACTAATGTTTTGTCACGTAGATCAAATTTTTCAAATGTGATTGTTTGAAAAAAAAATCCTTCTATTTCACGATAGTTTATATAAACTTTCTATTAGTTGCCAGTACACATTTCTCAGATATTCTCATTTATTTATCTTAATTTTCTCTGTAAGAAATCTTAGGTCTTTTTTTTATTATGAATCTATTTTTTTTTTGCTACTAGATGTGTTTTTTTTCATGACTATGGCTCAGCATGCCGTTATCATTCGATCATATAAAACTGTAGATTCAATGAGGTGTAATGGTTTTTTTTTGGCATATCTTTCATCTAATTGAATGGCTATTGCAGCTTTTTTTGGCGCTATGATACAATGTGTTAATTGAATTATTGAAATACAATCTATGCTAATAGTTTTGCAATCGTATATGAGAAAACTGAAATGCATGAAGAACAAGTATGCAAAACAAAATGTGACAATAATTTTTTCTTATATATATGTATATAGACTTTGAAAATTAATATTGATTAATTGGTAAATAAAATTCTTCTGTTAGTTTGTTAACAAATATAACACTCCGACTTTATATGTATGATAATTATTTGTTATCAGTTTGATGATTATATTTTTGATATTATTTTGCCGTTATTGTCTCTCTTTAGAACAATGATAGACAAATGATGTATAATTAATTTAATAAATGCTATCTGTTATTCTTTAATATTTTGCAAGTAACGAATTAAAAAATTCTCTTAACATATTTTTCTTTTCAACAATGTTTACTATATATGATCGTTGAATTCTTATTGATCAAAAAATAAAATTTTTTCTTAATTATGAAATTAATTGATTAACATTGAAAAGAAAATTTTGAATAATTTTTTGTTTGTTTAGATTGATTTATTAAAAATTTTCTTTGATATGATATTAAAATGAGTTCAAATGAATTAATTGATCGAAAATATTATAGTTTATATATTGGAAATTTATCTGCTGATATACGTAGAAAAGAATTATGTGTATATCTTGAACATTTTGGTCAAGTTGATGAATGTCAATTATTCGAAGCAAATCATCGACGTTGGACTTGTTTTGCTTTTGTATTAATGCGTACACCTGATTCAATTAATCGATTAATGTCAACTCGACCACATTTTCTTGATAATCGACGGTTAGTTTATTTTATTTTTTTTTTAAGAATAGAAAATCGATGATATGTTTTTTTTAAATTTTTTATTTGATTTCATTAGATTATATTTAAAACGAGCATTACCTGAACAATGTTCAAATAAAATCGAACATTTTTTAACAAGTGAAAATGTTTTAATTCAATTTAAAAATTTACAAAATCAAGAAATAAATGAACCTGATTTTAATGAAGAAAATATTCGAACTTATTTTCAAACATATGGAAATATACTTAATTTATATTTATTAAAAAATAATCGATGTGTTATTGAATATAGTGATTATGGTAAATTTATTTAGATATCTTCTTTAAGAATTAGAATTTTGTCTTTAACTTTTTTTTTTAAAGTTTTTATTGAATAATTCTCTTTATGATAAAATATGAACTATATTCTTCAATTTTCTTTGAAGAAATTTAGAGTGTCTACAAAAAAATTACTCATAATGATGATTGAATGAAATTCTTCTATGTAATAACAATACCTTGAGTCTCTCAATAACATTACGATGACCAAAAAAAAAACAAAAAATACTACTTCATGAAAGAGTTTTATCTCATCATTATCATTTTGATGGTTCGAAAGTATAACTGATCATTATTATTAAGTCAAAAAACATATGACATACAAATAATAACAATACGAAGGTTATTTCGCAATAGAAGTTGAAATCAACAAATGTGTATCTTGAATTACTTAATGATGTATTCTCATTATGAAAGAGCCATTTGAGTTATCTCAAAGGCAGGGTGCACTTCAAAGAATCATCGGCAATATGGAAGATGCTCAGTTTTTCTGCTGCATCATTGAAATACAACTATACTAACGAAAGCTCATGTTATCAGACGGTTTACTATCATTGTAAGACACTTAAAAAATAACTTCATTGTTAGATGTTTAGTCAAAATCATGTTTGAAATGAAATTTTTAATAGAATATTGTGGTCTTACGACGGCATCCATCCGACTAATCTCTATTAGTAGGACTTATCGCGTAGATAAAAGTCCTGAAAGAGTGCATATCATTAGATCTTTCTTCTCAAGTTATGATCATTTTACTAAATTTTTGGGCCTAATAATATCTCTCATAGGATTTTGAAGGTGCAGCTCAAACGAATTTTTTCTTTTGAGATAACACAGTTGTAGAAAGTGTTACTTTCACACAAGACCTTAATAAACAGCTCAGTTTTTACGCATAGGAAGAAAGCATCGGTTTGAGCGAAAACATACAAGATACTTAAAGGTTGTGAGAACTTTTGTTAGACTGAAAATTCTAATACCACGAAATCTTGCAGTATTTTTGTCTATACTATCAGTTCTACCTATAAGCTCAAACGGAGATTATTAGCCGGATGAGTTTTTTCGTCAGATAATTTTAACCTTCGTATAAAAATATATATATTTTATTTTTTTTTAAATTTAGATTCCGTCGATTGTATAATTCTTGATTCACCTCATTATTTTAATTCTCATGAACTTCAAATTGATAAATATTATACAACAGAACAATTAAAAAATCTTGATAGAATGTTTATTCATAATCATGAATTACCTTTACCAGGTGCTGGTGAAGATGATGAACAAGTTGAACATTTTTTACGTTCTCGTCGTTATCTTACAATGCGTATACGTTTATTAAATGATTCAATATTATCAGTTAAAATTTCGAATGAAATTAAATTAGAAACTATTCATAGAGGTTTTTTATTAACAATTAATCGAAGAAAAGAATTACTTGAACAAATAAAAGAATTAAATAAGCAATGTCAAATATTGCATGAAAAAAATCAAACAATTAAAGAAAATAATCAAAATAGATTTCAATTTAATAATAAACTTGAAAAAAATTATCAACAACAAATTTATGATGAACAAAATAAACAAAAGGAATTAAGAAAAAAAATTGAATTACTTCAAAAACAATCTTAATTTTGTTTTCTTTATTTCTTTTTGTTGTTGTTATTGTTCTATTGTTTATTGAACATATAATTCAATTGTTTTCTTAAAATGTTTGTCAGATATATATATATATATATTTATTTATTATGAAAATTAGCAAAGAAAATCTAAGGTATTTTTCATTATTAGATTGATTATTTTAAATTCCATGCTTAGATTAAAAAAAAAGACTTTGATAACAATAATTTTCCATTCTTTGCACATTTTTTCCCATTCTGAGATACAAGAAGATCATTACTTAGTAAAAAAAACCATTCGATAAGTATTTCAAAGAAGTTTTTCAAATATAATACTATATACTTTTCAAAAATTTGGATAATTCTTAATTCATACAAATTTAAGTAAATACTTACACATTTAAAAACTTTTAAGATTTACTATTATTGTCATAATTAGAAATTAGTTCAGTCAATGAGATTATCTTATTTGTATGCTCATAAATTTATTTATCCTACTAAGGTAATAACAAGGATTATTATTTTATAATAACTTGTCGTAGCAAATTTAGAAGAGATTAATTTCCTCTCGCTTCCAAAATTTCTTTCTCATTAGAAAATGTCTAACTATGTGTCGATACGATTTCTACTAGACTTCAAAACACATTTTGTGACTATGATCACCTTCATTTTCTGAAATCCTAGATTCGTCGGGTTACCGGAAGATCGCCAATTCGGACTTTCGCCAATAGGACATTCGCCAATGGCGAAAGTACACGGATGTGTTGGCGAAGGTACGGTGGACTTTCGCCAATTGACGAAATTCCAAGGTATGTATTGGCGAAAGTACAGCGGACGTTCGCCAATTGACGAAAGTATAGTGGAGTTTTGTCAGCCGTCACAAAATAATATTAATACAGGATACATGTAAGGGCTAAAGCTAATACTGTTAGAATATATACTATAGCTTACGCTTATTAATATAGTCGATGCACATTTTCTAATTCACGTCTAATTAGCACTTGAATTGACGAAAGTCTCCTATACTTTCGCCAACTGGCGAAACTCCATGAAGTGTGTTGGCGAAAGTACAGTGGACATTCGCCAATTGGCGATATTCCAGTGTGTCTATTGGCGAAAGTATAGTGGAGTTTCACCATTGGCGAAAGTGCTATTTGGCGAAAGTTTTATTGGCGAAGATCCGGAATCCCGATTCGTCATTGGTCAATTATGAAGAGGACAAAAAATATTCCAGCAACTCTTAGACATTCATTAGTCTTAAAGAATAACATTATTAATAAAACGACTGTAGTTTTAGAATAATTCATGTACTATTAAAAAAATTTATGTTTTTGCTAACTATAAGAGCTTCATTAGTAATTGTTACAATTGAAATAAAACCTATGGTTTTTTTTTTTTTATAATAATTGAAAAATTTCATTTAGTTTTAAAAGTCGACTATTGTTTCTTTGGACAAAGTCTTTTTATACTAATGAAATCGAAAATAAAATTTCAAATTTTCAATTATTAACATAGATCTTTCATAATTCTTGCTAACTTGATTGCATTTTTTTTTCTCCATTCTTATATCATTTGATTACATTTATTTTTCTTTTTGTATGCTTTCTTATTTATTTGTTTCTTTCTTTTTTTTTGCATTCCACATATGTAGAATATATAATTACAATATTAAAAATAAAAACAGTATTTCATATAATTTTAGACTGTTCAATTAAATTCTTATATTGTTTTTAATTAAATATAAAAAAAAAAACAGAATATGGAAATAATTCTTACACGTGATTTTCGTCGAATATTTCAAAATAAATATGTTGTTTTTATGGGTGATTCAAATATGCGTTCTATTTATAAAGATTTTATACTTCTTTTACAAAAAAATGATCCAATAAATGATTCTGATCGAAAAGCAGGTGGAAATAAAGAATCTATTTGTGGTAAATTTATCTTGAAATAAATCAAAAGAAAAAACAAAACTAATTTTTCAGGAGATATTTTACTTGAAGGTGGAATTTATAAAAATTTAGCAAGTGGAATTGAATATGAAGAAAAACGTGTATTTATGGCTAATATATTTCTTGTTAAATTTATTTTTTTAACTCGGTAAATGTCTATGTATATATTTTCTTTTCAAATAAATAAATTTAATTTTGAAAATCTTTCATTTTTTTTTTTTTTCTTTTCTAGATGTCGAAATGATGTTACACAACGTATATTTGAAGAATTTAAAAAAGATTCAGAAAAACCAGATCTTGTTGTTATAAATAGTACTTTATGGGATATTAGGTAATATGAAATTGGATTGGTTATTATGAAATTTAACTATTTATCAATAGTCGATATGGAGAAAATGGTGAAAAAGATTTTAAAATAAATCTTCCATTATGTTTTGATGATTTACGTACTGCTACAACACCAACAACAATTATTTTATGGCTTACGGCTCTTCCAATATCAGCTGAACCAAGTGCAATTGTATTTGATGAAAAATGTATTGATTTGAATTTTTTTGTACAAAAAAACAAAAAAAAACAAAAGTTTTTCTTTGTTTTTTATCATTATTCTAAATAATAGATCGACCAGAAAATAAATATTGGCGAACACAATTTCTTCATATAAATGCTTTTTCAGCTGAATTAGCTAAAAAGAAAAATTGTGAAGTACTTGATGTACATTATTTATTTCGACAACATCCAGATATGCGAGATACTGATGGATGTCATTGGAATTCGACTGGTCATCGATTAATTACATCTTATATGTTAGTATATTTAATATTTTAATAATAAAATAAAAAAAAGAATTTTCTTTTTATTTTTAGTGCTCAAACTGTATCTCTTATCTGGCATGTACCATATATTGATCGTAATGCTGTTGATCATAAAGAACGTGAACTTCATGGAGTATGTTATCGATTAATTAATGAAGAGAATGAAAATTTAGTTAAACGTACACTTACTGGAGAAACCAATGATGGTATAACTAATTTTGATTTGAATGCATATCTTGCTGAATATATTCCAATACCAAATGAAACTCGTAATGAAGAAAATCCAGATAGAATCGGTACTATAATTGGAAAATTAAATGAAACAGATCGACGTATTCTTAATCTTATGGATTATTATGAAAAGCAATAAAATATATATGTATTTCTAATTAAAATAGTGCATTGCATAAATTTCTTTTTTTTTTCTATATGCAATAAAATTAACAAAGATTCGAATATCGTTCATTGATCTATAGGATTTTGCTTCAATATCTTATGTAAAATCAAAGAACATTTTGATATAATCATCAAAGAGTGATGGATCCTACTAAAGTATTTTTCTAAGAGTAGATAAAAAAAGTTTGATCAGGTCAATACTTGATGTTTTTGTGGACTTAATTGTCCTGATGAAAAATCTAATATAGTATCTGTATTCATACGGCGACAACTAATCCAAAAAAAAATACGACCTTTTACTCTAATTAGGTGTTCCTATTATTATCGATATCAACCTTTTTGCTTTAGTTATTTCAACTTTTCGACACAATTAATACAGGTCTTCGACTTTTTCAATATCAAGAGAAAAAATCTTTATTTTTTTCGTACTCTTGGAAACTCTGTAGATTAGGTATAAAATCTACTTATTACAGCTCAAAAAAAAATATTCGAGGAAGACATCTAATTATAGTGCATATCTTCATCATGGTGTTAGTTCTAATCATTTAATAGTGAAGCATTCATCATTCACCTCGTCTGTTGTCATCAAATTTAGCTCAATACCATCTCTTTGTTAAAAATAATATTTTTCTGGAGAAGCAAACCGTAATGAAATTTAATTTGTGTTATTTTTTTTTTTGCGTCAAGCAATCATATTCTTTCAATGATGTATTGTAGTCACTGATCGGTAACGATTCTTGAACAATATTGAAATATCCATCAAGCTATTGTTTTAAGGCTGAACCATCATTGTAATACGGAAAAGACATCACCAAGAGACTATCAACTGAGAGTAACAACAATTAACGAATATGTTTACCGATCTAATAACTCTAATATCAGCGCTGTATGGACTGTTCGTCTTGTTCTAGTTATACTTTCGAGATATTGTGGAAGATGCCATTAGAGCTATGCAACCAAAAATGAATATAAACAAGATCATTTAAATCTTTTTTTATTTTGTATAATGAATTCTTTTCGATTAGTAAATCAAGAGAACGAAGTAAGATAATTATTTGTAAAAGTTAAAAAAATCAAACAAGTACCTATGGATCAAATTAAACGAATGTTCTATCTCGTAGTTGTTCTTTTATCATACTTAAAACCACGGACGACACCGAATATATATACATCCAATTTCTTATGTTGCCCAAATATTCACATTCGATAATATAGTTGATTAAGAGCATCACTGAATAAGATCGACAATTACTTTTAAAATATTTCTGAAGTACAGAATCATACTATGTTGCCATTTCTGTCGAAGAACAAATAGATGCATCATTATTTCTGTTATTTAAAAAAAAAAGACTAATAATGCTGGTAAGGTAATCTGTGGTACTAGTCACTAGTGTGAGTTTCAACAAAAATTGAGTCTGATGTCAATTGTATATAGCCCAATGGAACGAATTATTAACCGAATTTTGAAAGTAAATAGAAGAAAACAGCAATATAATTATTCAAAATTAGTTAAAAAATCTTCAATAAGAAGTTCGATTAACATTTGTTATAACAAACTCATGAAAAATCAGTTCTGCAAATTTTAACACATATACTGATCAGCAACTCTACTGAAAACTATCAAAATAATATCTATTTTATCTAGAATATTGAGCAACTAATTAAACTATTATATTCTTCTCTAGTTAAGTTAAATGTTCGATTAAAAAACACGATATTTTCAACTCTCTTCCATTTATATAAATATGAGTAACTCAATGAACTATATTACCCATATTTTAATCATGTACTTAAGTTTAATGATTCAAGTATGAATTGGATTTCATCAAAATCTTTTAATTAATTTCAATCATGAAACTTCTGATAGAGTAGAGAAATAATATTATCGGCAATACAATACAGCCAATTACGTTGACTACCGATAAGCTTTTTTTTTTCGCAATTTTCATTGTATATTGATCTATTATCTCTGGATGACTTATGTAACTAAAAGCAATATGCTTGCTTTGATACACATCGTTTCAGTAAACCTTTTTATATTGTGTGAAACACATGAGATATTGCTTGTTTAATAGGAAGATACAATAACAACAGAAGTATAAGGTTACTTCATCTCAAACAAAATTTATAGCGACAAATAGAAAAAGCAATACGTTTGGATTGAACAGAGATGTTGCACAATGAAAAAAAAGATGCTAAGTAGATAATCAATTTGATCTAATGACAATCGATAGTTTGTTACATTTTAGACATAAAATTGAAGGAAATAATTAGTTTTCTCTATCCTAGTAATATTATAACTGTTCATATCAGTTAAAAAGTACGGATCATTGAAGTTGAAAAACTTCTTATGTATTCAAAATTCAACAAAACCTTTCAAATCAGTTTTGAATTTTATCAGTCATCAGCATTATTATGTCAAACATATAATCAACATGATCATACGTACAAGAATGCTTGTTTTAATGATATCCATAAAAACCTTTTATTTACTCTTCATATTTTCAAACGATGCATACGTTAAATCGGTATGATCATTCATTTGTTCAGAGTATCAATGAGTTTGATGAACTAAAAAGAAAAATGCTTTGCTTCATGAACATCAAATGTCATAAAGAATTAGAAACCACTTTCATTGTTTGTTCGTCGATCAATCCAACACTTATGACAGTTGATTTTTTCGAGTTATAGATAATAATATTTCAGTCTCTATTCAAACTGTCGAAGTGTCCTGAATATTTTTCCTCAACATCGATTGCGTTCATACGTATTAATCAAGAATGAAAAATTGTCGTATTCATTAGACGTGGATGTAGTTGTGAGCATGAATTGAATACTTATTCACATTCACATCCGCTTTGCATTCTTTATGAAAGTCTTTTAAGATTATTAAATAGGAATAGCACTCGAATGCTGGTTTGAAATAGATACTAAATGAACCATCGAAGATTTTCACAAATGCTTCAATTTAATCAATTGGTTCAATAGCAAAAATCATGAATGTGTATTGTTACATCTTTTGTTTGTTTCTATTACATTTAATCTCTTTCCAAGTTCACGACGGTGCCGTGTAGTCAATACACGGAAAATGGCCATGAAATGTGGTGGAAAAGTTCTTGAAGGCATGATTGACTAAAGTCTATTCGTAAGAATGTGCGATCTTGATATAAAACATCTGTTTTCAAAAAGACAGCATTGTAATTATCTACTGAATATATTTCTTTTTAGATTCATAAAATGAACTAAGGAATGATTTGTATGGAGTCGAGTTTTACAATGTATAAAAAACGTCTAGCAGGACAAATATTGTTCAGATTATAGAAACCTTGATAGTTGCTCCAGCTAATACTGAATATATTTATAATAGGTAGTGCAAAAAAAGAAAGAGATGACAAGATATTGCAAAATCTCTACGAATAAACATTTATGTAAATAGTGATTATATTTCTTCAAACACGAATAATCAGAAATACATTGAATTATTACACTTTAAAATATCGTATATATACAAATGTTGATTAGAAAAAAATTCATATTGTTCTCAATGAGATAAGTACCAAAAACATTAATTATCGTAGTCTTATAAAATATGAAAGTTAAAAATGAGCATTAAATATAACCTTGTCTATTTCAATAACGGAATTAATTTAGTTGTCTAAAAAACGATGAAACTTATAATTCAATAGTATATGTTGACAATCAAGTGAGTTATAAAATAAGACTAAATAGTTTTTTTTTTATTCTAGTCTTTACAATTTGATACGGATGTTTATTTAATATAAATTTTAATGTAATAATAAGAGAGGTCAACATTTTATTTAAGAACATGTCATTACATCATACGATCATATTTTGACATTTGCTAATAAACTAAGATGATACATATTTAGAAATTATCACTGATAAGAATTATCCTTTCATATAACAATTTTGCTTTGACCTTTTTGATAGTATCATCAGTCCTTGGATTAATTCATCTTATAATTGTAGCAGCAAGTTCAGCATAGAATAATTTACGAACGACTTTTGTAGGCTAATTCTTTTTGCTTCCATTACATCTATCAAAAAAAAGAAAATAAAGAAATATTATGAAATCCTAATTGATAGATATGACTAAACTAACTCAAAGTTGAGCAGCCTATCATTGAATGAAACTATCTCAAAAATAATATGAAGATAAACTTATAAAATTTTTGATGCTGATAATTCTATTGTTTTAAAACATTGATCTTGTCTTATCTCTTATGGTAGTATTAAAAGGCTTTTATATCATTTCGTAAAAATTCTTACAAAGTCGATTTTGAAATTACAATATCGACATATAATTCAATATTATCAAAAGAAAATTTTCAAAAATAAAACGAAATTATATATATATATATATATCGATGACTTATCAGTAACAATATAAAAAATAAATAATTTTCTTATTCAAAACTATTTTTTTTCGAAGAAGGACAAAATTTCAACATGTTTGTACACGTATATACAGTGTGGATACGTTAAATTTATTTTGAATAGAAATAATTCATTAATCCTTATCACGCTATTTGAAAAACAAATGATTACTTAAAAAAGCAATTCAATGAACAGTACTATCGACAAAATGATATTGACCTTGAATAGACAACAAATCAAAAAGAACAAATATACTTTAAAGAAGAAAAAAAAAAAAGGATATCATCATTCTATTTCTTTTTGTCATCAATAATGTTGTCATCTAGTTTTTTAATCACATTATTCATCATTCTTCAACTCACAAATCAGATAATCGATTCATGCAATCATTATGCATCATGTGGTTGTTCAAATAAATCTCGACTATATTCAAAAATTGTTGGTGGACAAACTGCTAGAATAGAAACATGGAGTTGGGTTGTATCAGTTCGTATTCAAAATAAATTTCGTTGTGCTGGATCGATTATATCAAATTTATGGATCTTAACAGCAGCACATTGTTTTTTAATAGTAAACAATTTCGGAAGCAATGTCTTTCGAATTAAAGCTTCTGATATAACTGTACATGTTGGTTCAAATAATCAATATGGAAAAAATCAATTAAGTGATGTAACCGACATTATTTTTCATCCTAATTTTAATCAATTGAATTTTAATAATGATATTGCTTTACTTAAATTATTATTACCTCTTTATTTGACTGATAACATTTTAGCTAAGATTTGTTTACCAAATATATCTTTGAATGAATATCCACCTGTAGATTCATCAGTATGTATGATATAACATAATCGATTATATCATATGTTTGAGTTGTTTTTTTTAAAACTTTTCAGCTCGTTGCAGTTGGTTGGGGTAGACTCTGGGAAAATGGTCCAGAATCTTCGACACTTCAACAAGTTATATTGAAAGCAATTGATTATCAAAATGCTACTTGTTATCCATTGATCTATGATCAATTAAAACAATTCTGTGCTGGTGTTGAAAACAGTGAAAAAGGTAAAGACTAGAATAATTAATTCATTAATAAAAAAAAAGCAAAAGATTTTATCTTTCTAGATACATGTCAAGGTGATTCTGGTGGTCCTCTTATGATGTTTACATCAAGTAAACAATGGGTTATTGTTGGTATAACATCGTTTGGTTATGGATGTGCTGAACCAGGATATTCTGGTGTATATACACGTATAACAGCATATTTAGAGTGGATAAATCTATTTATTAACAATACAAATGATTCTATATATCCTTACTCATTAATATCAAATAGTCCATTTGATGATGATGATATTGAATGGCAAATTAACATATCTTGTTGTCATTCGATGTCTATATATTTATTTATTGTGATATTAATATTATTATATTTACTTACGATATATTCTTCAAATTAAAATTATTTTTAAAATGTTTTTCATTTGTTTGAATCAAAACGAATAATGATAATAAATACGGCCATTCTTCATTCGAGTATTTATATATATATATATATTCATGAAAAAAAGAAGAATACAAAAAAAGCTTGTTTTTTCATACATAGACATAGACTGCAAAAAAGAAACAATGACTAAAATATTGATAGTAAAAAAGAAAAAAATGAATGATATTCAAAAAAAAAAGAAAAAAAAAGACACGATCATCTTTTTAATTCATTCTCTTTATGTTCATATTTATTTTTTAATAAACGTAATTCATCTTCAAGTAAACGAATTCGATTATCTTTTAATGACATAAGTTCACGTAATGATTGCACTTCTTCTTGTTGTTTTAAAAATGCTTGACGATACTAAATTAAAATAAATATGTATGAAGAAAAAAAGATAGATATATATATAATTTTTTTTTGTTTCTTTACTAACATCAATTCCATTTGTTTGTTGTTGAACAGATGGATGATGTCCATTAGCATTATTATGATACAACGATTGTTGTTGTGGTGATTGTTGTTGTTGTTGTTGTTGATCTGGTGTATCAACACTCCATACTTTTTTCTTAACTTCAACATTACGTCGATTTTGATTGTTATTATGTATTGGTGATTGAGATTGTCGTTGTTGTTGTTGTTGACTAATTTTAGTTTGAAACTTATCCCTGAAGAATAGAACAGGTCAAATTTAGATTAAATGAAAAACAAATGAAAAATATTGCACAGCAAATAATAAAGGAAAACAATCCATTAAAAAAAAAACTGATGACACTTCATTCCATGCTTGGTTACATAGCCAAACTACCTCTCTGGTGTATTTGAATTCTGATCACGAATCATTGATTGAACTGATCGAGGAGTAGTTTGTTGTAATGGTACAGAAACTGATGAAACATAAATAGGTTCGTCAGAAATTTGTGATGGTGCTGGAGGTGGTGGTGGTGGTGGTCTTCGTTTAAGAATTGAACCAGTTGGACGTGGTTGAGATAAATCCATTGCTGCATACGTATTCGAAAGATTTTCAAGTGATGATGATGTATCATCATCATTTTTATCGTCTGACATCAACGATGAAAGATCGGGTGTAGATTGTGTATGACTTATTTTTTTTTCTGATGGAAAAGGTTTAAATGAAGAACGAAGCGGTTTGTAAAGACTACGATTCGATGATGTATTCGGTACAGTTATTGATTTAGCAGCAACAGGTTGAGATGGAGAAATTTTACGCTCTGGTGGTGGTGGCGGTGGTTGTGGAGAAGGAATAACTTCATCACTTGAAAGAATAATATAATGATGCAGAAAAAAAAGAGTTTAAAATATCTTTTGGAAATGCAACTATAAGGTGTATTAAAAGCTAGGAAAGAATGTCGAACCTGGTATCCAATAGAATGCCACATGAACTTGTACGTCCTACACGACGCCGAGTTGCAAACTGGCGTCGCTGTACAACGGCTGGTTTCTTTTCCTCTTTTCTACTAATATCAATTAGGTAGTTTTTAATCTATCGATTTATTATTCTAAAATATTTCCTATGAAAACAAATCTTACCTAACATTATTAAATTCTGTACTTGTTGCTGGCATTTTTAATGATTCAATTTTTCTTAAACCTTTAGAACTCGATTGATGTTGATGTTGATGTTGTTGCTGTTGTTGTTGTTGTTGTTGTTGTTGTTGTTGCATATTTGCTGCTAATTTTTCAATCGATATAGATGAAGATAGTGATTGATCAATAAGATTTTGTTTAGGTGTTGGTGCAACTTCTGCAACTGGTGGTTGAATTGTACGTTGTGGTGTTCCACGATGAGGTAGAACAGGTGTTGATGTTGTTGAATCAAGTGTTCGATATGTTGTAATTTTTGGCATATTTGTACCCTCGACACGATCTTTCATTGATACAAGTATTGGATCACGATCAATACCAGACATCCATTCTTCCGGTGATAATGCTGGATATGGACCTGGAGTATCTGGATAAATATCTAATTGAAATGCTTCTGCTTTACGTGGGACTTAACAAAAGAAAAAAAACAATCAAGAAATTTAAACAACAATAAATAAAAGATAATACAAACCAATCATAGAAATAGGTTCACATATAGATCCAGTAGCAAATAATTTATAAAAACGCATTATTTCATTACGTGTTACATCAAGACCTATTTTTGGCATTACACCTATGAAAAATAATTTTTTTTTTTTAATAAAAAAAAATCATTATTCTGTGTTTTGTTTGAATCAATTTTACCAAGACAACGTTGTGGTGAAGAAGATTTATATTCAGAAAGAAAATACAAATATGGTTCACCTTGATCACTCACTTCATAATAACGAATATTTCCATCACCCTAAAATAATTTATATGTAAAATGATTAGAAACTAAAAAACAAAGACAAAACTTTTGTTTTTCTTACTTTTCCAGCTAAATAAACTGTACGTGTATCATGATCATAATATGGAATAAGAGCACCGGCACTGAAATCAATTGTTTCAACTGTTAATGGTTTTGATAAATCATTCTAAATTAATAGTTCAATATTTAGAAATTATTTTATTCAATAAATATATACAAAATTCCAAATAGCTATTTGTCGTTCAAATTGTTTTCCAAAACCTGTAGATAAAAGACGATTTGTATCGCCTAAAAAGACAATTTTTGATGTTTTTGGTCCTTGATGACCTATTCCTTTCTACATAAAAAAAAATATATAATATATAATATAATAACTAGAATTTTTTCGAAAATAAATTTTCCATTTTACCGCAATAATTCGACCAGTACGTGGTTCAATAACACGTATATGTTTATCTTTACATGTTGTTGCAAAAAATGAACCATTTCTATTCCATGCTATTGATTGTATTGCATCTGGATGACATCGATAAACTTGTATTGGTTCAGCTTTTTCAACATTCCATAAAACAACTTGATGATCAAGTCCAGCACTTAATATAAGATTTTGTGCTGTTGGATGCCATTCAATATAATCTACACGTCTTTGATGTCCATGTAAATCAACTTTCCATTGATATGTATCAGATTTTAAACCTTCATTTGGTATATACCAAACTTTAACTGTTCCATCATCTGAACATGATGCTATTTCATTATCATTAAATGGATTAAATTTAAGATCAACTACTGGACCACGATGACCAGTTATACGTGGATGATCAACATCGACACGACCAACCTATATCAAACATTTATTTGATAAAGAAGATAAATAGAAGAAAATTGACAAACTTCAGATAGAAGTAAAACAAGAAAACTTCCACCACCACTTGTTTCAGTTACAATTGCTAAAAATTTTGAATTAACAGCACAAAAACTTCCATCATGGGCATTACGTGTTATAGCTATATTTTTATAACAATCTTGTTCACGATAAGGTGTACCAAATACATGACGAAATTTTGAGATGCGAACTTTGAATGGCATCTAAATGCAATAAAAAGAAAAAGAAAAGAACAATAGGTATATATGTTTCTCTAAATCAACTAAAAAGTCATTTCTTTGTCTTTCTTCTTACGATTTAAATAGAGAAATTTGTTTGCTTATATAATAACGATAATTATTTCCTATACAAAAATTTATTATCATATTTCTATGTTAAATAAGCTATGAGATTTATATTCATTTTTTAAGTCAAAATCCTTGTTTTTTTCTACTTACTTTCTCTTCTTATATTAATCTTCGACGTTCATTTTTTTTTTTATTCACAAACTTGCATAGATGCGTGTCCTAAGTGTATGTAGTATGCTAATCTGTCATGAGACATGCGTGAGCTTCGAAGCCGCTGTTCAACTTAGTGTGAATCATCGTGAAAATAGAGAGAGAAGGAGACTGCTTATTATACTTGTATACGTTGAGAAAAAGAGAAACGTTCTGTCTCGAGTTGATGATGTATAAAAAGTCTTACTCAGCTACTAATTCAATGTTAGAACAAGGAAAGTAGAAAGAAAAAAAAAAAGAAGAACGATAAAGCTTGAAGGGTATAGATTGACGAGTTCAACCATCATCACCAATACAACAGACAAATCAAGAATATTAAATAGTGTCCCGTTGGGTTCAGAAGTATTCATCACAAAGAATAGTTATCAGACTGACATAGGTCCTATTCGATTTGCCTTCTCGTTTTTCTTTTTTGCTCTTTATTCTTACATAACTTATTCTTCTCATTTACTCTCTTTTTTTTCTATTCGACTTGCTATATTCATACTAGGCATACACTATTGAACATTATAAAAGCCAAAGAAATAAGAGTTCCTATCTACCAAACGTTCAACAACAGAAGCACCGGTTTCTTTTTTTTGATTCTGTCCTTCTTTCTTTTTTCTCTCTTTTCCTTTCTCATTTCTTTCTTGATGCCCTCGTAATGTGATGTAGTAGGGTCAAGCATACATGCATAAGAGAAAAAACTATAGTTAATAGAAAAAAAAAAAAAAAAAAGATGAAAAGGACAACGACTTTGTCACAAAAAAAAAACATTTAAATGAACAGAAAATGATTTCTTCTTCTCATATATATATGTATGTACTAAAGTTTACACAAAATAACAATAGACCTCCTGTTGTACATACTCTATCATCAATTGCCGATTGACCTAAGTAAAAGAAATCTTAGAAGAAGTGTTTGTCATAATAATACTAATCATACTTAAATGTTTTAATCCTATATCAATGGACAAGAAAAAGTATATTTATTAAAACCAGTTACAAAGATGTTAACGTATATCGAGTAAAGAAAAATACTAATAACGGAGATCTTTTTATTTTTTTGTTCACAGAAAAGGCATTCAACAAAATAAATGAGCAAGAAGAAGAAAAAAGAAAAAAAACTTTCTAGAAGAAATTTTCTCCACTGTCATTTCTTATTATGATTATTTTATTAAATTAATGATATTTAATGAGATATAGTCAAAATAATTCAGTTATTTTTATTCAACTTGTCTATCTAGACTATTTGATTAACAAATTCTCTCGATAGAATTTTCTATGAAAGCATATAGTTGAAATGTGGAACATTTATATTTCATTTCCAAAAGAGAAAAAAAACAGAAGATATAAATATAACTAAATAGCATAAGATGTAGATTGATTTTTTTTTTACCTTTAATTCTGCTTCTATTATTCCTGTTGATGGAGAAGTAGGTATATTTTGTGTTACGATTCGTGTACAGGAATTCTTCATTTTAATATTATTAGTGATAGGCATAGTTAAAGACGGCATAATAAAAATGAATTGATATAAAGGGAAAACGAACGTATGATATATGAAATGACTCTGCTGTATAATAAAAAAAAAAAGTGTCTCTTGAGATATTCTCTCTTTTTCTCTCTATATTTTGTTTTAAGTAAACATATCACTCAACCCTTTTCTCTTCCGTGATATATATTTGTGTTGTACAGAACAATGGTATTGTCGTTGTGAAATGAGATAGCGGAAGTGTATGTTTGTCACACATAAAACACGAGACAACATTGAAGTTGTATGAGAGCAGATGCTTTCTTCTTATTGATCACATCGTTTGTCTGGGTAAATAGAAAGACATTGAGTTCATGAAATAAAAGGTTTATATAAAACAACATTAGAATATATATATTTTTTTTTTCATTCAGATAGATATTCTCGTTTTCATATAGAAAACTCATATTTTAATATATTATGATTAATTTTTCTATATTTATGGAAATTTTTTAATAAATTATATATAAGATTTAATAAAAACTTATTATATTCAATATTTCACATGAATTTATTTAATCTTAATTGGCTTTTTTTTTTCTTGATATATTTATCAAATGAATAGAAAATTGCATAAGATTTATAAAAAAATTATATATTTATTTTTACCTCATTCTCGTCGGCAGGCATTGTTGTGTATATTTTCAGAAGTGTATAAATATATATCTGAAGAACAAATATAATATTTTCTTTTATTTATATTTTATAAAAAGAAAAGAAAAAAATAAAGATAAAAACACATCGTTATAAACAATTATAGATAGATTATGAATCTATATTGACATATGTGTCTTCTGCTGTTTCCTCACTTCACATACGAGATATTAAAAGTGAATTATTAGATGACAATCAACAATAATAAAAGTGAATGATATCATTTGCTAGTAGAAAACATCAATTTTTAGGATACATATAGAATATTGCTTTTTCTTACTAATAATTTGTCGCGTGTGTGTCAACAACATATATTGACATTTTACTGATGGCACAACAGCAGATTTTTGCCTTATTATATGTAAGTTCAAATATATATCAATGTTATCTGTATTCACAAT
Source organism: Rotaria sp. Silwood1 (assembly GCA_905250075.1). Taxonomy (NCBI): domain Eukaryota; kingdom Metazoa; phylum Rotifera; class Eurotatoria; order Philodinida; family Philodinidae; genus Rotaria; species Rotaria sp. Silwood1. Next base: position 19,618 of record CAJNOP010000127.1, on the reverse strand, counting down.
ATGGGTCAACTGTTCTGTTTTTTGCTTATCTCATGAAAATAATGCAGATGATAGAACGAGAGAGAGAGAGAAACGAACAAGCAATGGAGAAAGAAAGAATAAGAAAGGAAAAAACGAACAAGAAAAAGAAGATGAGATCCTACAGCAGTAGCAGAATACTATCATTATTTGTTTCAGCTGCTGTTTTATCTCTTTCCTGCTGACTTCATCCTCTTCTTTTGCTAAATATGTGTATTGGAATGATGATATTCTCAGAAGAAAAAAAAAAAAGAAGAAGAAGAAGAACAAGGCAAAGCGAATCAGACAAGAAAAGATATTTGTCGTCATTAGAACAAGAACGATAAAGAAAAGAACATAAAAATAGGACCATCCATAATATCTTCGAACAATGTTTAGAATGAGCTCGTTTATCTTGTTCTCTTGTTTGACTACTTTGAACTATGCGACTAAAATGATTTTTTTTTAAACTCTAAACAAAATAATTTTTCTTGCCTTAAAATTTTCAACTATAATATGTAACCAAAAAAAGTAACAAAATTTATATGAATACAAAGTATATTGATTAAGAGTTCAATAATTACATTACATATCGTCATTAATTGAACATATTTCACATATATAAGATGGTTTATTTTGAAAAGATAAATAAATTTGTGATTGTAAACTTAAAGTTATTGTAGTGGATCCAATATATTACCATATATAAAATGGATATAATGTATACGTAATTAAGCGTTTCCTCTGTTTTTTTTCTTTCTTATTTTCTTTCCGAGATTTTATGAATAATCCTATGAAGGATATTTTTATACACACATATATATACATATATTGCGCGAGATAACTACGCAAAAGAAAAAAAAAGAAAGATGGAATAAAGACTGATAGCTAAATGTCGACAAGCTGTCACCGATAGATCACGATCAATGTTATTTCGTTTCAAGAGCAGATACATAAATCATACTTGTTAGAATCGAAAAAATTCTTCGTATGAACTTTATTTCAATTCAATTAAAAAGTATATTGTATAAACTATTTTTGAAAATATTTCAATTTGATTTACTTTGAATGTTTTATTCTTGTTAAAATTTATTTCAAAGAATTAACTCCATCAATTCATACTTTTAATGTTGAATTTTATTACGAATACTATTACAACTTGCTAATCTATTGATATAATTCAATAACGTTACCATCTCTATTCTCTCATAAACGTACTGTTAGTTCTAAGGATATCGAATTTATCTTTACTGATGAATAATAGTCTTGTATAACCTTGTTGGCTCGATTCAATGGCAGGTACATGGCTCCTATGACTGGCACGAGAGACAGGATATCAAAACATGATTTCATTTAGTTTGTCGTTGATAAAAAAAATGACCTACAACGATATTGCGATGATATTTTGGTTGTTGACATATTTATTAGATCAGATTTGATGAAAGATGACATGTTTGAAAATAAAGTTTTTTAAGTTATATTGCTGATAAAGTAGTCACCAATCATGAAAACTATTTTTGCCATTCTTGCGTTTTACAATGATAATCATATTTATTTTCGATATTTAACAAGGACAATATTGAAAAGCAATATGTTGAACAAGTATTATTTCGATTATTAACAACAATCAATCTTTTTAGAAAAGCAACTGTTGACAGCTGTACTCCTACGACAATCAATTATTTTTTTTGGCTGAAAAATTGGAAAAAAGCCTCTCGACCAAATCTTATTTATTTGATTTTAGTCAACTTATGTTTATAACATTTTTCATATGCTGATTAATAGTTTTCTTCTTCTTGTTTATTTAGAGGGTTCTTGTTTTTTGTTTGAAGAGATACAATGAACAATTTTTTTCATTGAGTTTCTACTACTATATTATACAGTAGAAATGTTTAAATTTGTTTGACTATGATTCAAAGTTGAATAGGTATGAAGATGTGAATATGGGTTTATTGTTCATCTACATTCCTATGCTCTAGATTCAGAACACGATTCATGATTCATATAAAAGTAATATTCGAATCTCAAGAAATATCAACAATATAATGTAAATGATATGACTAAGGTTTCTCATCCTTGAAAAATCGATCTTGGGTCAAGTACATTCAAATCGCATGAGATTTTTCAGGATATGTTAGGACTTTAATGAGGAGGCTATAGTAAATTTGTCAGTCCTTTACCATGACGTTTGAGAAGGATATTGCATAAACAAGGGTTTACAAATTGTTCATTTCGCAAGCCGAAAATCTCTGTAAGCCTTCATTTTATATACTTAATTTTTTTGAATATTCTTAGTTTTTAACGTGGACAAAAAAAGGATGAAAAGTTCAACGTTTCAAAGAATCTCAAAAAAATCGTACTCGAATTATAAAAGTACTTTTTTTATACAATAGTAACGGAGCTTTATTGAAAACACAGACTCTGTCATGCTCTGCATCTTGATATACCTTTTCACACAAAAACAAAAACAATTGACTTCAATAAAACTACTTTGAGAATTTTGGAATGCCCAATCAAATAAGCAGAAACAAAAAAAAGATTTTCTTGTTTTTTTTTTGAAAACTCGATATTTTTCAATTAAATGATGACAAAATTCATCAACAGTTTTTGAAAGGCTATCTTATCATGTATTTATTTTAATTTTGATAATTCTGACAAAAATTTTACTTTGTTTTTTTTTAAGAGAAAGCTTAAAGATTAATATATGAATAGTATTCTATTATTTTATATTGGGCGTTTATTTCTTTGCTTCGTATAGCTAAAACTGTAACTTGTTAAACACACTTCAAATATAGAACTATACAGATTCTTTCATACATCAGATCAATGTTTATGACCTAGAATGTGGATTTGAAAATAGATAAAGAGAAAATTTACTCGTACTCTACAGCCATACTCGCACCATAAATCCTTATACAGAAAATTATGAAAACTTTACTGAAGACGTATAATAATGAAGATTTTTTTGTCAAAACGTAGAATATTAAATCCTTATAGATAAAATGATAGACCCTTGATGAATTGAGAAGATTAGTGTAAACTCTTCAAAGGTTTTTGAAAAATTGTATATAACGCAACTTTTTCATGTTCTATGTTTTTCTTCATAGTGTAGATACACTTACATAACATCTATACATCGACACCCATATCAATAGATAATCAGAATATTGATTTGAGAACTCAAGACGCTATAATCAAGTTACAATGACTGATTTGCCATCAAATCTATGCCGATATTCTCACACCAATGATTTCATACTCTTGAGTAGTCTTTTGCTGCATTCAACTAAAATATCCGTCCTTTTCGAATGTGATCGAGGTTTGCTTTACTTTTAAGGTACACCAGTGTTCACTATACAACTGTAATGGTTGTAAGAAAATAGAATGGGGAAAATGTAGATCATAATCGTGATTAGCTCATCGAGCTTTATTGACTAGAGTAATTCTTGCTTTGATTTGCGGATAACATCTGAAAATAACTCCTGATAAGTCTATAGTTATATATTTTTAGAACTATTTTTGACTTGGTGTATAACTTACAATAGTATCAGTTTTAAAATGAAGTTAACCGGTATTGTCTCGAATCTCAGTCATAAGTTGAAGACATTACTTCAACTAATAAAAATCACAATAGCTTTTTCGTAAAGCAAAAATTAGAAAATAAATGTTTAGAAGAAGAAATATATATTTTTGTTAGACAATAATAGAAAAAATTTTGTTGTGTTAAAAAAATAATTTGATAATAAAATACAATTTACAAAAAAACTAAAATGTTCACTCATCACTATCTTTAGATGAATAATCAATTAATACTCGACTGTCATAATCTTTTATTTCATTGATTGTATAACCTGATGCATCAATAATACCAAAAGTATCATTAAGTTCATTGAATTTATCTTCACTAATTATTTTAAGTACATCATAAAGTTGACATAATGTTCGATAACGATGAAAATATTCTAAACAATCTCGATCATCCTGTGGCCATCGTTCATCAAGCTCATGTATACTAACAAGACTCATTGGACAACGACCTTCATGTTGGTCCCAACCTTCATTATGTGCTGATAAAGTTGGTTCAACATCATCATCTACTAAACATTCTTCTTCTTTCATTCCACATAAATAACACCAACTGAGTCCACATCGTTCACAAATCATATGTGTACAACCATCATCTTTTAAACCTGCTAATTGACAATGAGGACACTGTTGTTGAGATCCTGTTTCAATTGCTTTTTCAATCATTTCTTTATATGAATGAAGTTCAATACATTTAGATCGATGTATTGATTCATCATTATCATCCTGTATAGCATGAAGACATATTAAACATGATCGTTTACCACACGATGGATGTTGACATGTAAAAAAATAAAGAGGACATGCATCAGTTGTATGAATTTCAACATAAGAACAAAATGGACCTATATTTAAAATAAAAATTTCAACTTCTAAAACGAATATCTTATTTAAAATACATACATTGTGCTAATTTTTCATTTTCATTCAGACAATCTTTTAACCAAAATAATGGAAGAACACATGCTATAAATTGTTCATAGTGTTCTTGTTTTACAAGTATTTGATCAATTTGTATTATGTCGAATTCATATTGACATACACCACATAAGAGTGGATAATTTAGTGCAGGTTGTCCAAACATTGTTTTAAACATTAGGTTTATACATGCATTACAAGTAAATGCGCTACATGCTTTATTTGTACATGTAAGTTTAGTATCATCATCATTAATAATTGCTTCGCATATGCTACATTTCATTATGATAGGTTTCTGTGATGATGGCGTTGTCGCTGGCGAGCTCGATGATATATTTGGATTTTCGCTTTCGTTAGACATTGTATTATCATATAGTCACAAAAATTACAAAGAGAATATCAAATGCAATAGACTACGTATTGTATACGAACATAAATATCTGTGTTTTTTCTCCATCGAAAATCTATAGTATTTATAGGTTACAGACTTTGATCGAATTTCATCATTTTTTTTCCATTATAATGAGTGCTTTATCTGTGTTTTTACCATTTAAGATGATGCAAAATGCAGTGAAAAGTGTCATCATGAATCATACTTAGAATTTCAATGTTATTACGCAAACTACGAATGTAGTTACTTCATAAACATAAAAACATAAACCACAATTACGACGGCTGGGTTGTGTTGCACATTGATGACTAAGAAAAAAAAAGAACATAAAAAATAGTAATGAATACATTCAGCATGTTTCAGTGACTCATATTCAAAATCATTTTGTTGAATGTTTATATTTCTGGATATATATATAATATTACCTGATATAATAATTTTATGAATTATATCATTGATGGAAAAAACTGATATGAGTTTTAAAACGAAATTTCATACGAAAAAATATTACACTCTAATTCACTATTAGTTTTTTTTTGTGGAAATATGATGAAAAACTTGCTAAATCACTGTTTTTCCTCTTAAGAATGACAATCATCGTCCAATTTAATTAGATCATCTATATATGATTATAATTTATAAAATATTCTAAATGAATTTTTGAACAATTTAAAAAAGAAAAAGCAATTGTATTGTTCAATACGAATTATGACTCTTCAGTTGAAGATGATGAAAATGAACTCTTCTATTCTTAAAAACATGAATTGTTATTAAGTAGTTGTCGAATTGATCGAAACTAAGTTGATGATACATTAAACAAAAGAGAGACGAATAATCGTTGTTTGCTGATGCTATTTATATGTATTAGTTATTTTATTCAGACCTCAGTCGACATCAGTGTTGATTTTCACTTAAAAATTATTTCTAGTTCTCCTTTTTACAAATTCAATGATTTACAATTCACAAATAAAATCAAACTTAATCTATTATTTTCTTGACTGAAGAAAGGATCATACGAAATAAAATGAGTTTTGCTTGCACGTGTAAAGTCATATTTACATATATATATATTTGTGATATCATTTTTTTATGTCAGCAATTCAGGTAACGATGTTTTTTTTTTTGTTAATTCTGTCTCATATAATCAGATTTTTTCACATTGGCAGCTCATTCAATCAGGTGTAGGTTGAAGTGATGTGTGAGTGCGATATTAGATGACTTTGGATGTATTTGTGCATGCATGGATATGAGTGTGATTGATTGATTAAGTGAAAAGAAACATGATATTGCACAGTCATTGACACCGACATGTACACTCATACAGACACTTATGCCTATCTTCATGCATTTATTTGATATCAATATAGATTAAGCTTGTTAAGTAGTATATTATAAAGAAGATTTGAACGTTCACTTGAGAGTCAAAGCAAATCATAAAAATGAGCATTAGTTTTATTCATAGTTTAATTAAAAAGTATCAACCTTATGCCACTTTCGGAATGTGAAACGAATAATCCTATGAGATAGGCGTAGGTATTTTCTTGTTGACTCATTGATGAAGTCTATTGTATATCGTTATGAAAAATATGACTACGTCTGCTATCTATCCATGTACCAGTGAAAAGTCATCGAATAGTTGTAAAATTTTCTTGTTTGAAGTGAATTTTTCTGGAGCAATATATATGGCATTCATGATCATCTAACTAGCACAAAACGTTCTAAGTAGTTCTATATCTGATAGATGATTGGCCCACGACATTTTCATACAGTTCATTAACACTTAAACTTAACTTTTTTTTAGTCCTGGAAATATCGTGAATTAATAAATCCACAGAGAATATATATGTCATCTGTTTCAGTTTAAAATAAAATTTCAATTGACAGAAACTAATTAAAACTATCAATATTGATTTATATTACTGATGAAGTGAGATATGAACAGTATACAACTATTGATGCATATAATCTTCGTAGGTAGAAATGAATGACTTACCGATTAGCATTAATACCTATTGTGTTTTGACTGTTTAATCAATGACATATGATCTTTGTTAGTTAAAATGAAGAATTTTACCTTTTTATTTTATTTTGAATAATAATATTGAAAATAATAATAACTCTATAGTTACAAGAGAACTCAACTAACAATTAAATCTTGTCCCTTGCATTATTTGAATCCATATTAGAGAAACTAGAATATTAATAAACGATGCTATCAATAGAATGAAACCTAAAAATAGAAAAAAAATATATCAATAAAAGTCGGCAAATATTAAAACGAAAATTGTCTTCTAGAGAAAAGTCATTGGAAAAAAGATTTTTCAACAATAAGCTCTATCCAACAAACAAAAACTTTCGTATTCAGAAAATATAATTGAATATAAGCAGCAATTAGTGCAACAGTTCATTGATCATTGATGAGAAAATTGGTTTTGACGAATTCATAACGACCATGATGTTGCTATTCAAATGAAAAGACAATTTTATCATTATGTAAAAATCAGAATTTTGAAATGCTTTTCTTCTGACCAATAAAAATATCATTTTAGTTATTGTCGCAAACTCATTGATCATTTCGTCTACAAGTGTTACACTGTCGTTCAAAATATTATAATCTTATTTCGAGACTTGATTAATAAATAGAATATTCGGTAAGGCATTACGATATATTGACAAATTTTCATGAATTTTTCTTATTTCTACTTATAAGTCATTGCCAAATGATATTGAATACTAATAAATCGACTACTATTTATTAAATTTACAATCTAATCAACTCTAAGTAGATTTTATTGCCTTTGATATTTGATATTTTGTTGAACAAAACCTTCCGATAGTTAATCGATAAGATGATATGTCGATTAGTATCATTCACTCATAATATTTGTTCAGAAATAAATTTTAAAATCAAAACAGACATTTATAATCTAATGAATTTCGGATTTAAGACTTCTATATTCTGATCTTTTACTCTATGTTACATTCTAAATATTAATTTAAAGACTCTTTCGACTGTTGGAGAAATTTACATAATTGGACAGACAGCAACACTTATAGTAAACAGACAATCAATAACTTTCATTAACAAAGATTAAACATAAATGAATTAAGATGTGTGTACTGAACGAGTCAAGTGTTTGTATTCTACACTGCAGATATTGTGCATCAACAATTCCAAATAGACTAAGAAAGAAAAACAATGTAAAAAGCTTATTTGAAATGAAGGATTTGAACCTTTTTTTGATTTTGGTACTCTTTCATCAATACATACAATCTATCATGAAGTTTTATCATTAAAAATGCAATTTCTTTATCTAATGTATGATTATTTGATGTTAATTATCAACAACAAACTCAAGAAAGAGGACCAAAACAAGTGATAGTCGTCGACAAAATTCATCAAAAAAATATGTGCCTAAGTATATTGAACTTCGTTACGAATAAAAATAGAAAAAAACTTTTCTTATACGTCTCTAATCAAATGTTCTTTAAGAAAACAATATATACTGTCTATTTGTAGACAACACCATTGGTTACAGCATCTCTGCTTAGATCTTTATCTCTCTGCATTCTTTTCATTATAGTTCGTACTAATTAAAAAAATAAATAGTCAATATTTATCTTAACATCATTTCATTTGTTGTAATATTTATTTTATAGATGTTTTTGTTTTCGATATTATATTAAACAGGTTTGAAGCAAACAAAAAAAAAGAATAAAATATGATATTTAGACTAATCTTTTAAAATTTATTAAAACTTTTCATATAATATATAGAAAAAAAAGAAATTAGGTATCAGGTGAATAACTACAAATAAAATTAAAGAAGATAGAAAAAGAACATAATTAAAAACACCTAGTTATTATACGATCGATCAGAATATATATTCAAGTTTACACTCCTAAGCTTGATAATTTTAATTTTTTTTTAACGTTGACGAACTGAACTAGCACGCATGGTTGAAGCTGCTCGTATTGCTGTACTTGAGTCACGAAATTCATGCTAGTAAAAAAAATATATATATTATAAATTTTTTGTTTTTATCTAGAAAAAATTAACTTACAGTTTCTGAGGTACGACTTACACTAACAGATGATCGATTTTTGGCACGTAATTTTCCAAGTTGATTTTCAGCTGAATCAGCACGTTCAGCTGATTCTTCTACAAAAATAAAATTTAAATGTTGGAATTTTTTTTTATTTGTTTTTCGTTTATTAATAAAAAACTTACCAAGTTCTGTTTGAATTTTACGAAATTTAGCCAAATTAAGTGCAGCAATTTCCTCTGAAAATAAAAATAATTTTTCATATCAACCATGCTCATTAAAAGAAAAAAAGAAAAAAAAAACAATCTATTTACCAGCTTCTTCAACTTGACGTTTATAAACTTTAACCTTGGATTGTAATTTTTCAGTAAGATCTTGTAAACGTAAATGATTTTTACGATCTTCTTCAGCTTGAAATGCAAGTTCTTTCAAACGTCTATCATTTTTACGTAATTCTTTAAGTGTTTCTTGATGACGATTTTGTTCTAATTCATTTTCAGTTTCTAATTCATGAATCTAAAATAAAACAAAAATAATATTTTTATTTTTTTAAATAAAATTTCAAAATTAATATTATTTCTTACACGTTGTTCAAGTTTAGCAATAACACGTTTTCCACCTTTAAGTGAATTAGCTTCAGCTTCATCAAGACGTGTTTGAAGATCTTTAATTTGTTGTTCAAGACCTTTACGTAAACGTTCAACTTGTAAAGTATGTTCTTGTTCTTGACGTAATTCTTCAACAAGACGTGTTGCATCTGAACTAGCTTTCTTAGCACGTTCTTCACTATTTTTAAGTTCACTAACAGCTTCATCTAAATCAGCTTGCATAGCAGCAATTGTTGATTCAAGTTGTCGTCGTTGTGAAGATAAATTAGCATTTTGTGTACTTACATCACTAATACGATCAGCTGCATCATGTAATTCATTTTCAGCTGCTTTACGTGCACGTTCAGCTTGTTCTAATGCTGTACGTAATTCTTCAAGTTCACCAATTATAAGATTAGCACGACGTTCAGCTGCAGCAGCTGCTTCACGAGCTTCATCACGTAATCGTTGTTCTTCTTCAACTTGTGTTTGTAATTCAGTTATTGTTATTTGAAGGCGTTTTAATGTTTTTTGTAAATCAGCATTTGTACGATTAGAATGATCAAGTGCAACTTCAAGTTCATTAATATCCGTTTCAAGTTTCTTTTTCTTAAAAATAGAAAAATGTTTATGATTGAATTTTGTTTTTTATTTTTTTTTTCATGTTACCTGTTTAAGTGCTTCAGCTTTTGATCGTGTTTCAGCTTCTAAACTAGCTTGCATAGATTCAAGAGCACGTTGATGATTACGTCTTGTATTTTCAAATTCTTCTTCTTTTTCATGTAGTCTACGATCAATTTCTTGTCGAACAGTACTTAATTCCATTTGAACACGAAGTACTTTAGCTTCTTCTTGTTCAAGTGATGATTCAGCATCTTCTAATGCAGCTTGTAATTCTTCTTTTTCTAATTCAGCACGTTTACGAGCTTTTTCTAATTCATGAACTGATTTTCCACCATCGCTTAATTGATCAATAAGATCCTAAAGAACAAAAAAGAAAAAAACCATCATCAAAATGTTTTGATACAGATAAAATAATAACAAACTTTAATTTCATCAGCTAAATTTCGATTTTCTTTACGAAGTGCTTCAATTTGTTCTTGTGATTCTTCATATTGTGTTTTAAGTTTAAATAATTCTGTTGAAAAATGTCGTGCTTCTTTTTGTGATGCTTCAAGTTCAACAGTAATATCTTCACATTTTTGTTTCCATTCACTAATTAATTTATCAAATTGTTTTTGTTTCTTATCCATAGAAGATGCATCTTAAAAAATTAAAAATTTTTATTTAAATTTAAATTATTAGAATAAAATTTACTTGAATTAGCACGTTCAACATCAACCATAAGATCTTCAACTTCACCTTGAAGACGTGTTTTAACTTTTTCTAATGCATTACATTTACTTAATGCAGCTTCAACTTGTTCTTCAGCTTCAGTTAATTTAGCAGCTAATTTTCGTTTAGCTTCTTCAAGTTCTTCACTACGAGCAACACCTAAATAATATAATGTTTTTTTTTGTTAGAATAAAATAAATTTTTAATTAATAAAATTAACCTTCAGATTCAAAACGAGCTCTCCATTGTTGTACTTCAGCAGTGAGTCTTGTAACTTGTTTTTGAAGTTCACTCTTGGATTCTTGTTCTTCATCAAGTTGTTCACGTGCTTGTTCAAGATCAGCTGTTAAATTACGAATTTGTGAATCTAAATAAATATGAAAAAGATTATTCTATATCATACAAAAGATACACTATCAAGAATAAAATGATGTATTATTGTACTTCATTGAGGATAGAAGCAGTAATTTATCTACTGAATGGGCGCCGCCCATCCGAAATTTCAACTCGCCCACTCGGGAAACGAATCTTAGATAAAACACTGGGTAGGAGTACGTAGTTTTTTTTACTTGGTTTCTACTCTGCAAACATGGACAGATAGGAAAAGGTTGAACTTTTCTGAAACTTCGTTTTTTGATTATGTCACTATCAATCCTATTAAATTTTGTAATTCAATATGTAAACTCAATCGTTAAAATGTTGACTAACGCAATAAATGATAATAAGAAAAAAAAAATACGAATATTTATTAAACTATACTTACTAACTGAACCTTTGCCACGTAATTCATCGTCGAGTGCACGTTTAGCTTCATCAACTTGTTGTTGTAATACTGTTTTAGTTTTAGTTAAAAGTCCAATTTGTGATTCAAGCTCTTCAACTTGTCTTGTTAATGTCGAATTTTCACCGGTTAATTTTGTTTTAACATGATTTAAATCAGTTATTTGTTTAACATGATCTTCGAGTTTAACTTGAATATCATTTAATTGTTGTTCAAGTTGTTTAGCAAGTTTTTCACTAGATATTTTGCCTTTTTGTACATGTTCAATTTGTGTACGTAAATCATCTAATTCAGATTTAACTGTTTGTTTTTCTTTTTCTAATTTATTCTTTAATTTTTGTAATTGATCAATTTGTTCACCCATTTCTTTAAATAAATCGAAAAAAGAATTATTAATTAAAAAACTAGATAAATTTTACCAGTAACAGCATCTTGATGTTTTTTTCTTAATTGTGCAGCTGTAGCTTCATGTTGAAGATTAGCCTCTTCTAAATCTCGACGAAGTTTTTGTAATTCTGATTCACGTTTTTTATTCATTTCAACTTGTGATGTTGTTGCACCACCAGCTTCTTCTAATCGATCACCCATTTCATCAATTTCACGTGCTAAATCAGCTCGTTGTTTTTCAGCTTTATTTCTAGCTTGTCGTTCATTTTCAAGTTCTTCTTCTAATTCTTCAATACGATGTTGTGATTCTTTTATTTTTTTACCAAGACTTGTTGCTTGTCCTTGTTCATCTTCAAGACGTCCACCCATTTGTTGAATTTCTTGATCTTTACGTTTAAGTGCTTCTTGTAATTCACGTTTTGATCGATCTAATTCTTCTAAACTACTTTGTATTGTTTTTAAATCTGTTTCAAGTTTACGTTTTGATTTATCTAAATCAGCACGAGCTTTTTTTTCACGTTCTAAACTATCTTCTAATTCATCAAGTGTTTGTTCAAGTTTAGCTTTTAATTTATTTAAATGATTAACTTTATCTTCTTCAGCTTGTAATTGTTCAGTTGTTTTAGTATTTTGTTCTTCAAGACGTTTACGTTCACGTGTTAATTTTGCAATATTTTCATCTTGATGTGCTATTTCATCTTGTAATGTATGAATTTGAGTATCACGAGATTTACATTCATTTTCAGATTTTTGTAAATTTAAACGCATATCATCAACATCTTTTTTTAATGTATCAATATCATGTTCAAGTTTCTTTTTTTTATTATTTAATTGTTGTGCACTTTCTTCTTCTTGACTAAATCGATCTTCTAAATCTTTGATTTGTTGTTCAAGATCAGCTTTTTCAGTTACTAGAAAAATAAAATAATATTAAAAAAATTTATTAAAAAAACAAGACAATCAAATTTTATTTTATATTTAATCATATTCTTAACTGAACTACAAACAAAGACAAAAGTTTAAACGAAAATGTATTTTTGATTTTTTCTATAATAACAAGTATCTAACTGAAATCCAAATACTGATTCTGATAGACAATGAAGAGCTCTATCAAATGCATTCTATACCAAAATTTCATAAATGATTTAAGGTAGCAAGGTTTCTAGAAAACACAAAACCGTATTGTTCAGGTCTCAGAAGACTTTGCAGTAATTCGTTTCTAAACAGTACCAACTTAAAGAACATAAAATTCTGAAGAAAATGAAGGGTCGCCGCCTTTCCTACGACTTTCCTTTCAAAATTTATAAGCATCACAAAAATCGAAAAAATACGATTTTTAGCGGTTTCTTTTGATAAATTTCACTTTTTTTCAGTTTTTGTAATGCTTATAAATTCTGAAAGGGAAGTCGTAGAAAAGGCGGCGATCCTTCACTTTCTTCAGAATTTTGTGTTCTTTAAGTTGGTACTGTTAGAAACGAATTATTGCAAAGTCTTCTGAGACCTAAAAAAATACGGTTTGGGGTTTTCTAGAAACCTTGCTACCGTAAATCATCTATGAAATTTTGGTATAGAATGCATTTGATAGAGCTCTCCATTGACTATCCGAATCACTATTTGGAATTCATTTAGATGCTTGTTATTATAGAAAAAAATCAAAAATACATTTTCATTTAAACTTTTGTCTTTGACTGTATATACATATTCGATAATATTAATTATCTTTTCTAATGAAAGTTATATGAAAAATTAGAGAATATTAGAATTTAATGGATTAAACTTTTTTTTCTTCTTTTATTATTTCCTATATGAAAAAAAAATAACTAATTTCAAATAATTGTAAAAGTATTAAAATAATAATATTGAAAATCTCTCGAATTAAAACTCGAAGATATTTTATTTAATTTACCTAAACGTGTATAACGTTCTTCAGATTCTGATGAACCAACACGTTCAAATTCCAATTGTGTGAGTAAATCATTTTTTTCTTAAAAAAAATAAAAATAAATAAATAAATAAATTTTCTTATTTTTATTTTCTTACCTCGAATTAATTTAGCATTATTATCTTCAACTTCTTTTCGTAATTTTTCTTCTTTTTCTAAAGATTCTTTAAGTGTTTTAAATTCTTCTTCAAGTTTTTTCATTTCTTCTTCTTGTCTTGCAACAGATAATAATGGTTTAACTTTCGTATATAATTTCCACCATGGCCAATTACGTAATGATAAATATTTACGACAATTACGTTGTAATACAGTTAATGCTATACGTTTTTCTAACATTTTCTTATATTCTTTTTTCATAATATAACCACGAATTTGTCCTTGTAAAGCAGCAACAATTTTTGATAAAGCAACATCACGCATATCTTCTAATTGACCTAATGTACCAGCTCGAAAAAAAACTTTTGTTGAACCACAACGATATAAATCTTCAGCTAATTGACAATCTTTAAGAATATTTTCTGTTGCTTTTTTAGCATCAACAAAACCTTTTGGTATAGCATTTGGTGCCAATATTGAATAACGTTGTTTAAATTCAGAATAAATCATACGATTTGGAAAACCTTTACGACAAATACGAATACCTTCAAGTACACCATTACATGTTAATTGATGCATAACTAAATGTGAATCAAGTACACCACCAGTCTTTATTTCATTTGGAATAATACAACGAACAAAATGTGGATGTGTTTGTTTTAAATTATTCATTAATTTATTTAATTGTTCCTTAAATAAGAAGAAAATTTTATCATAAAAAAAAAATATTAAATAGCAAAAAAAAAACTTACACGATGTGTAGCTGAAATAGTTTGCATACTACCACCACCTTTCTTTTTACCACCAGCTTTACCACCAGCACCTTCTTCTTCAACAGCATCAGCAAAGAGAATACTTAGAAGAGAATTTTTTGATTTAGCAAAAAGTGTAGCACTATTAAACATATTTTTAATTTTTTCTTTTAGAAATTAAATTAAAATAAATAAACATACACAGTATTATTAATAGGATCTTTATTTTTTTCAAGCCATGATGTTGCAGTATATGATACAGTACCAGCATAATGATGAATATCAAAATGTGCTTCTGCTTTGCCTTTACCAGGTTTAGGTTTACCAAATTGTGGATGTTTACCCAAATGATTAGTATAAAGTTTTTCAACAAAGGTCTTATCAGTAGCTTTTGGTACAATACATTCTTCTTCAAGAATGGAAAGAATACCCATAGGCTAAAAAAATTAAAATTTCATTCATATTTATAAAACAAACATCAATATATATACCTTTTCGATAAGATCAATACAAGCTTGTAAATCCATACCAAAATCAATAAATGTCCATTGTATGCCTTCTTTTTTATATTCTTCTTGTTCTAATACAAACATATGATGATTGAAGAATTGTTGAAGACGTTCATTTGTATAATTAATACATAATTGTTCAAAGCCATTAAACTTGAAAAAGATATTTAAATGGTAATTTTTTTTTTTTTATATTCAATATTTTACCTCGAAAATTTCAAAACCAGCAATATCGAGTACACCAATAAAATATTGTCGTTTAGCTTTGACATCAAGGGTGACGTTAACACGATCGACTAACCAAGTAAATACACGGAAATAGATCTAAGAAATAATAAACAAAAAAATGCATATTTTCAATTATTAGTTCATTCATCTATTATAATATACCGATTTTGATAGAGCACCAATGGAGTTAATAACTTGGTCTTTATTTTGACCTTTGTTGACATATTCATTACCGACCTATTTTATGTTTTATTGATAAAAATAAAATTATAAAAGAAAATGAAAAAAAAAAAGAAATCTAACCTTAATACGTGGTTTAAGTAAACCTTTAATAAGATCAGCTGCTTCAACACCAAGTAAATGAGCTACTTTTTCACACTCTTCTGTGCCATCGGTTTCAGCTTGTTCTTCCCGAGGTCGTTGTTTCCATTGAGAATTACCAAAATGCATAATAGATGCAGTACATTTAAATAAGTTAATTTTTTCATCCTATAAAATATTCAATAAGAAGTATATTTATATATATATATATCTAAAAACCTTTGTGAAACCAAGAATGTCAAAAGCTTCATCGGTAAGTCGCATTTCTTCAGCATCGTCCACATTATCGATAGTAAGCATACCTTGAGATACATAGAAGTATTTCGATGGATCACTTTCAATTAAACTTATTTCTGAAAAAAAAAATAAATAAATTTTAATCATGATACATTAAATAATTAATTCATATTTACCATGATATTCAGGAAATGCCTTTGAACAAAGTTGATAGAAAATATGATAATTACGCTCAGCTAAATAAACAATTTCCTTTTTTCTTTTTTTTTAGAGAAAAAAATAGTGAATTTTACCTGGTTGCTAAAATAAAAGAAAACAAAAATAATTATTATTCATATAGATTATACATAGTAATAGATGAAATTTTTCGAACAATTTTCTTTTAACTATAATTCTGTCAGAAATTTAGTTATTAAACAACAATTTTTATCAAACTTATAATTAATATTTATAGTTTATCATAAGATTTGAAAAAGAAAGAACATTGGATTCATATGGACAAAAAAAAAATAGACAAAATGTGGCTTATATTACTGAATACAGACTTCTATAACATACATACAGTCTATGAAGAAAATGTCACTATCCCATGATGATGAACATTCAACAATAAAATACTTATGTCAACAGAATAGCTTATGCCTTTTTTTTTCTCAATTCTTAAACAACAAAACTTTTTTTTTCTTCATACTAAAAGATAAAGAATTTTATGTTTTTCATACAATTTTAATTTTGCTGTCACATTTTAAAAGATTTACTTCTACAAGATCGTTCCACTGTAGTTTTCTATTCTCGATTAAATTGCAAGATTCCCGAAGTTGGTATTTACGAGAAAAACATTTCGAACTAACAACTATGAATATTTTTGAATGTATTTCGTAAAGTCTTCATTCCAAAATCCAGACTTGCTCTATGAAAGATGTATTATTATGCTATCGAATGCAAAAACATTAAATTTGAACAAAACAATATAAAGATTAAAAATTGAATTATTAAAATATTTAGGTTATATTACTTCAGAAAAAGAACTTTTTTTGATCTTTTTTTTTCAATTCCAAAAACTTTTATTATTAACATTCAACTATTCTTTTCATCGATTCGATTTGTTTTAAGTTTCTATTTCAAATGATTAATTAACAATCTAATTATTATTAATTTACTATAATTATAACTCAATTTTTCAAAGTTGAAATCAAGTGTTTTTATTAAAAACAAAAATATTTCTTAATAAATAATTTTCTAATAAAATTCTCTATAGAATAATATTTTTGTTCGAAAATTTTCTTCTACTACTGTAAGATTATCTTACTTGAAAGATGACACGAGATTTTTCAAGTAAATATACTTCAATATCAGCACCAGCAATTTTACCCGTTGGACCAAAATGAATACGAATAAATTTACCCTAAATAAAGATATTAATTATTAATAAACAATTAATACATTCTAAATAATTAATAACATGCAACTAATTATATTTTTTCTAAGAGTATACTATTCAAATGGAATCATTATTTTAAAATAATGTAATTGCAATTGAATTGAATACATGATTTGTATACAAGAATATATTGATTAATTTTATTATTAATCAATTATAACTTACAAAACGAGATGAATTATTGTTACGAGTAGTTTTAGCATTACCATAAGCTTCCAATACAGGATCTAATTAAAGTATTGAATAAATTTATCTAATAATCAATAGAAGAAAATTTGAACTTACTAGCTGATACAATTTGATCTTCAAGTGTCATTTGTTTCTATAAGTTTTTTTTAAAATTTAAATAAAAAAATGATAAGATTATATTTTTCTCTTTTATTTTTGTATTAATGAATTACCTTTCCTTCGTCTTCTTTTTTAGCACCAGCAGCAGCAACCAATGCAAAATATTGAATGACTTTTTTTGTATTTTCAGTTTTACCAGCACCTGATTCACCTGTGATCAACATCGATTGATTTTCACGATCTAAATTTAAAAAAAAAAATTTATTTAAAATAAATTCTTATTTTCTCTATTAAAATATTAAACAAATAGATTGTAATAAAACAAGTCTTCCTTCTTATTTAATTAAGAATGAAAAAAAAAACTTTTGTTATTACAAGTAATTACTTGAATTAGTTAGTTCTGCTTAATTGATTTTGTCCTTCAGAACATCTGGGTATGTCTATCGATCATCTTGTATTTTTATTCTATTTTAATTATATACAATATAATTCTCATTATTTCCTTGTTATATAGACATCTGGTTGAATCATTAGTTCCCTTTTTCTTCTCACTATTATTAATAGATATATAACTAGTTTGTCATCATAAAAAGAAAAACAAAATTACACTTTGATAATGAGATTTTAATGAACAAAAAAAGATATTCCATTGATTACGATATGACATTTGTTTCTTTTTTTTTTTCTTTCTAAACAATTTTCAATATACAATATTATTTTCTCATATAATCTTATGAAATAGAAAATTATTTAGATTAACATGCTTACCTCGAAGCATATTTGAATAAGCAGTATCAGAAATAGCATATAAATGTGGTGCAACTTCAGTACGTTTTTTACCACGATATGTAAGTACTACCTTCATATTATAAATTGGTAAACGTTTATAAGGATTAATGACAACACAAAATAATCCTGAATAAGTCTAGAAAAGATACAAAAAAAAAAAAATTTGCTATTATTTAATAGAAAACTGATCCATAGTCATACATAGATAAGCCATCGTGCATAACGATCACGTAAAGTAGCTAAAACTGAAGCATCATTCAAATAAGTTAAATCAGCCATATCATCAATACACCAATATTTTGGTGGATTCATTTCTTGAACATCATCTTTTTTCACTGTTCGTGTCTAAATAAAAATAATGAAAAAAAAACAAAAAAAATTATTAATAAAGAATTTTTAATTGAAAGATTACTATTCAACCTACTTCTCCTTTATCGGTTTTAACTGTAACTTGATTATCTTTTACGCTTTCAATTTCAGCAGCAATAAATGATTCCTTTGGATCAGGTACCCAACATGCTTTTTTAGCATCAAATGGTTGAGATCGAAGTTTGATTTTTTCTTCAGCTGGTAAAGCCAAATATTTCATGGCATCCAATAATTCGGGATCATTAGGATCGATTACTAATCTATAAACAATATATATGTTTAATAAAATTATTAAGAAATTTTTCAAATAATTTCACATACCCTTCGGCCACCATGTTTATAGTTTTATTTCAATAAAATGTTAATATCCAACACAATCTAACGAAAACTAAAGTAAGAATATCTTCTATAAGAAAAAAAAACATAATACTTAGTTATCAGTGATCAATACCTGATAATAGGACGAGCGAAGAATGCGTTTGTACAAACAATTATTTCTTTAGTTAGCACTCATTTATATAGTCTCTCAATTGAGGCATGAGAGAAAATAAATGTCAGTGACCAAAAAAAGTAATTCTATTCTTGTCTTATTATTTTTTTCGCCAATCTCTAATCATTT
>CAJNOP010000126.1:472436-501315 GCA_905250075.1 Rotaria sp. Silwood1 | reverse complement strand
ATTTTTATATGATTGATTAGTCTTTTTTGATGTTAAAGAAAGAAAATTGTTTTTTGTTTTGCATAATCTGCGAATACATTTTTTTCTTGATCTTCAATGAATAACGTTTCGTTGTTGCTTTAACATACAAAGCAAAATTCAAAAACGTTTCACTTAATTCATATTGAAAAATTCTTACGACTCTTTTACAAAAAGAAGTTTCAATACAACAAAACAAAGAAATATTCGAAGTTTTATTTTATTATAACCATACAAAAAGTGTATCTTCATCTGTCGTGTTAGGAACTTCTGTTCGAAAAGAACGGATAATTGAATTCTGTAGATCTCGTAATTTTTTCTCATAAAGTTTACCATATTTAATACAACCAATAATTGTGAGAAAATTTAATTTCGAAAGACCATTGATAAGTATATGTGACATTTTAATGAATTGATTGCTATTACCATCTAGTAATATGAATTACAAATGTGGTAATCGTTCGACAATTAAATAGGCATTATTTATCAAATTTGGTTGATTCCAAAAAGTAATAAGATTGAGTTGTCGTAATCCATTTGACATAACCATATTGCACAAAGAAGCATCGTTAAGAAGATCAATTAATGTTTCCTCTTTTAAATTAATTTTACTAGCATATTCTGATCGGTAATGCAGTTCTAGAATACGTAGATTAGTGAGTTGTGAAAAGAGAAGGTGAAGATGAATTGAATTGAATAGTTGAGCAATAATAAGCGATATGACTTGATGCCAAGGAACGATAGGTGGTGACAAATAAAGAAACTCATCGTTGATTTGGTCATAATTGACACTCATACGAATCATATTGCATCGAAGCCACTGACTGTTCAAGGCACGTTTATCATATGACCATCGACTGTGTCTAAATACAAAAAAATGTTCGATATTAAAACACACTGTCTATTTTATACCCATGCACACTATTATGTAGATAAGAATGGACACAGAAATATTTCTCCATTCTTGGTAATGTTACAGCTGTAATAGAATACATATTTTCTTCGAAAGATAGTTTTTATTCAATTGGCACTGGTCCTTTGAGCTGTTCAAATGTGTCGGATAAGATTTTATTTGTTTCTAGTGGTATCATTACAATTTTCACAGACCAGTTAACATAAAACGAATATAAACATTGATTGGAAAGCATCGATAGTAAATTGTGAAGAACATAGGGACCATTCACATATGCCACTAATATGAAGTTCGTTAGTGAAAATAACTCATTAATTGATTTCACAGTCATGATGTATTCATTCTATTTTATATTAAGATAACATAGATTCGGAGCAAGATGTCTATTAATGGGAATAACTCGACTAAAATGGATTAACAAGATTATTTCGCAACAATAAAAAATGCGTCATTTATATCATTCAATTTCTTAGTGGAACATACTTTTTTCTTTGATTTATCTACGCAAGAGTCAAAAACACGCAAGAACAAACATTTCTTTCAGTTAAGATCATTCCATAATATAATCGTGGCTATAGTCATACTTATTTCGAAGATTTTCTATCTTTTAAATTGATTATATCGTCGATATGACTTTTTCTTTCTGATTTTCTGCTAAACTACCTGCCTCCTGATTAGTGTTTAACAAATAATACTTCTGATAAAGTTATGAGAAAAATCCAAAAGAAGTCCCATAATAGAAACAAGACAAATATTTCATAACAAGTTTCCGAAATATATTCTCTTTTATTACAAAGTAGTTTCTACCCTCTATGAAAATCGTCATCTTTTTCTAAAAGAATTCATTCGACATTGTCATTCATTTTACGACCTATTCTGGCCTTGTCTTTGGAGCTGCTCGATTTTTATTTAGGAATAGTTTTCGATTTTTCATCATTGATTTGAGTCTAATATGTTTAAATCTCAAGACTTAAATAAATACTAAGGAAATGAAGAGAAGCTTTTCCTTTGCAAGAATAAATCGAAAAATGTCACAATAATAAACTCAAATACTAACGAAGTATATTCAACTTTGTTACTTCTTTCCGTAAGTGAAAAGGTCTAGTCATTACTTAAGAACAATAAAAATAGTAACTTTTATCTTAATCTCACCGAAACTACATGATTTATATCAATCATTTTTACATGCATTCATCTATAATTGCATATAAGAGCTCATCATTTTAACTGATTTTCTCATATTTTTTTGTCTACATTTCAAAATCTAATATATCACTCATTTGTAATTTATGAACCATCTGACATCTTTTCGCTATTATTAATATGCGACTCTAAAATTGAATACAAATTATTAAAAATTTATATTGTCAGTTCAGAGATAATTCAGTTTTAACTAGAATTTCTGATCAAATGATTAAATACATTCTATTCTCTCATATACTTTACATTAAATTCATAAATTAAAATATTTGTTATATTAAAGAAAGAAACTTACTTTTTATGACCTTGTTCTAGTGGATGTTTAGGAGGCAGCCAAGGAGCACTCCGTTCAAAGCTGAGCTTTTCCAATTGTGAAAGATGCTCAAATAAACATGATAGAAAGCCTGATGAGCATTGTCGAAGTACAAGTGATTGTAAGTTTAAAAGATTAGTTTGAATAGACATAAAAGTTCTTTCAAATGGTAGAACGAGTTCAGTATCTAGAGTATAATGTATGTATCGCCAAAAACGCAGATGACATACACGTAATGAAGGAAATAAGTGAAAAATTCGTTCATAATATGCACCTTCAGGCACACCTATATACGTATATGCAGCACGATCAGTTGTTGGAAAGTGCATACTAAATATGATGAGAGAATTCATTGGTGACAATGAATGAGAATC
Organism: Rotaria sp. Silwood1; assembly: GCA_905250075.1. Classification (NCBI taxonomy): domain Eukaryota; kingdom Metazoa; phylum Rotifera; class Eurotatoria; order Philodinida; family Philodinidae; genus Rotaria; species Rotaria sp. Silwood1. The sequence goes on along the minus strand of CAJNOP010000126.1, from coordinate 498,497 downwards.
AATTCAAAAGAAGAACGTTTAATGTCAATTAAAGATAAATGAAGAAGATTGATAAATGTAGATACATGTTCAGCTAACCATAAATCATTATCAAAAGCTGATGCATTTGAAACACATAATGAAATATGTTGATTACAAATGTTTGGTTGTGATAAATATCTATAATAAAATTCGGTCACTGCTATACTCATTTCATTGAAACCCAAGTAAATGGGCATAGATGGCATGCTATTTATGATAGCAGCAAATCGTGAATTAAGATTAGAAAAAATATTGAATATTTCATGAAATTGGAAGTAAAGAAATATTTCATAGAGTAATTCGACGGAGAGATGTTCCAATGTTGTTGCCATAGTTTGTCTTAATATCATCATATTGAATATTGTGCATCATTCTTATATAATGGCTTTATGAACAATAGTACAAAGCATTATTGTTCTTTCTGATGATATTCACCTTATAATGTAGAAGTCATGTATCTGTACAAAAACAAAATAGCAGTTTGGGTGCATGTCTTGGAAAAACTCCAACTTAACATTATTGTACAGCAGTGAATTAGATATTACAATAAGCGGAGTATCATATCACTAAAACGATTTATGTGTTTCTACTAAAACACTAGTTTCTATCAAAGTCGGCATTGGTAAAAAAATGGCTCTTTCAAAAACTGCTTCTAACAGTACATACATTTCAATACTTCAAGACTGAGTCATCAGACAACTGTTTTACATTGGATAATTTTCGATCAAAGTACAACATTGACAAAATTAGTATATTCGACAACCATTATTTTGATTTCACTCGAAACGGTCTGATGATAGTTGTTCCGTTAAATCCTAGTAGAAAATTCTGAGCATATGTTTGGAAAGACTGAAATAGTCTGATTTTAGCTAATCACTTCTCCCTCTAATCAGTAGTGTGTAAATTGTGAAAAAATGAGTGAATATATTTTGTATCATAATGCATTTAACAATTTTGGATATCAGACGACTTATATTTCACATCCGTTGTATTATTTATACTGAGAACGGCAAACTTTATTTTTTTCCAAGTTTTATTGAATGTTTAGTACATTTACACTAATAAACCTCGTTCATAACATCAAAAGAAAAAAAAAACGCGTACACTTTAGTTTCAAAAACAAAATTATTAAAAAAACGAAGAAACAAAACAAAATAGTGTCAAAATTCTAATAGAGACATAGTCTATGAATTGAACCATGAAATTAAGATTTATTGAAAGCGGCAGGTGGAATCTGATTCTAAATAAAAATATGAAACATTCATTCGATAACTAAAACAACAACATAAATTAAAACTAACCTTATTTTGTAAATCAAGAAATACTTCTGCAGCTTTATTATAGTTCCAATTATTTTGTTGTAAACATCTGCAGCAAAAATAGATATGTTTTACTTATATAAATTATAATAATAAACTTACAATGTTGAATATTCAATATTCATGCCTGATTGTTGAGAAAATTTTTCAATCATTTGTTGATTTTGTATATCAATATTGGTATTCGTATTATTTGAACTTTGTGTTGATGATGATGGTGTTGTTGAAGAATGAGTCATTTTCTACACAACAAAAATAAAAATTATTATTTCTTCATAATCAAAATTCAATATTATACATACTGAAATTTGTGCATCAGTAGCACTACTTAATATAATATGATCAGCTACGATAAGTATACTAAATAATAATAATAATATTAAATCTGAGAAGAAAAGAAATTCATATTTACCCAGTCGTAGTTGAAGCACAAGTAAATGTACGTTGAAAACAACGTATAGGATTATTTGTATCTTGATCCACTAAAACAATAAAATTTCATGATAGAAAACAAAATTAATAATTTTTTTTTTGAATTCAATTTACCTTCTTTATAAAGACCATTTATCGTAAAAATAGCTCGATTATTCTGTAAAATATAATCAATAAAATTATATAACAATACTTCATCAATAACTTACAGCTGTTGAAATAAAATCAACATGAAATGAATTTCCATCATGTTTTGTTAATGGAAATTTAACTCTTAAAAAATCTAATACTGCCGTTTTACCATGTCGTAATAAACTTATACGTTTATTATTATCGGCAACAAATTGTAAATTTCTTGATTCTGATAATAATGAACCATATTTATATTGTCGTATAGGTACATGTGCATCTTCTAATTTTGTAATACATAATGATAACATACATAAATCATGATAACATGCATGTAATTCACTACGACCATATGTATCAAATAATCGATAAAATTGTTCAATAAATTGAGTTATAAATCCTTGCATATCATGTGGTACACAATGTGGTAATGACTTTGGTAATGTTATTGTTTGAATATCAGTTGCAAAACGAATAGCCGGTTTAAGATCAATATCATCCTTTGTATAAAAAAAAAATATATATATATATTAGTCATTAAAAGTTTTATTAGTAACATAAACATACGATTCGTTTGAGTTGTGGTAATTTTTGCTGTATGATACTAGAATGGTATTAGATGGACCAAATTGATGGATGCTTATTTGCAAAATACAACTGAAAATATAGACACCCAAACAACAACAAACAAGCTAAGCCTTTGCCCTGCCATTTTTAAATTGAATGTTTTATATTGATTTTTTTTGTGATCTTACTTAATATCTCATTTAATCATTCTTATTCACATTTGTCATTCATCGATTTATGATGTTTATGTAATTGTAAATTTCATCGAAATCGTTTATCACATTTTACAATAATCATATCTCTCATCATATTTATACAAAAAAAAAAAGATTTAATTGTGTGTCCATTTGTACGCTGTTGTTAAACGATTCAATTAATTTATGTTTATATAAATTAATAAATATCAATTTTGTTTTGTTTTTGGTAATCCGATGTCCAAAAATTGATAATATAATCAGCAAGAATACAATACTATCACAGATAGAAGTTTAACTTATTTTATAATAAATTCCAAAGGATTGATTATTAATCAATTATAATTAATTTTTACTTTTTTGCAATAGTTTGACATCGGATACAATATAAATTTAATTCAAATATAAAATTAATTAATTATTCATTGCTGTTGATTGAACGAAAAAGATTTCGATCTTGCTTTTGTTTTTTTTTTCGACGTACAAAAAAAATTTCGATATCATTTACAATAAAATTTTACATGATTATCTTCATTACACTCTCACACTTGAATAAGTTTTCGACGTACAAATACCATTCACACATTCTCTCATTTAATGTAATAAAACGATTTCGTTTGTCTAAATGTTATTTTTTTTAGTTTGTTTTCCATTCGAATGACTTCTGATTTTTTTTGCTTTTTAACTCAAGTGAAATCAAATGATCTGTTGAGAATAAAAATAAGATAATAAAAATAAACCATAGAAAATAAAACATTCGATTTAAATAGATATTTTCTTTTTGTTTCTGTCTGTTGTGAATGTCCATGAAAAGAAAAAGTTTTTCGATCTGACCTGATTATATTATCGATTGAATTATTGGATTTGTTATTGGATAATGTTAATGGATTATTTTTAATATATATATGAACTAATTGCGATAAATGTTGAAGATTATCAAAATCGTCAACATTTTTTAACTAAAAAATACATAATTTTAATATTGAAATAATACTTATATCTTGTTTTTTTAAATAACAAACTTGATTTGAAGCAAAACTTAGTTGTACAAGATTATTTAAATGAAGATTACGAAATTCATATAAATTCATTATATTATTTGAACCCAAATCTAATTGTCGTGTCTATAAAGAAATTTAAAAAAATTATCAATGTATTAATAAATATTAATACTAACCATATGAATATCTTTATTAATGATATCAACAACATCACGTATGAATGCATGTTTATTAAATTGTGGAAAGATACCCAATGAACTTAATTCTAAATATTTTAACATTATAATTTCATATTAAAATCAAACTTTCTTATTACCTTCATCATTAGCTAAATTTGATAAATCTAATTGAAGTGTTTGTTGATTAAAACGACGACTGAGCAAATAATCCTAAAGATCGTATATAAGAAAATGAAAAAATTTCTTTTGGCCTTGTATTATTTACTTTAAAATGTGGTCGTAGATCTTCATCCATTGATGGTATAGGAGCTGAAACTTTTCCAACCATAATACGAAGCTTAAAAAAAAAATGAAAAGAATATAAAATAATTTCTTCATTTCAGAAATGTTTCAAAGATGCTACGCTTGAATTTCGTTGGAGAAGAATTTAATGTGCATTTTCCGCATAGTAGATGGACATGTGATTTTCATGCGCGAAGATGATTGGATATGACGTAGAAAAACATTTTTAAGAAAAAACAAGACATTTTTTGGATTCACCCTACTTTGATCGAAAGTAAAAATGTCGAAAGTAAAATGTCGAAATATAAAAATGCAGAATGATAAAAATGTCGAAAGCTTGAAATAGCGAAAAGTAAAAATACCGAAACTTAAATTTCGAATTTTTTAACACCGAAAGGTAAAAATATCGAAAGGTCAAAATGTCAAAAGAAAAAAATATCGCTAGGTAAAAATATCGAAAGATAAAAATATGAATCTATGAATACTTCTCAACTAGGGGTGGGAAGTTACCGTTACCCGGGAGTTACGTTACCGGGTAACTAGTAACTTTTGAGTTACTAGTTACCGACTAACTAGTAACGCCGGAGTTACCAGTTACCAGGTAACTAGTAACTTCGAAGTTACTAGTTACTTTTGGTAGGTAACTTGTCTAAAAAGTCGAGATATCGCTTCCTAATGACTGAATATCATCTATTCATCACTCAATTAAATTACGAGTTACTTGATAACTAGTAACTCCTATGTGCGTTACTAGTTACTCGGTAACTCGTGAGCTGAATAAGTACTGTAATGATGGTATTCACTCATTAGGAAGCGATATCTCCACTTTTTAGACAAGTTACCTACCAAAAGTAACTAGTAACTCCGAAGTTACTAGTTACCGGGTAACTGGTAACTCCGACGTTACTAGTTACTCGGTAACTAGTAACTTGCGAGTTACTAGTTACTTGGTAACGTAACGGTAACTTCCCACCCCTACTCTCAACTTCTTCATGGCTTATCACTTCTTATCGGTACATCAAAAAATTAGACTTAAAATTTCCCATAAATTAAGTTAATGTTTATTTTCACTTTTTAATTCTTTGTCATTGTCGACGTATATAAAAATTTTTTTATCCATATATTAAAATGAAATAAATTTATTAAAACCCACTTTTTCTCGATTATACATTGGTTCATAGGGATTTGATAGCTTCTTCAATCATCATTATTAGGGTTTCGACATTTTTCTATTTCGATATATTTATCTTTCGATATTTTTGCCTATCGACATCGCTTTTTTCGAAATTTCTACATGTTGCATTTTTATATGTCGGCATTTTAATTTTCGATATTTTTATAGTTCGATATTTTTATCGTTCGGCATTTTTACAATGGTTATTTTCGACATTTTTATCTTTCGAAAGTTTTTTTTTCGATCAAAGTAGGGTTAACCATTTTTTGGGAAAAACTTTTTTCTTCAAAATTATTCTGTTTTATATGAAAAACACTAATAAGCTGAATTGCTCATTTCACACAATTAGCCATTTGTGTGACACTATAGCAAAAGAATAGTTTTTACTATTGGATAGAGTTCGATTTAGAGATTCGAGAAAATTTATTTAATTTCTCTATCGAACAGTTTAATTTTGTCAAATATAAGTTTTTCTGATGATATCGCCATTTTCACGCAAATTTTTGAGCAATTCTTTTTTTTTCAATTTTCTTAAGAATTGTAACAAACTTATTTATATCATCAGATATAAACTATATTTTCATCAATTTTAGTCTGAAAAAGTATGATGTTCATTTTTAGTCAAATATTCGTCCAGATACAAAGTGTTCGTAGGTGAACTTCTCGTTTGGGAAAATCTCACTTCGTGCTTTTTTTTGTTACTTACTATATCTAAATTTTGAACTTCAATTTTTCCATTAGCTCGTTTTATCATATCAGCATCTTGTTGATAATGAACAAAGAAAACACCTGCTTTCGTATGAGGATCAATAAAATACTAAAAGAATAAATAATGAAATAAATAGTAGAAATATATTATCAAATGAATATTTACATGATAAGGTTGAAATTGACGAGGACAATGAGCTTTAAGTGTTGACATAACACGTTCTTTACCAATTTCACCAGCTTGTTGAATGGCTATGCGCCACCAACCTATTTGATTTCTTTGAGCATTTTTTAATTGATTATTTGAACGAATTGGTCGACGATCTTGAATACTTTTAGTTACATATCGTCTTGATGATAAATCTTGAGATGGATTTCCATCAGTTGTTAAATGACGATTTATTGATGCCATAAGTCTATCAACATCATCTGCATTATGATTAAATACTGGACGATAATTGTTTCGATCACCACGTCGATTATATTTCGAATTATATCGAGATGATATTGGATCTGTATGATGTTTACCACCATTATGAGAAAAATCGTTTCGATTAAACATTTTGTAGTAATAATCTGTAATAAAATAATTCTATGTGTTTTTTGTGACAGACGAAGAGTGAAATATTTTAAGTTGAGTGTTACTCAACGAGATACAAAATAAAAAAATGATAAAAGATATGTGTCATGCTTTATTTTAAGCAATTTTTAGATGAAATTACATGAAATAAAGGAAAAATCTTTCTCAATGACTCATATCCAATCATGGAAAATGTTCAGATGGTATTTATTTGACATACTCTTAAATATGAATTTAAAAGCATAATTGCATTTCTTTAGATATTATTTTATTTATGAAAGTATTTCTTTTCAAAAAAAAAATAATAATTTTTCCAAAAATTGATTCTTAGTTTTTTTACTGACATCTATTTAGTTTCTTTCTAATTGTTACACAAATGCTAGCCATACAGAAAAATAAACCAAAAAAAAAAATCTTACTCACGATAAATCGAATGTCGCTATGCTCCTTTTTGTGCACTTACAAGTTTATAAATTGTTTCATTTTATTATAAATATCATGATGATATGGGTGTAGTTTTTTTTTCTTCATTTCATTTATCTTAGATTTACATGATCAAACAAAAGCGATGAAACGACAACTTCATTCATCATCACCTCCTTCATCCCCTTTATCAAATTCACAAATCTCAGATGAATATGAACCAGCACCCAAACGTCCTCGTATCTTTATTTCTTCGCCGACACCACCACCAGATAATGACAATCAAATAGTAATAGAAGATGATGATGATGATGATGATGACGACGATGAAGAAATAATTATTGATGAACCTATTGTTTCACCAGTGACTATTGATGAAAACAGGTTGGACATGATTCTCTTAACTAAAATTAATTGATATACTTATTTTTGTACGAATGTTTTAGCCAAAATGAATATCATAATGGCGATAATGATAATGATGGTGATGATGATATTATTGAAATTGAACAGCAAAATATTAATAATTTTATTTCAGAAACTAATAATCCAATAATTGTTGTTTCGGATTCAGATTCCGATGATGATCAGGGAATTGATGTAACTGATGATATACCTCCATCAGTATCTTCTATCATTAATACATCCATATCTTCATCTGATATTGAAGATGTGGAAATTGTTCAAGAACAAAATGATGAAGAACCTGCAATAATAGATGATGAAATTGAACAACTACAATTATCTAATGATGATGATCATGAATCTCTTGAAATTCTTACTAATGATGATGATAATAACGAAAATAATAATGAATTAATTGATTTAACAGAAGATGAACTTATTTCAATATCTTGTTCACGTAATTCATTCGAACGTAAATTATCTATTGATGTACAACAATGTCCAATTTGTCTTGAAACACTTAGTCATTTACAACGTACAGGTGTTTATTTAATAATAACACAATGTCGCCATGTTATGTGTACATTATGTACTGGTCAATTATTAGCTACATCATCTCGATGTCCACTATGTCGAGAGAATGTAAGCTCAACAACACTTATGCCATATTGTATTCTTACATGAACATTAGTCAATATCAATTCTATTGAAAAAAAAATTCATCTCTGTTTATTTGTGTTATTGTATATATATATATGTATATTCTACGTTTCTTTTCTCTTTTCTTTTCATACGTGAATTATGTCATTTCTATCTCTAGAATAGCTAAAATTCAAAGAATGAAGTTTTTGGTTTTGTTTTTGTTTTTCATCATCATATTTCTTTTTGTTTTTAAACATAGAGATCAGTTAATTGAACCTGTATTTATTTGGTTGTTTGTTTTTTTTTGGCTTTTCTAGATGGCACTTGCAGCAATTCAAGCATTGTATGATGATGATGATGATAATAATAAGAATGATAATGACAATCAAAAAAGTGACGAAGAAATAAATGATCGAATGGCTGTTATTAATGATCCAACATTTTCTGTTATGTCTAAAATCAAACTTAATTTAACACCAGCTATTGCTATTCAGGTAAGAAAAAAAAACTATGACAAACAAAAAAAGAAACATCAGAGTATCCTTATTTTGTTATATGAAATAATATCAAGCCCTATTTGTAGATATGATGTATCATTTATGAAGAAATGCATCCAAGTGTAACTCGCTTACTGAACTGGAATTTTATCCATGAATATGTTTTGTAAATCTGAGAATGCTATGAATGTACTCTTCTCGAAATATGGAATATGTAAAAATATTCCAGTGTATTAAGGAAAAGGAAAAAAGTCCGATGTTTCTTTATCTCAAGCGCAACATATCCTTTTCGGTTAAAATTTTCTGAGCATTCTAAGATTAAGACGATCTATCTATAGGCAGACCTTCAGATTGAATTTTCGTACTTCGATTTTCTTTTAACAATACCTTGTCAAATATAAAAGATTCAATCAGATAGTATTAGCTTGGGAAGGACAACATACAGAGATGAATCCTTATAAGCTTCTCCTAATCTCATCGAAATCTATCTATCAACCAAATATCAATTCGATTGATGTTGGCCACTTGGTCACCTCATCTCGTTAGTAGAATTAATCTATGAAATGAACAAGAAACATTGATATAAGCAATCTATTATAACTCTTCTTTTTTTGCATTTCTAGCCTGAAGATACAACTAGTTTTCTCGACATTAGAACAAGAGAAGTACAATACAATCCTAAATATGAAGATATGTATGCACCAGTGGTAAGTCAAATGATATTAAGAAAATAAAGAACTAAATAACTATGAATTTTAGTTTGGTCCAACAAATCCTAATTTAACACAACAACAAAGTAGTTATAAAAACTTACTTAATGGTCATGCTGAATCAACAAATTTAAGTGATTTTCAATTTGAAAATCAACGTCGAACATTTGATAGTTTTGGTTATGCAGCTGATCCTAGTGTTGGAGAACATGCTACACCACAAATAGTTGGTGATCAAGTTAGTGCTGAACAAAATCAAGGCAAAACTATTTTTGAAACAAGTCGAAAACATTCAAATGAAAAACGTAAAAAAGAAAAAAATTATGATTCAAGTGATGTTGAACATTATCAAGGTCCATGGGCTCCATATGTCGATGAAATTACTGTATCTCGTCCAACTGAAGTATAATTTATTTAATTTACTTTTTAAAAATTTCTAATTTATTTTCTTCTTCATTTTAAAGGAAGAACAAAAGGATATTGATGAATTTTTAGCTAAACGAAAGAAAATTAAACGACGTAATTTAGAAGATCAACATGCTCCAGTATCAGCTCGTGATCCTGAATCAACAACATTGAATAAAGAACCTGAAGATTCATCATCAACAACATTACATATTAAAGATCCATATGATTATCAAGGTCGATCATTTCTTCATATACCACAAGATGTTGGTGTTAATCTACGTTCTGAACATGGACCACAACGATGTTTTATTCCAAAACAATGTATACATACATACAAAGGACATACAAAAGCTGTACAAAAAATTCATTATTTTCCTGTTTCTGCTCATCTATTTCTTACTTGTTCAATGGATTGCAAAGTCAAAGTAAAACTAATATAAAAAAAAGGAAAAATTGATTTAATGACTGAATATTACTTTTGTTGTTCTTGCTTTTTAGTTATGGGAATTTTATAATGAACGTCGTTGTATTCGAACTTATTCTGGACATAGTCAAGCTGTACGAGATATTAATTTTAATAATGCTGGTACAGAATTTTTGTCAGCATCATATGATAAAAGTGTTAAATTATGGGATACAGAAACTGGTATGAATTTCAATTTTTTTGTTGTGATTAAAATTTTTTTAATTACTATTTTTTTAAAATATTAGGTCAAGTAAAAAGTAAATTTCCAATGCGTAAAATACCTTATTGCATATCATTTAATCCGAGTGAACATAAACAACATTTATTTATATGTGGTATGTCGGATAAGAAAATTCTTTGTGTAAGTGTTTTATGATTGTTAAATTTTTACATTTTTTTTTAAATATATTGATTTTTCTATTTAGTTTGATATTCGAAGTGGCCATGTTGTACAAGAATATGATCGACATTTGGGTGCTATAAATACAGTTACATTTGTTGATCGAAATCGTCGCATTGTTTCAACATCAGATGATAAGAGTATTCGCGTTTGGGAATGGTAAATATGATATATTGAATATACTGTATTTTTATCGTTTTCTTATTTAGGAATATTCCTGTTGATTTTAAATATATTGCTGATCCAACAATGCATTCAATGCCAGCCGTTGCTCAATCACGGAATGGTTTGTTTTTTTGTGCTTTACTTCATTATTCTTTGGCTTATATTTTAATTGCTCAGTAATTAATTTAAAAAGATTCAGAATTTAAGATTGTTGGTGTCGATGTTGGTCTTTCTGATAGTAGCATCCACATCTACACTCACAGATGTAGAGTAACAAATTATTAATTTACTGAGCAAACACGACAGTTGCTGAACACTAAGTTTTATATTAATAGTTTGATTTATTGACCAATTATTTGTCTCTAATATTGAACATTTAATGTATTCTATTATTATTTTTTTTTCTTTTAGGTAAATATTTAGCATTTCAATCAATGGATAATCAAATTCGAATCATGGAACCATTGGCTAATTTTCGATGGAAGAGCAAAAAAATGTTCAAAGGTCATATGGTAAGTAATCATTGTCATTTATTCATGAAATGAATTGATATTTTTATTTCTATGTAGGTATCTGGTTATGCATGTGGTTTGGATTTTTCACCGGATATGTCTTATTTGATAAGTGGTGATGCTGATGGACGTTTAATTATTTGGGATTGGAAAACAACACGTATTTTCGAACGCATTAAAGCTCACGATGACGTATGTATTGATGCTAAATGGCATTGGCATGAAAAATCAAGAGTTCTTACAGCTGGATGGGATAATGTCGTCAAATTATGGGATTAGAACTGTTCATTATTTTCCGGTGTTTATTTATTGTTGTTCTTGAGATCTATTAACATATTTGTGTGACGATTCTTTTTTTGTACATTGTTTCTGCTTATGTACCTGTGTATTTAATTACAACAAGCAAAACTAAGAATATAAATCGGAAAATATTAAAGTGAAATATCTATATTCAGATAGCTTTAAAGATAAGATAAATCTTGACATCAAGCTTATCATTTGCGCTCATTATTGACATATTTCTCAGATAAGTACATTTTTTTGCCGTATCTCTTGAAATATTTTATCAAAAATATATTTTATTCCGTGATCTAAGAGGTATGAATGTTATGAATGATGATCCATAATCTTGTTTTTTTTCTGAAACAATATGCGTAAACAAATATTTCTTGCTATTCTCAGTTTTCTAAAAACAATATTAATTTCATTTTCTGATATGAAAAGTCAACGAACTGCGGAGTGAATCTTCGACAATTGATCACAATGCTAAAAAAATAAAATCGACAAAAAAAATTGTCTTAGCAATATGGAGAAATAACTCGAAGAGGTTCAGAAAATAACTGACAATCTATTCAAGGATAAGAAACATTATTTACCAGTATAAATATGCCTGTTTATTTAACTCTTGTAATTAATCCTAGAGCCTTACACAAGATTAAGTATTGTTACTTACATTTTACCATCTGTGGACTACGAGCATTGTTATTAGAAAATGATTATAGTTTTCGTCTTTTAGTAATATTTCAATAAATTTATAACGTAAATGTTAACATTCAATTATTGTCTACGAATCCATTTGAATCACCTGTCTGACAATTAAGGTTTATGAAAAGTGAAATAGAAACTCGACTTCTGTCAAATATGTGACCAAGTCCAGATTGTGACTAATTGTCGTTCGATTGACTGCGTTTTTCTTGAGCATCATCGTCTCTTATCTCACGTAACTTAAATTCATTCATAAAGGTGTGGGTTAAATAACGTCATTATTATCATGTCTTTTGTGTAAGCTGAGAAATAAATCCGTGATGATGTGCATGGTTGTGTAGGGATTTTCAGGAGCTTATACAGTCAGCCACCTTACCTATTCGAATTAGTTTGTGATTATCTCTGTCTAAAACAAAATGATAGATCTAGTGATAATGGTAATAGTATTTGTTGCAAATCGTTTTATTGTATTATTTGAATTTAAATTAATTAAGAATCTGTTGATATATATATATATGTATATTTGTTGTATGATAAAAAGACATTATTGTTTATCGCTGATGGTGGCTGTTCTAGCTTTAACCTACGTCGTTGTGTTTTCAATCATAACGTAATATTTTCGAAAGTGATCAACTGATGGAATACTGATTCAATAGTTTATGATAAAATTCAAACACATTCGCTCTTTACATATGCAAACGCCAGTTTCCCACTAAGCAATTATATCTATGCACATATGCGTCGAATCTGTTTTGTCTCTTCTATCCTTTTATGATCACCACCCACATCCTAGTTTTTCTCTTACATCATTCTTTTCTTTTCTGATATCTTCAGATCAATTATATGTATGTGAATATAAAACTAAACATATATCTATCAGCATAAAAACAGTCTTTGTTAAAACACAAATGTTGTTGATTGTCGTTGTTTTTTGAGCCTTTTAACAGATAGTCAAAGTGTCATAATAGGTTGTATGTGAAAAAAGAAGAATATCAAAGTTGAAGCATTCAAATTATAATCAAAACATTGATCAATTTAAAATCTGCAAGTCTTTTTTTTTGTATCATTTATGATGTGAACTGAATTTTAATCAATTATATTAAAACATGAAAAGAGCTAAAAATATTGCTGCATGGTATTCTTTTTTTACTTCATTCTAATACATTATTGGTCTCATCATCTCAATTTTTCAATTTATTGTTATGCTATGCTAAAATTCCCTGAACGTGTATAATCACTCTCTTCTTTATACAAACATTTAGCATTGATATTAAATTCATACGTTTCTGTTGTTCATGATACATTAATTAGCGTGAGCTATTCTGCGAACTACTACATCAGAAATGATGTCAATCAGATGTGAAATAAATAAATGGCAAAATTCGAAAGCAACAATAGATCTACAAATCAAATATGAGACAGTCATGAAAATGATTGCTATTTGTTGATTATACAAAAACGATGCATCCTTTTTCTTCTGTAAATCTATTTTTGTCATCTATTCCTATGTTGTACATGAGATATTATAGGATATTCACAATTACTATTGTACAATTGGTTATATGGCAAAAAGAGAAAAAAAATTCTCACATTGAGTGAATTTCTTGTTCTACTGCTATATTATTGGATTAATGGTATAAAAAAAACATCCAACTTTGTCGTTATGTTGCACCGTACTATAATATTGGAATAAAGAGATTCTGTGGCTTTTTAGGAGAGAGTGATTCTTATTTGTTCTATCACTATTGTTTTGTTAGGACTAACTATTTTTTAGCGAGAATATTTTCTCTCTTAATCTCTCTCTCAATATCGACTAATATATAACTGTTTGTTATATCAGTTCTACAACTATTTCTTACGCGCAACTTAGTGCGTTTCACTCTTGCTTATTGACAACGAGAACGATCTTTATTGATTGAATTCAACAGTCAAGAGTATTAAGCATTATTCAAAGTTAGAACAATAATGTCTTCAACGTACGATCATAATGATCCGGAAGTGGTAGAAGCAATGAAATATTTGATTCTTCCACCGGAAGAAAAAATCAAACTCCAGGCTCAACCATTTGATGGTAAGAAAGCATGTTGGGTACCTGATCCAAAAGAGTCATATGTTGCTGGTGAAATTGTGAGCACAAAAGGTGATGATGTAACAGTAAAAACTTCGAAAGGAGAGGTAATTGTTTTTTATTTTACATCTATTCAACCATAATCTATATGTTTTATTTTTTAGAGTGTTACATTGAAAAAAGATAATGTGCAACAGATGAATCCACCAAAATATTCTTGCACTGATGATATGGCTGATTTAACTTATTTGAACGATGGTTCAGTTTTGGCTAATTTACGTGATCGTTATGGACGATGGCTCATCTATGTATGTCCAATTTTTCCTTTTTTCTTTTGAAATAGAATTTTTTTTGTTTTCAAATTTTTAGACCTATTCTGGTCTATTTTGCGTCGTCATTAATCCATACAAACGTTTACCAATTTATACACTGAAGGTAGTTCTCATGTATCGTGGCAGGAAACGTGCTGAAGTTGCACCACATCTGTATGCTATTGCTGACAATGCCTATTCGAACATGCTTCGTGGTGAGTATCTTACTGTAAACAACAATGTTTATCAAGAAAGCTATTGTTCGCATTAAAGATCACCTGATAATGATACACGTCATATGGAGAAAAGGACATGTCCTTGAATATTCTTCATTGATGGAATGTCACGAAAGGCATATCCACGTCTGGATCAACATTAGTATATGAGAAGAAAAAACGAGTGAACGAAATTGGATATGGGTAAAGGAAAAGGCATTTGCGGTATGGTTGTTATCACCTACGTAAATGCGCACCGAGAGAAAGAGAGACAAAGAAAGAGAATTAATACGTCAATCAACAGATGCAACTTGTTTGTTGAGATTAGATCAAGAACTTGAAGAGATTATTTTTTATGAAATAGCATATGTGATTCTTCTATAAAAATAAAGTATACAAGGAGAAGGAATAGCTATTTGATAAAAAGAAATAGAAGTAGATAGTTAGAATGTCGCTCAAAGATTCATATTTTCTTTCGAACAATTGAATAATTACCAATTGATTGTTTGTATGTTAGAAAATAAACAAATTTCAAATTTGTCGTTTCATTTTCATATAAACAGAAACTCTTCTTTGATTTTTTCATTGTATCTTTATCAATGAATATACACAACAGTGCTAGTGCATACGAAAAAACTTTCATGGGAAATAGACTGCAGCAAAAAAAAACTGATCATTAGAATTTCATAAAATTTTACATTTCAATGATTAAGATTTCATATTTAATATACTCGTATGAAAAATATAGACGATTGATGCACTCATTGATATTAACATTTGTATTCATATCATGTTCGTCAACATTGTCGAGTATTTATTTGTACAACTGAATCAAATTGTATGACATGATAAATACGTTTGAATAACTGACAGACGCCAATTATCTTAACATAAGGATATACAAGCAGAAAAATGAACTTTCCATGAAAGACGAGATTCGCTCCAGGAAATACGATTATCTGATACCATGCAGAGATCTGACATACATAGTCAAAACAAGTGTTCTTCTATTTTCTTTAGTATTTATAGAATAACATACGAAGGACAAAGAAAATATTTTATAAATACTATTCAATCTTGTTACATATTTGATGATATTATCTGCTCATATGATATCATTTCTTCATATTTAACAATGATACACATACAAAAATTGAAATCATGAATCTAATAACATAATTCCACACATTTCACATGTACAGTATTTTAATTCTAATTTTGGTTTTGGGGAAAATTAAATTAAAATAAGAAGATGCGAAACATAATCATATAATGAGTTTCCTATGAATCACTGATTTTTGGAAAATTTTCTTGATAGTTGTTCAATATCTTCTTTGCATTTATTCTTCTTCAGTTCATTCAATGAATATAGAAAATATAATTTGACGAACTAGTACTAATATTTGAATTCTTTGAGAAAAATTCGATGATTTCAAGTTCTCTTATTAAAACAAACTAAGAAATAGACGATTAGCACAATAGAACTTCGTTTTTCCAGTACAGATTATCTTTGAGCGTTACACTCAATTAATTCCTATATGAAGTAAAAGACTTTTAAAATGAGAAAACCTGACTAAATAAATAAAGTAATAATTGTTTAGCATTTAAAAAGATAAATATTAATGAAAATGATAGACAATGTGACAGAGAACTGTTTCTTTTGGCAAAGTCCTTAGTCTTCTTCGATCAGCTATTCTCGAAAAATAAATAGAAAAGTTTAACATTATCGCTATTGTTGCTTTGATTACGGTTTAAAACTCTTCGAAAGATATTGTTACTATACACATTTAGACATGCTGAAGGTCTTTTCTTTTCAAAGTTATGATTATTTTTTACAATATCGAATCGTTTACATATTCGAGACGAACTCATAAAATATTTTATCGAAATTTCACAAAGAAAAAGAAAATGTACATTATTCAACGAAACAATTAGTATCGAATTAAGATGTATTATCTGTAATTCATTAATTTTGATTTTTTTTACTATTATACGACTTCGAAATTTTCAAAATATTACATAGTACATAGCTGTAAACTGTGGATATTATTATATGAATGAGTTCAACAGCGTAGTTTCAAATAACCAAAAAAAAAGAACTTCGAAGAAGTCAAGAAAACTAAAAACAACCATTCTCAATAATTTAAATATTAATTTTTTGCTTTGCCAATAAATGATTAATGATGTTTTTAGCAAAAATGAAACTAGTTTTGGAGTGTTGCTTGCTTATTCGTTTGATTATAAATTAATTCAATCAGTTTTTGATTAAGAGTCTTTTGATGAAAATTTCATTTAGATCGTGAAAATCAATCAATGTTGATCACTGGTGAATCAGGTGCTGGCAAAACAGAAAATACAAAGAAAGTTATTCAATATTTTGCTTTGGTCGCAGCTGCTGGTGTAAAAAAGGAAGAGACTGGCAAGGTATTATATTAAAAGAATAAATTTATTTTTTTAAATATAGTTGTTTTTTCTTGATAAACAATAGAAAACAATGACTCTTGAAGATCAAATTATTTCAGCCAGTAAGTATTTGTTCGATCCAATTCGAATGAAGTTCTATTTGTATTCGTCTTTTCTTAATTAGATCCGGCATTAGAAGCATATGGAAATGCAAAAACTACTAGAAACAATAATTCTTCTCGATTTGTAAGTTGAATACAGTTTGACTAAAACAAAGTTTATATTGTTTTTTTTTAATTGATAATTTGAAAATAATTATCAATTTTTAATTATGATCAATGAGATGAGCATGCGTTAAAATTCATTTGATTTATTTTGTTTTCACCTGTGTTCTAGTACATTAGAATTAACCTAACTTATTCTCACCAATGTGTACTTCTTCCTTATTATAGACATTTAGTTTTGAAGATCAAACTATTTAATCGAACATTGATACCATACCATATGATAATAAATAGTCCAATCTACCTTTCTTATAGCAATAATATATTCATTCAAAAAAAAAATCCTTTTCTTCAATGATTGAAAATACAAATACATCTGAACAGTGCCAATAACAATCTAGTGTCACTATTTGTAAGTGACAAATATCGCTCGATAAACGAATAAGAACTCCATGATGATTCTTCTTCATTTAAAAGAAATTATCATAGAGTGACTCATATTGCTTGAAATAATCTCAAATGCATGTTTGCTTGTGTGTTGTTTAAATTATGTTCATCAGTTTGTAATCAATTTCTGTCATAAAGAGAAATTATCAATAACATTTATTCATGAATATTTATAGGGAAAATTCATTCGAATTCACTTTGGTCCAACAGGAAAAATTGCTGGTGCTGATATTGAAGTATATTTACTGGAGAAGTCTCGTGTCATCTTTCAGGTAAAATATTTTATGCATATGATCGATTGTTATCATCTTAATTAAATTATATCTTTTTTTTTTTTATATTTTCTTTTTTTATAGCAAAAAGGTAAGATTAAATGTCGTTCTATTGAGGATAATTAAAAATTATTCTTTGTTTCAAGCTGAACGTAATTATCATATTTTTTATCAAATGTGCTCCAATGCATTTCCGGACATACACAGTATGTCTTTCTACTATTTATTCTTTATAGTTCTATGTGATTATTTCATTTTTCTCACTAGAATTATGTCTTATTCAAACCGATCCATCAAAATATCAATTTGTATCTCAAGGTGTACTTACAATTGATGGAGTCGATGATGCTGAAGAAATGCGTATTACTGATGAAGCTTTTGATACACTTGGCTTTACAACGGTTTGTATCAAATGATCATGAGATGCAAAAAAAAATAATTATTTTCGAAAATTATAGGAAGAAAAACATAGCATGTACAAGTGTACAGCTGCCATTATGCACTTTGGTAATTCACAATGGAAACAAAGACCTCGTGAAGAACAAGCTGAAGCTGAAACTACAGAAGACTGTGAAAAGGTTGCCCATTTACTTGACGTCGATGCAGCTGAGCTTATTAAAGGCTTACTTAAACCTCGTATCAAGGTTGACATTGATCATTTTTTTAAAATTGAGTTATGAAAATTTTCTAATGTTTATATAGGTTGGCAATGAATACGTCAATAAAGGTCAAAATAAAGATCAAGTAGTGAACTCTATTGGTGCTTTATCCAAATCGGTACGTTGAATCGTTTGACATATTTTTTCTATCAAAATTTGACAAATATTGATACTAGATGAAAAAACAAGAGCACTAGTATTCATTCTAGTTCTTGGGAGATTTGGTTTTTTTGATTCTTCAATTTGAGAAAAATATATAGTGAAAATCAATATTATTATGATATGCAGCTATATGCTTGTGTTGAAGGGTCTTCGATAGGATGATAAGACGACTCAGGTATTTCTCTAATCGGTTTCTTATCAGTCTTCTTCTCATGATGTATATACAACAATAAAATACTAATAATAAGATACCAAAAGAGATTGAATAATCTATTTCAATTCTAAACTATTGTTTTCTCATTAGTTTTGCAATATATTTTTATTAATGTTATTATATTTAAGATTTACCATCGAATGTTCTGCTGGTTAGTCGAACGTGTTAATTTAACACTCGATGTCAAGAGCAAGCGACAATATTTTATTGGTGTACTTGATATTGCTGGTTTCGAAATCTTTGAAGTAAGTATTATTCTATTTTGGCAATAATTTATATTGATGTTTGCTATATAGTACAATGGATTCGAACAATTGTGTATCAATTACACTAATGAACGTCTTCAACAATTCTTCAACCATCATATGTTCGTATTAGAACAAGAAGAATATAAAAGAGAAGGCATTCAATGGACATTTATTGATTTTGGTATGGATTTACAAGCTTGTATTGATTTGATTGAAAAGGTATAATGCATGTAGTGAATTTTTCTTTCATATAATCATTTTAATTTTTCGTTAGCCTATGGGTATTCTTTCAATTTTGGAAGAAGAATGTATCGTACCAAAGGCAACAGATAAGACATTCGTCGAAAAACTTTACAACAATCATTTAGGAAAACATCCACAATTCGGTAAACCAAAACCTGCCAAAGGTAAAGCAGAAGCACATTTTGAAATTCATCACTACGCTGGTTCTGTCCCATACACTGCTACGGGATGGCTTGAAAAGAATAAAGATCCTATTAATACTACTGTGTACGTATTTTCGAACGAGAACATTCATGTTTATTATCGTAAATGTTTTCTTTTGCTATAGTGCTACTCTTTTTGCTAAATCGAAAAGTGCAATGTTGGCCCATCTCTTTGCTGACGTTATTGAAGAAGAAGGTGGTGGTGCTGGTGGCAAGGCTGGAGCCAAAAAGAAAGGTGGAAGTATGCAAACTATTTCAGCTACTCATCGTGTAAGTTTCTTATTTTTTTTTCTGATTAATTTATATAGAAAAACAAAATGCTCTCTCTCTCTCTATCTATATGTAGGAATCACTACACAAATTGATGACCAATTTGAAATCTACTCATCCTCATTTTGTTCGTTGTATTATTCCGAATGAAATCAAAACAGGAGGCGTTCTTGATTCACATTTGGTTATGCATCAACTTACTTGTAATGGTGTGCTTGAAGGTATTCGTATTTGTCGTAAAGGTTTTCCAAATCGTATAATTTATGCTGAATTTAAACAACGTTATTCTATTTTGGCACCCAATGCTATTCCTAAAGGATTTGTTGATGCTAAGAAGTCAACTGAGAATATTCTCAAAGATATAGCTTTATCAGAAGAGTTATACCGATTAGGTACTACAAAAGTTTTCTTCAAAGCCGGAACATTGGGTCATCTTGAAGATTTACGTGATCAAGCACTGTCCCAAATTATTGCACGATTACAAGGACAGGTTCGTGGTTATATTATGAAACGAGAGTATAAGAAAATGCTTGAACAACGTTTGGCTTTGTCAGTTTTACAACGTAATATTCGCAAATATTTATCACTTCGCAATTGGACATGGTGGAAATTATACACCAAAGTTAAACCTCTCTTGTCCGTAGCTCGACAAGAAGATGAATTGAAAAAACTCGAAGATGAATTTAAAGCACTTAAAGAAACATTGGAAAAAGAAGAAAAATTACGTAAAGAATTGGAAGATAATAATTCAAAACTTATTCGAGGTAAATCAGAAAATGTATTTTTTGTTTTTGTTATTCTTAAATTATCCTCTAGAGAAAAATGAAATTTATCTTCAATTGGAAACACAACGAAATATTATGGGTGAAGCTGAAGAACATTTAACTCGATTAGGTATGATTTTTATTTATTTTTAATCATTTGACTAATTTTTGTTGTTTAATAGCAACTCAAAAGTCTGATCTCGAACAACAAATTAAAGATACAGAAGAACGTTTAAGTGATGAAGAAGCTGCATCTCAAGAATTAAATAAAAAGAAAAAGAAATTAGAACAAGATATTGAAGGATTGAAAAAAGATATTGATGATATACGTTTAAGTCTTCAAAAATCTGAAAATGAATGTAAAACACGTGATAATCAAATTCGAATGTTACAAGATGAAATGGCACAACAAGATGAGAGCATTGCTAAATTAACACGTGAACGTAAACGACTTGAAGAACAAAATACAAAAACAACTGAACAATTACAAGCAGAAGAAGATAAAGTTAATCACTTAAATAAACTTAAAACTAAACTTGAACAAACACTTGATGAACTTGAAGAAAATTTGGAACGTGAGAAAAAGGGTCGTGCCGATCTTGATAAAGCAAAACGTAAAGTCGAAGGTGATCTTAAAGCGGCACAAGGTAATATTGAAGAACTTGAACGAACAAAACATGAAATTGAAGATAGTCTCAAACGAAGAGATCAAGAAATTCAACAAGTCAATAGTCGTCTTGAAACTGAACAAGGTCAAGCAATTAATCTTGGCAAGAAAATTAAAGAATTACAAGCACGTATTGAAGAAGTTGAAGAAGAACTCGAAAATGAACGTCAATCACGTGCAAAAACTGAGAAACAACGAGCTGATTTAGCACGAGAAATTGATGAAATGCGCGATCGATTAGATGATGCTGGTGGAGCAACTTCATCACAAGTTGAAATGAATAAAAAACGAGAATCAGAATTAGCTAAACTTCGTCGTGATTTAGAAGAAGCCAATCTTCAACATGAAGCTACTGCTGCACAACTTCGTAAGAAACATCAAGATGCAGTTACTGGTGAGTTATTCTAATTTATTTCATGTATATTTATTTTTAGATAATTTCTATTTGTAGAAATGGGCGAACAAATTGATCAACTTCAAAAAGTGAAAAATAAATTAGAAAAAGAAAAAGTTACTGTCAAAGCAGAATTAGATGATGTACGATCACAAGTTGATCATATACAAAAGGGTAAAGCTACTGCTGAAAAACTTTCCAAACAACTTGAACAACAATTAAATGAAATGCATATTAAACTGGATGAACATACAAAACAAGTTCATGATATTACTCAACATAAAACTAAATTAGTTAGTGAAAATTCTGAATTGACTAGACAACTTGAAGATGTTGAACATCAAGTTGGTGCTCTTACAAAATCTAAGACACAATTACAACAACAATTGGGTGAAGCTCAACGAGCACTTGAGGAAGAATTACGTGGTAAAAGTTCTATTAGTAAGTAACTCACTCCTATATCTGGATATTTGTTTTCAAACAATAAATCAATATAAATTTCTAGCTTCGCAATTACGTAATTTGACAGCTGATCTTGATCAAGCTCATGAACAACTCGAAGAAGAACAAGAGGGTAAAACTGAACTTCAACGACAAGTAACTAAACTCAGTGCTGAAGTTCAACAATGGCGTTCTCGTTATGAATCTGAAGGTTAATAAATATTATCATTCGATTTATTTCATTTTATTTCTTACAAAATAGGTATGGCTCGTGCCGAAGAACTTGAAGAAGCTAAACGTAAATTAGCATCAAAATTATCAGAAGCTGAAGAACAAGTTGAAGCAGCTTTATCAAAATGTAATGCATTAGAAAAAGTCAAAGCTCGTTTACAAGGTGAAGTTGAAGATTTAATGGTCGATGTTGAACGTGCTAATGCTAGTAAATAAATAATATTTATATATATGCTCAAGATTAATTTCTCTATTTCATAGATGCTTCAACTATGGATAAAAAACAAAAACAATTTGATAAACTTATCAATGAATGGAAACAAAAATGTGAAGATATTACAGTCGAATTGGAAGCTTCACAAAAAGAAGCACGTCAATTTTCAACAGAATTATTTAAACTTAAAGGTCAATACGAAGAGTCACATGAACAAATTGAAGCTCTTCGTAAAGAAAACAAAAATTTGGCTGATGAAATTAAGGTAGAATGTATAATTCATATGAAAATATGCATCAGTTTTCATTTCATTTAGGACCTTACCGATCAATTGACTGATGGTGGAAAGGGGTAAGTGTGTAGAAATTAATTTACATGACAACAAAGAAGATAGATGAAGCATCCAATACTATAAAAATTTTAAAAAAAGAATATCTAAAATGTATTATAACTTCTGAAAAAAATAAAATATCTCAAGAAGCATACTTAGTCTGAAGAAAAGAGCATAAGCTATAAAAGTAAGTGTATTGTATGTAATTTTACAATCAAACCTGATTTTGAGTTCAAATCTAGCTGAAATTTCATAAATTAGACAACTTGTAAATGTTTAATCTAACATTGACTTAAAGAAATTAAGAATATTTTTGTTTATGTAGTAATTTTGTACGTAATGAGTACCTAAAAAGACAAAGGTCTCGATATAAGCATCCATGTTTCTTATTATTCAACTTTCTCAACAATATATTTCATAGTAACAATTTTGGGTTATTGTTTGAGATTTCAAGGCTTGAAAATGATTAGAAATCACTTCTTAGTATAAACTACTGCGATATTACGTAAATTTCAACAAGATTATATTTTATCTCCGAAAAACATAGAACGAGTCACACATTAGATTATGTTCTGCTATAGAAGAATAAGTGAATAAAAAAACCGCCATAGATTATAAAATGACACGAATAATAAGAATTTAATTTTGATAGATTACACGAATTAGACAAAGCTCGCAAACGTGCTGAATTAGAAAAAGAAGAAATTCAACTTGCATTAGAAGAAGCTGAATCAGCACTCGAACAGGAAGAAGCTAAAGTACTTCGTGCTCAAATGGAATTGAGCACTGTTCGTCAAGAAATTGATCGACGTATTCATGAAAAAGAAGAAGAATTTGAAACTACTCGACGAAATCATGCACGTGCTATCGAATCAATGCAAGCCAGTTTGGAAGCAGAAACTCGATCCAAAGCCGAAGCTCTTAAACAGGTATAATCAAAAAGAGAAAACTATTTTTATCAGTTTGTTTTACAATTGTGTTTTTTTGTTTTTTTTTTTTCGTCTTTTAGAAAAAGAAACTCGAATCAGATATCAATGAACTCGAATCTGCATTAGATCATGCAAATCGTACAAATACTGAATTACAAAAAACACTTAAAAGATTACAACAGACAGTGTCTGAATTACAAACTCAAGTCGAACATGAACAACAACAGCGTGATGAAGCTCGTGAAGCAGCTGCAGCAGCTGAACGTCGTGCTAATCTCATCGTTGGCGAACTTGAAGAATTACGAACAGCTTTAGAACAAGCTGAACGAGCACGTAAAGCTGCTGAAAGTGAATTACACGAAGCTGCTGATCGTATAAGTGAAGTAAGCACACAAAATGCTACATTATCTTCTCAACGACGACAACTTGAAGCAACAGTAACTGCAATGCAATCTGATTTGGATGAAGCGGTAGCTGAATTGAAAAATGTTGAAGAACGCTCAAAGAGAGCTGGTAAGTGTGCAGACAGATAGGCAAAGAAAATACGTGGTATTTTATGTTGAATATTTCAGAAGCGGATACTGCTCGTCTTGCTGAAGAATTACGTAGAGAACAAGAGCATTCTATTAGTGTTGAACGATTACGCAAAGGACTTGAACAACAAGTCAAAGATCTTCAAACACGTCTTGATGAAGCTGAAGGCAATGTACTTAAAGGTGGTAAACGTATCATTGCCAAACTTGAACAACGTGTACGTATTATATGATATAAAAATTCGTAGTCTATTTTTATTATATATATATATTTATCGATTATGTTTAGATTCATGAATTAGAAAGTGAAAATGAAATGGAACAACATCGTCATCAAGAAACACTCAAAGAATTACGCAAGAATGATCGACGTTTGAAAGAACTTGTATTCCAAGTTGAAGAAGATCGCAAGAATCAATTACGCTTGCAAGATCTTGCAGAGAAATTACAGAATAAGATTAAAGTATACAAACGTCAAGTTGAAGAAGCTGGTGAATATTTCAAAATTTTTTTTTTTCTTTTGATTCGTTTCAATGACTTAATTCTTTCTTTAATATAGAGGAAATCGCTGCACTTAATTTAGCCAAATATCGTAAAGCTCAAGCAGATCTCGGCAAGTTGTTTAAAATGTAGATGTGCAACAACAATTATAAATTTCTAATTTATAGAGGACTCAGCTGAACGTGCTGATGTTGCTGAAAATCAATTGAGCAAATTACGTGCCAAAAATCGTTCAACTGTTAGCGCTAATCGCACTACATCAGCTGTAAGTTGATGATTTTTGAAAACTAATTTTTTTCACATTATGATCGTTTCGTTTAGGACGATTACCGTGAACCAACCGTTGCACGAGCTGCTTCTATGGTTCGCAGTAGTTCTGTTCGTCCACGTTAAACATCCTAATAGCATAGATATGAATGTGTCTTTTTATGTATGGTCTTTTCCTCTTTATTCAATTGTCAATGTCGAATGTTTCTCTTGTCTTCTTTATTTTTTTTTCATTGATTAGTTGTTTACATGTTGCTGTGACTTTCTCTACGCATCATCTAACAAACATAGACAAATAAATATGATTAGCACTGATATGCTTCAATTTGTAGTTAAATGATGCGACAATATTTGGGAAATATTACTTTGTTAATGAGTTTGTTTTGAAAAAGAAGTTGAGATTCGTCCTTGTTTCTCAACCACAACATGTCCGATCAAGCTGAAACTTTCTTCTACTTATATTAACAAATATTTAGGGTGCCCATTTTTTTGTTTTTCGAAAAACATGACGTGCCACGAATGTTTAATAGGATTTATAAAAAACGTTCTGGTTAAAAAAAAGCGTACAATACATGTCGGCGTTACACTCAATATTTTGATCTTCTTATCAGACATATTACAGTTGAGTAAGCAGAGCAATTAAGGGATGATA
>CAJNOP010000126.1:332989-472426 GCA_905250075.1 Rotaria sp. Silwood1 | reverse complement strand
CCTTCTCCTAAAGTGTTGAAAAATAGAAAGAATCTCTTTAAGTAATAAATCAGACAATAAATAATCAGCTGCACTAGAATTCTACAGATTAAAACAAATAGTTTTGATAATAAAATTGTTTCAAATTTATGAAGTCGTTATAGTTCGTTTGGAGCATCAACTTTTACAAAATCGATCACTTTTATATTAAACTTGTTTATTGAAAAATCAATCATACAAAGCTCAGTGCAACGAAGTGAAGACTAATTAATAATTATTTGAATGATATTATGTTGTTTTTGAAGTAAAACATTTGAGCCTGAGATTTTTTTTATATTAAGCTATGCTGTTTAAAATTCGTCTTACAGTATACAAATAACTTCAGTTGTTTATCTATCTAGAAAGAAAAGAAGAATGCGCAAAAAAAAGGTAATGCCTCCACGCAGGATCGAACTACGGACCTCCAGTTTACAAGACTGGCGCTCTACCACTGAGCTATAGAGGCACGTTAACTGTTGCTTTCAAGATTAGTGAGAAAATTACCAGCTGTTCGTTTCGATCTTTATATGCATACGTGCGTATTATTTTTATAGTAATTCAACAAACAGCAAAGCGCAACATCAGTTGCATTATCTCAATAATAAATTATAAAATATTGTAAAATGTTTCAGCTAAATTAAACATCATAATATGTCTTTGTCAAGTCATTGATATGCGTGTATGAGAATAATTTGTCATTGTGTACTTCAATGTAAAAAAAATTAGCACTTTCCATTCTTGTCATTCAATATTAAGAAGACCAATTGTTCTCACGCTGTATTAGAGTTATATTCTTTTATTGTAAATGATCATTATAAGTGTCAAAAGTGCGATGTTCTGTAACTGCATTTTTGATCTGAATATGATTAAGACAATGAGATAGACGTCATTGGTAATAAATAACTAGCATGTTTAAAGAAAAGAGGACTTGCTAGTAAAAAAATGATTAGAATACCGGTACTTGTTTAATATGGACGATCTTCTTATTCTTATTCCATCCTGCTGCTTGTTAAGTTAATCATATTCAAGAATGTCAACGTTACATTCAAAATGAATCAAGACTATAACTTTGCTATTATTGGCACAGATTCATTTTAAGCGATGACTGTATTGCGCCTATTTAGTCCTATATTTCTTATTAGTCATAAAAAGAATATCAAAATTCCGAATAATATGCTTCGACTTTATGCAACGACTTTTGTGCACTGCAGCGGATAATGATTAGCCGTTAGCCATAGTGAATGAATATTAGAGAAATTATTGATAAACGAATTGTAATGATTGACGACTGCTAGCGTCCTCTCTTTATTTTCAGAATACAATGCATAAGTGAAATATATGTTTAACATATTTTTCACCTTTCCACAGGAAACAAGCTCGATCCCCACTTCTATTTAGTACGATAGAATGATACTATCAAAATTTATCCATATCAAAAATTAGAGAATAAATCTTTTATTTCCATATGCATTGTAATTATATATAACAGTTTAGTAAATGTCGATAAACGTTCATACACAAGAATTATTCAGATCTGCTTAATACTGCGAATATTTATTAATGCTGTTTTAATATATTGATGATCAATATAATCATGATGAAACCGATTTTCTCTCAATAATAAATGAAACTCTTATGAGTAATTCGATTAAACTTTATATACAATAGTAGGTTGATAAATTAAGCTATTTCGTCTTCTACATTTATTCGTCTTCGGATAAGCTATGCAGTAGAACAATAATTTCGAATAATGATCGTTCTCTCGTTAAATGTTGCACCAC
The DNA here is from genome assembly GCA_905250075.1 of Rotaria sp. Silwood1. Taxonomy (NCBI): domain Eukaryota; kingdom Metazoa; phylum Rotifera; class Eurotatoria; order Philodinida; family Philodinidae; genus Rotaria; species Rotaria sp. Silwood1. The sequence continues at coordinate 470,627 of CAJNOP010000126.1, read as the reverse complement.
TCAAAACCTACAAAGAGCAATAACCACTTGCGTTCTTAAGCTTAATCACTAATTATTCATTATTAAAGATAAAAAAATACTTTAATTCAATATTTGGTTATTAAATTCTTTGCTGCAAAATGTTACAATAGACGATATGATTATCGTCTTTACTTCCAATAGCTTTTATAAATCCGTCCGCAATCAGATTTTATAATTTTTTACAGTTTTATGATGAGATATAGTGTAATGATGACAATACTCGTTCGGATAGTTGCAATTCTAATACGCAGACGGTTTCTGTGCTTAAGACGTAAAACAAAACTTAACTTCTTGTCGATTGGTAAAAACAAGTCATCTGAACTATTCAAATGTAACGGTATAAATGGATAGTCTCTCAATATCTAATACTGTAATAATATTGGCAATTCTTGAAAAATGTACATGAATTTTAGAAAGACAATCAATACTGAGTGATTAAGATAATTATGAAGATATCTACAACAGTCTTATTTATTGAATAAATAGCTTGGCTTATAAATAGATTTGTATATTTAACGGTATTCTTCGATTGTAAAACATGATCTGTGTATCAGTACCAGCAATCATAATTATGTCAATCCAATATGATAAATATTATTTTATTCTCTACAAAGATTTATTATGAATTAAATTTGATACTAACCGTGTTGTATTTCTCTTTCTGTCAATCTCACTTAATAACAAATTTCTGGAAAAGAATACAAGCTAGATATTCTATCAACAAGCTGAAAACTTATGCCCTGTTCTTTACGTTTATCATTTACTTAACTCACACAACTAACAATTAAAATAAGATTAAGAAGTAACAGAAAAAAGACACCATATGAGTTAGGTGTGTTTGAACGTCCAAATAGATCTTTCCAAGAACATGAATGAAAACTGCATGGCATCTAATAATGATGAAATAATTATATAATTTCGAGTCGAAAGCTTTTTTTATTTTTGAATGCATTATAGTGAACCAGGATAATAAGTATATTGTCGAAAGAAGATGAAATATAATGCAAAAATATGATGCAGGTAATGACAAAATAATAACTTAAGGTCTAATTGAACGAGATGGTCGCACAAAAACAATTATAGAATAATATGCAATTGTATTAATGTGCTCAACAATTATTACTCATCAAACAAACACAAATATGGTCGTCTTTTCATCAAGCGTTGCAGATTGAGTTTAGATTTCAGACATTTATCATATAAACAACGAATTATTTTGATATTTGGCACATATACTTTAATGATAAGGGAATATTGAGAATTTATTAATTGAAATCGGGATTAATGATAGTTAACTACTTCTGTTTCCTTCAAACAAAAGTTCTCTCTAGTTTATGCGTTACAAAATGCTTACTAGTAGAGACATTGCACTGGATTAAGCTTTAATGAAATTTCTATTTCACAATGCGAGTACTGGTCGCTTTCAAGAGCAAAAAATCAAGATTGTCACGGACAGCTCATTTCGATTATCACAATGTACTATGTTATGAAAATGAATTGTATACTAGCACTACGCAAACAAATATTTACATATTCTCTTTTTTCTTATGCGATGAAAACCGTATTTATTTGAAAAAATATTGAGGCATGTTTAAATATAATATGAATAATTGAGCAGCGCTTCATTGTAATCTATTTGATTTTAAATTTTGATAATTTACACTACTAAAATTATTTGATTATTGATACAAAAATATAAATAAATTTATCGTTTGTGGTGTGACTCATTCCTATTTGGCGTTATGTAAAGATGTCTTGTTTTAGTTGAAATATCTTTTCTGTTTCTTCGTCTCTCTTCTTGTATATTTTCAAAATAAAGATGTTTTTACCGTTATTATAATAATGATTTCAGTTTTTGTGCCAGAGATGGACGAGCTGCGATGTAAAACCGCCCCGTCCCGTCCCGCCCCGCCCCGCCGGTGTGGCGGTGCTAAAACTTGACGGGGCGGGGCGGTGACGGTGCATGACGAAATTTCGCGGTTCTCCGCCTTTGTATAACCTTGATTTCTTAAATATACTCAGACCTTTAGAGACATTTTTTAAAACTTTAAAAATTTTTTCACACTAAACTAATCAGTAAAAAAAACTTGTTAGCGCAGCTCCAGAGGAGCTAAGACGTGGAGCTCACATATATTTTGTTTATTTTTTGTCCTGATGCCTAATTTTTAAATTGTAAAATACCTTTTTTCCGTATACGTATGAAATCATTGATATATTATATAAAAACTAGAGCCTTTTATGCGCTGTTGCTGAGGTCTGTCATGGTGGTGGTCAGGGTTGCCAGACAGAAAAATAAAAAATCAGAAAAATTTTTCTAAAAATCGGGAAAATGTCGGAATTTTTGTTCTCGAAATCGAAAGAAAATCAGAAAGTATTTTTCCATGCTTAAATAACTAGTCTATATATTTTCGATAGCTTCAATATCCTTTATCTTGCTTCTGTTCATCTTTTCGAAGCAATATCGGAAATGATATTTCACACAGAATTAAAAAAAATATCGATTACACAATTTACTCATGATTAAGAAACCTACATAAGTCATTTGAACAGGATCACATTGTTTTTATCAAAAATGCTATAACCAACTTGACGAAACAATAGAATCAGCATTGTAAATTCATACACACACATGCATTTCACAAAACTTGTGCAAAAGAAACTAAGACTTATTCTGTATAATGTTCGTTTTTGTTCATACTTTTTTATTAGCTCGAATACTCTTCAAAATATCAGGTTGATGTAACAGATATTCATAAAAATGTCCACAAGTATAAACAGAATTCATTCCGATTTTCAATTCTGCAACAGCTAAATTAGTACCCATACGATTATGATTAGTTTTATTATATCTGTGATGAAACAAAAAAGCTCAAAAACGAAAATATTCTTAATTATCAGTATAGTAAACGAACAGAGAAAGGTAGTTCATCGTGATAGAAAACTAGATCTTAATTGTCTGTAAAACATCATAGTTTTATTGGACGATATGCTTTCAAATCACTGCAGTGTGGTTTATTGAGTACATGACGCTTCACTACCCGATAATTATGGTGAAATAGATCGCAATATATGTGTGGCATCGCGTCATGGTTAAATTATTCTGGAATGTCCTAAGAACTTGAATTCACAAACAAGACTTCGAAAGCCAGAGGAAAATTAGGAAATCTGAAGGCAATCGGAAAAATATGTTAAAATCGGAAAAAATTGGAACGTCGGAAAGTAGTTGAAGAAACTTTCAAAAAATCGGAATTTTTCCTGCCGTATCGGAAGATCTGGCAACCCTGGGTGGGGTGTCTGTAATGGAGTGGAAGAAGGGGGAGAGTCGCCAAACCTCGAACTTAAAACTTACAATCACTATTTTCTTCGAAAATATACGTGAGTTTCACAAAATGAGTGGTTGTATTATAATTGCCTTTCATTTTCATATGTTTATTTTTTTTCTATTTCGGAACGATGTTTATGCATTTAAAATATGCCTCTTCATCTCATGAAATCAAATAACCATTATGAAAATTTAATGAAAAATTTGTCAAGAAATAGTTTTTGAAAACATATTTTAGACGGGGCGGGGCGGGGCGGTGACGGTTTCAATGCTGAACAGGCTGGGCGGTGGCGGTGCGGAACGTTATCAACGGGGCGGGACGGGGCTGTGACGGTGCGACTTTTTTGCTGACTCGTCCGTCTCTGTTTTGTGCTATCAATCAAAAATAATGCATTGTATCATCATCATACAAAAAAGAAAATCTTCACTACGTAGAAGTTCATTGTATATGGTGATTTAGTTTCTAAACTATATCTTATAGTAATATGAGAATAATTTAATTTTCACGGAGGTAAGATGTCTTTTCTAATCCTTGTTGAATTATCGATTTCTCAGGATGAGTATCTTTGGCAATATGTTGCATTTGGACAAAATATACATTTTAATAGATAATTACAAATTTTTAGACGTCGCATTGCAATTCCTGATGAATAGAATTATAGCTTTTTAAAAATATTATCCGTTATCTTATCATTCAATGAGTGTTTTGGTTTGTACGCTCAATCTTTTCTTGCCTCTTTTCACGATTGCATTCGTCAGTTGATATCAATCCCAAGAACATAAGGTCAGAATGAACTTATACTCATTTATTCAACGTCTATATTTATACATTTCATATGTGTTCAGACAACGAAGAAAAACTTGCGATATTATTTTTGCACACTCCCGACATTGTTTGTATAAATATGTGTCAAAGGCCTATTCAAATATATGTCTAACTTTTTATTGTCTCTATCAATATCTTTTAGCTAAAGAACAGTACTGAGGGAGCACAGGAGAAAAACACAAATAGCGAATACTGAGTGTGTTTTTAATAAGAAAAAGAATATTGTGTACTTAGCTAATTCTTTTAATAAGTGTTTATTATTGTGCATTTTATATTCATTTAAAATTCTCGCAGAATGATAAACCATTTCATTCAGATACAGTACTTTTTCTTTACTTATTCTTTGGCACGAGTACAAAAAGCTATCGATTATGTGGAGAAAATGATTCACCTACTAGTGATCATCATTTATTAGTTCATGTTGATATTTACAATCGACTTTATACAGTGCTTTATTCTCTTCATCAACTTGAACAATGGACGTGCCCATGTAAGTAATGTTATTTGGATTTATATCTTGATCATCTATTCAATACAACAAATGAAAATGAAACTAGTCGATTACTAAACGAATAGATGACGGCTATGAAGAATTCTGATCAGTCATTGTTTACAGCAATTATTGTTCATGAATGAACAGCAAAATCAAAAACTGATCGGTGAAATCGTTTACGTGATGTAGTGAAACGAACATTAAAACTTCAAATAACATATGTTACTATGTTTGATTCAGTGATTATTTTGTTAGAACCTGAAAAGGGCCTATCGATACTAATTTCTAGGAATAAACCATTATTACATTCAACAATATATAAATCATAAGTATTGATGCAATCGTTGCAAAGAATTTAACTACGATGTCTTTTTATAGTCGAGAATTATTTGGTTATATACCTTTATAGTTTTCGGAAGTGTATTATGATGAATTCGTTATATATGATTATTACACGCATATATTGATTGAATATTTACTTAATGGTCCTTCACAAACTTATTTATCACAAATAGCTCGTACATCATTGATTAGTTTAACACCAATTTAAGAAAAAACTATATTCGGTTTAGATGAAACTTATGTTATTAATCTTTTATGACGTCAAGATTGTCTTAATCGTTTAGAGGCATCATTTACTATACTCGATATCGATGTACGATTTTTTTATGCAATCAATGAAAAAAATACAGTTAATCACACATATTTAGAAAATTTTAATATTCATCTTTTATCAAACTATGAAGATCTATATCATAAACGACCAATGGATTATGGTGAAATTGGTTGTGTTCTTTCGCAGTATTTTATTTGTGGCGATATAATGAAAAAGTGAATATCAGTCGTTCGTTTGATTGAAATCTTTTATATCTTAGTAGAAAAATAATGCAACTGAATAAAGAAAACTATGAACAAGCAATAAAAAAATTTCTTATTAAATCATCTTATTTCACATTGAACTGTTGGTTACGCATTGTCATTACGTGGGGCACATGTGCTTGTTAATAAAAGTCCGCTTAAAAAAAAATTTTACCTGTTGATGAATATTTACTTGTTATGTAGGAACATCATCGAAATGAAAATTGAAGAATTTATTTTGCCAATGGAAAACTGAAAGCATATGCATTCTGTCCAGTCATTCTGACACCTACACAATATTTTGGTGAACCGCATTATATATCCGATACGAAAAATACAATAGTATTGGAATGTGAAGAGAAGAAATGAAGGTTTTGATAAAAACATCCATTTCCAACTCATTATTACAAGGCGAATTTATTATTTGATAAAAAAAAAGCATTCTTTCGACAGAAGCACTAATAAAGTTGAATAAATGAGTAATTGATTTATTAAATAGGTAATTATCATCATCTCATTCAGTGATAATGACGAGAATTTGAGAAAAATCTAGAGAAGTCATTTTAACCATTTTGAATTCTTAATACGCACAGACACATCACTATGCAGTTGTTGATGTATTTACCAATACTGATATTGGGTGCGAGAACAATAAATGCCATAATGATGAAGTTATAATTCAATCTTGATTTGACTATGGCATCAAGTTTTCATAACTCAATTGCCATGATCGATAGATGATCAGTTTCTTTAATGCATCAGCTTCCGGTATATCTTAAAATAATAGTGTGTCTAGTGAATAGTATGACGATTGATTTAGTCATTGTGGCATCTGGTATATGATTCACGCCAGTATAGAGTGCTTTCAGTTTTTTATTAAAAGATAAACCTTGATCGCATTGCTAAGTTACGCATCATTTTGAACAACATTTGTACTTGCGACTTCTCCGCTTGCATAAAGCTCATCTTCGATGCTACCAGCAAGTAAAAAATAAAAAGCAGAGTCAGTATCCCTCTCTATTGAATGATACTGTGTAACAAACATATCGTTGTCCACTCATCAATTAAAGTTGCTACCAATCTTTATATTCAACGAGTATGCCGAAGAATTTTTATCAGATTTAGAGTAATTTCTACATAAACTTTGAAAAACAAGTCACTGACTACTTATACTATTTTCGTTTAGTCCGTTAGTAGTTTTGTCATTAAAGAAGCTGTCAGAAACCGACTCGAGACGTTGTTGTGAACTGACATCTTGAGTGTCAATTGATTGTATTTGAACAAGTACTTAAACGAGGAAAACTCTTTTCTATTTATTATAATCAAAGTCAGGATGAGGGTGTGTATGGGAGTATTGGTGCGAATGTGGATGTAGGATGCGGATACCGGCTTATGGAGGTACAAGAACATCAAGCCCAAATCCACACGCATATTCACTCTATCATAAGTTGCTTGACTGGTTTATATTGGATCAATTTTCGTAGATTCGTATACATCGTAGCTGATGTTTCTGAATATGCCTAAAAAAGACTGATAGATGTCGTAAACTACCCAACTGAAACTATCATCATGCCTTATTGGTCTCAATTATTGACCAATAATCTAATGGCTCATTCGCAAAAAATAAAATAGACAGAAGAGAGAAGTCAATGAGTAGCTTACACTGAATAAGATTTTTATTATTTTTTGTATTCATTTGTTTTTCTTCGAAAGTTTTAGATGTCAATTATAAGAAGACGATGAGTTCATCTCAACAAGAAATTCTTTTCTTTGATACGATTGCTCACGATGGAGAAATCGAACAGGTTTTATGAAATATTTTCGTATGACATATGAGTTTAATCTTATGCTTGTTTTTTCTAGGTTCTTCAAGTAGATGAAATAAAATTTGATCAACCGGTATACGTTGATGAAATTCGTGTCTTACCAGCTGGCTATAATGTCACTGGTTTAGAAAAAGCATCTACACGTGTTGGGTAATAAAGAATTCATAACATTTGACTTTTTTAAAGAACATTTTCTGAACATATACTTATTTTTCTCATTTAATCTTTAAAGAGCAACGAAACCAATGCCATGTGAATTAGAATTTTTCGGAAAAAATCTTAACGTGCGATCAAACCGTGATAGAGTGAGATATCGACGGCTTGGAAAGTAAGATAAAACATATGCTAATTTAAAAAAAAATGCACATTTATTTTTCTTTACAATATAGAAAAGTTTTTCGTGATGAAAATGATATAGTTTACTATCCATCGCTTTCGGTAAGTCACAAAGACTTTACATAGTATATTCGATCATCTATTATTTTTTTTCGTGCTTAGATTCCAATGGATTCGATGATTGTCAAAGGAAAATATGATGTTTTAACATTGGCTATTGTCGGTGTTTTAGCTCGTCCGAAATCTCCAGTAAGTTAAGAAATACTATTGTTATTATTTGAAAAATTATATATATGTACGTCTTCTATAGCCTGCTCGACATGATCCACCAAGCAATAATAAACAAATTGTCGCTTTTTTACAATCAGCTCAACCTCCTCATCGTGCACACCCAATGGACACGTTATCATTAGCTATGGCTCCGTCGGCAAATACAACTTCTACTACATTTGTTGTTCAACAACATCCACATCCTCCATCTGTTATTGACAGTGTTTCTTCATCATCTGCAGCTCATTCTGATGGTGTTTGGGTTGCTCCGCCTGAACAACCAGCAAGACAACAGGCACAAGTAACAACTACTTTTTCACATTTACAATCACAAAGAACACCAACAAACTTTGTTGGACAACAACAACCACGTTTAAATGGCAAGATAAAAAAAAAAATATTTATTCTTTTTTAATTTTATCGATATTTCATTTAGACGAACATTTACATGATTATAGTCATCAAACATCTCAACAAACTTATCCTCCTAATCGTATTGATGATCAACAACAACAACAACAACAACAATCATCATCAACTCGACCTCAACCTACAACAACTTTCATTTCTCGATCACAAATACGTACTGGTTATTCTCCATCGTAAGTGAATACATATATCTATATATTATTTTTCTGTATTTGCATATTTTTTTAGCGATTATTCACATGGAGATAAATCAGCTGATGAAATGGATGAAAAATTTACACGAGTTTCAACAACAACAACAATGCAATATCGTTCTAGTAAATCATTTCATATGCATCTATATTTTCTTGTATCACATGTTTTTTTTTCATTCAGATATTCCAGATCATACAACTGATGATTCAAATTCAATTCAAAATCCTAATAGTGTTCCAATAATAGCAACATCATTTTCTCATTTGTCATATCAAAATCAACATATTAGTAGCAGTAATAAAAAAGATGAAGATCATCTATTTCTTCATCCATCGTGTATAGGTGATAATAATCGACGCACACAAGATACATATACTACATTACCAAACAGTGGTAACAATAATCAACAACAAACTTCAAGTGTATGTATCATATAATCGATTACATTGAAATTATAAAAGATTTTAATCTAGGATGGTGATGCATATATGTCCGATGATAATACATCAGAAAGTGAAACATCAAGTATTCATGGTCTATTCTTTAATGAAGATGAACAGCAAGCATTTAAAGTATGAAAGTTACAGTTAAACGAAAGCTCAGAGAATCTCTAAATAGAATGTGTAGAATCAGTCATATTTAGTTTTCTATGAGCAGTTAATTATACAAAAAAGAATAATGATCATTATCATATGTTTGTATATAAATATAAATCTTTTTTTAGCGTGATGCATTGTACAATACTCGTGGTTCGACACGTTCTACTATTCTCCAAGTAAATATTAAAAATGACTAAATAATTGTCTTGAAAAAAAAAAAGCTAAATGATTTTTAATTTATTATTCAGACATTTCATTCACCTACAAAGACACCTTATGAAATTGAATGTGAAAAAGCACATCATGACAAATATCGTCTGGCTAATGAAGAACTTGTTCTTCTCTTTCGAAAATTACTTTCACACGTGTCAATTGATCATTGTGATATTATGTAAGAAAATTTCATTAATTTAATTTTCTTTTAGAATTTATCAATGTGTTTTTTTTTCAGATTTCTCGAATCATTAGAATCCATATGTACAATGTTACCGATTGCTTTAGCATGTTTAGATTCCAATGAAGAATTAGGTAAGCATTCTAATCTCTTTTTTTTTAAATGAAACTGATTATATGTTTTACGCAGAAAAATATAGCAAGCGGAAGTTTTAAGGAGATTTTCTGCGACTGTCTCCTCATAGTAACAAAGAAAGGAGGAAAGCCACCAATTGTTTGGTCGTTTTCATAGCAACTAAGAACACCAGACGTCAAATTCCTTTCCTAGGGTTTCTGAGAAACGGAAAAGGCGCAGAATAACATTATTAATAAGACTTATGAAGGAATCTTCTCAGGGGCTCTCTGTCAGTTTTAATAATTTTTTGTCGATACATACTACATATTGTTCTAATAAGAATCTTAGAAGGATTTGGGTTACTATCGAATTTTAAATATGTCTATTTTCTAGAGGTTTGTGTAGGTGCCGAAGTTTTCAGAAAACTCATATTTTTGAATTTCAATCTTTTAACTTTGCGCATATGAAGAACTCAATTAGACTAACTTCCATCAAAAAAATTCAGAAGTTTTGAGCATAGTCTCTTCAAGATATGAAACTTTCAGCATATTGAACCTCTTCCATGAATAGAACATTCATCATGAATTTGTTTTATGGAAGTTAGTCTATTTGAGTTCTCTATATGCACAAAGAACCGAGATCAATACTCGAAATATTGGAAAACTATGTAGTATCTATAAGCAAAAAAAATCCTTTCAATAGAAACAGAGTATCTGACGAGGTTCTCTCGTTAGACTATTCTAGATGATTCCAAAGTCTTCTTGGAAATTTGAATTGCTGAAATACGTTTGTGAATGTGCGCAATAGTACAGTTTTTTATTTTTGTGCAGATAAAAATTTATTTTCAAGATGTCAATGATGATGAGTAGTAATGCGTTTATTTTCCACAATCGTCATATGATCAACATAAAAAATATTAACTGATCAAGTTATAACTTTTGGAACATAATCAATATGAGTGTTTCTGAGCTTCTTAAGATATATAATAGTGTGTTGAGATTTGCTCTAGATATAATTGATGTAGAAAACAGATGTTTTTGTCAGTTAAATCAATGGTTCGAATAATAAAAGTGTTGAATTAGAAAACAATGAACAAATAGCAACAAGCAAAAAAAATTCTGTTCGAATTGCAGAAATAAATAAGACAGTTATTTTCTTGTCGTTCGGTTCTATTTAGAAAACAGTTGTAAGTTGTGAAAAACTTCCCACTTTACGTATTTTTTTATGATTATGATGAGGCTAAATAATACATGTAAATTTCACATATTAGTCCCAAAAAGGCTGTACTGATAATGTTTTCTTTTTTGTTTTTATTTATGTAGTATTAGCTGTTCAACGTCTTAGTGATTGGGCACTTAAATTAATTAATGTTGAATATATAATGGAAAAACAATTTACTGAATTAAAAGATACATTACTTAAAATTCGAATAATTAAATGTGGTGTTCGATTATGTGGATATTTAAGTGTGCTTACAGAAGATATATCCAATGATTGGACTGTAAGTTTAATTTGATCTGTTCTTTTCTAAGATTGGTTTTTTGTTTGTTTATCTATTTAGAAAAGTGATTATCAATCAAAATTATTAGATTTATATGATGATGAATATATTGCGCCATCAGTAAAATTACTTATTATTAAAACTCTTGATCAAAGTTTATTTTTTAAATCGGGTTTACTTTGGTTTACTGGTAAAGTTTGATATTTAAAAAAAAAATAGAAAAAAAAATATTTTATTAACTGTAATTTTTCAGGTCAACATTCTGATTTTCCATCAACAATTCGTGAATCACCTTATTTTCGTTTAATACAAAAATTACATATTGGAAAAGAAGTATAGACTCAATAAGATATGTTAGTTTTTTTTATTTTTTATTTTTCTATAGGTAAAACAATTAATAGCATCGATTAGTTGTCTAATACGAAAACTTCATCTTAATGAAGAATTTCATTCATTTCAATCACAAATAAAAATGTATAAAAATCAATTGAAATAGCTTCTTTTTTTTTTTTTTTTACATATTTTTCTTTTTCAGTTTATCATCTGATGAATCTTCATTATCAATAAACGAACGAAAAATATTTTTCGATAAACTTCTTATATCTCTTTCAACTATTCGTGATGTTTTAATTAATTCAATTGATCTTATATCTCAAGAAAAATCATTTCGTATAGCACCATTTCAATCAATTCTACCTATTATGTTTTCGAAAATCTCAAATAATGAAAATCCTTGGCCATCGATTTTACGTATGATGATGGATAATGATTTTCTTAAATCTTTAACTGTTCTTATACATTTCTGTGTATTAAATCAACGACAAGATTTATTTAATATAATTGAAGATATTTTAAGAGAATTTTTAAATTCATTTGATGGTTTAATTTATCTTGCAAATCAAATATCAACACCAAATTTTTTATTAAAAGCACTTTATTTTGCTGTAAGTATTTATTATTAAATAATAAGTCACTTGCCATAATAGAAACTTTCGAAGCTTCTGTAATGTTCAAATAATCAAAAAATATTATGATATTACGAGCAGAACAAATATGAATTTGTTAATATGTGATAATATTCAAATACTTGTTGTCAGACACAAAATGATGATCTTAGATGTTAACAAAAAATAAAAATGATTGTTATAAATTACTCTCAATTGAAATAAACTGTCGTCTGGAGAAACATTTTTTTATAGACAGACGATATCTGAAGAAGACTAATGCAATAGCATCTGTAAAGTTTTGCTCAAAAAATTGAAATTATCTGGACACAATAAAAGCTCTGAAACTTCTAATAAGTTTTTCACATCATCCCCCTCACCATGAGGATTCTAACGTGTGGGGAATCTTCTATTTTCGACGAGTGGTTTATTCTAGAGAGAGCACATAGCGGACTGTTTTTCTCATTGAGTTTAATTCAAAAATATTGTCTTTTTTATAATAGGAAACAAAATTTGATGGTATTAATAATGATCCAGTTGGTCCACAATTAATGTGTGCATTTCAAACATTAAGTTATATTGATGAATTAAAATTATTTAGTATAAAAGATGATTTAGAAATCGATGATAATGATCTTTTACAAGTACTTCATTGTCTTCTATCATTAATTTTATTTCATCATTATGTAAGAAAATTATCAAATAAACGTCGAATAATTGTTCAAGTTATTTCTATGGAATCAAATTTTCTTCCTTTGTTACATTTTATTGAATTATCTGGTTAGTTTTATTTGTTTGTTTTTTTGTTAATTTTTGATTTTTAATTCAATTTATTTAATAGGTAATGTTGAACAAATAAAAAATAGTATTCAAACACGTTATGTAGCACGAATTATTTATGAATTATTTGCAACACCAGATTCTGTTTTATTATTAGAACCGTATGGTCTACGTTTACTTGATCTTTGTGAAAAACGTATGTATTGTTCTTTTCTTTTTTTCTTATTTATTTTCATATTATATTTTATGAATTTATTTTAGATTCAAATCAACGATTAATTCGTCTACGAAATTGGTTTTCACCATTATTAAAAATAAAATCTTTTGATCATACACAACAAACAGCTGAAAATCTTATAAATGAATTAAAAAATCAATTAAATGAATCAAATAATACTGGAGAATTTTCACCAGGTTTGATAACAATATTACGTATAATACAATATTTATCTATTCCATCTGAAAATCAATTTATTTTGGGAGCAAAAATTGAAATTAAATATGATTATATGCTTTTAAAATTACATCATTATGGAATTTATTCATTATTAATTAATATACTTGAAGTAAATTATTTATTTAATTCTTTTATTTTCTTAAAATAACTCTTTTTGTTTTTTGTTTGGAATTAATTAATAGAAATGTGCTGATACATTATTACGTACATGGCAAATAGGTATGCCATTAAGTGGACCTGATCGAATTTTAATATATGGAATAGTTATTTCAGCATTAATTATTTTTAAAACACTTTTACAAAAATTAACACTTGATCGAAAAACTAAAGTTTGTTCTTTTTTTTTTGTTTTTTGTTTTTCATTATCATAATTAATTCTTTTTTTGATTATTATTTTTCTTTGTCTAGTTTGTTGATATAACACCTGTTCATGCATTGTTTTCTATTTATACAGTAACACTTTGTGCATCACCATCAACTGAATTAGCTGATGTTGATATTATTCGAACAAATTTAATTGATTTATTTCTTGCTTATCCTTGGTCAATTCAATCTGATAGTGAACAAGGTAGGGATTTTTTTTAATGATTATATAAATTTTTATTTTTATTTTTTTTTGGGTCTATTTATAATATTAGTCAATGTTCAAAATTGTGCTTGGACATTAGTTCTTCGAGAAATTCTTCGTTTAACAACACTTTTTCCATATTCAATTACCAGTGGTTTATGTCTTCTTACTGAACTTTTACCAATACCATTACCACATACTGTTCGACAGGTGAAGTATCTTCATATTTATGTAGTTTAAGTATGTATTATTTACCATCGTAGACAAAATTTAAAAGCCTTTTCTACATATTTTATTTATATTTCAATTGCTAATAAGATTTCTATGTAATGGTTTATTCAAGTATCATATCTTAAAGCTAATTTTAATATTGGAATGAGAACTATAATGTTTTATAACGAAGTTGTTTTTTTTGCATAAATCACTGTTGTGGATGCAACCATATGAGAGTTTTCTTTACTGATACTACCAATATAAATGGCCAGTCTTACTAGTATACTGAGATGTGCCATTCTTCATTTTTTTTTCGACTCCATAACGGTCAAATCAATGCTTTGATCAGTCGTATCTGTCTTGTAATCACTTCAGTAATGATGTAAATATCTTCTTTCACTATTTATTACCATAAGTGTCTCTTCCGTTTAGTATCAATAAGGACACAGGAATTTTCATACGGCTACAGATTGTTTATTAGCTTTGAATATTGTTTATATACTAGTCAGCCTGATATTATCAATCACGTATATATAATCGATTTGTTAGGTCTTATATCTATGTGAAACGTATTTTGAGAATGATATGAAATACAAATGAATAAAATATATTAACTATACTATAATGAATTTTTAATTCATAGAAATACTCTAATCCAGGTTTCATCACAGTTATACTCTGCAATAGTAGTATAAAGTATTTGATCTATGCTAAAACGAGAAAAAACATGTGTAAACTTTAGAAAAAGATCAAAGACGAGTGACCATTTACCGTCACCGGTTACAACTCTAATGGATGTGTACTTAAAGCTTGTCGGGAAGTGTCGGTAGAGTTCAGCTGTTCCAGTTCCGCTTCCGGATTGTTAAAATAGGAAAAAAATAGTTCCGATTCGGTTCCGAAAACATTAAGTGAAACCAGAATCGTCAAGATATTAGAGACATTAGAAATTTTTTTGCAACAATTTAAAATGTCTACTTCTTGGCGTGTTTTAAAGATTACTAAGTAACATATTTCAAATACATTTATCTGAACTACATAATAAATGAAATAGTCGGCTGATTAAGATATTTTTCAATATTTCTATGTTCATTACTACAATTCATAACTTTGGTGCTTTGTCATACTGTTGACACCTTTTGATGATATATAACAGAAAACGTATTAGTAATTATTACAAACTAGAAATGTCTTTTGTCTATGAGAAACAGCCCAGTTGAGAAAGATTAGCAAATGAAAAAACTTCATGACTTCTGCATTACAGAATGCGTTTTCTCAATGGATTTTTCTACTGCTCTCTATATATCAGTCTTCTTTATCAAGAAATTTGATATAGAAAATTAAATTCACTTCAAAATTAAAACTTCAAATAAATCTTGGCAATGTTTTGTAACATGGATTAGATCTAAATAGTAATCAAAGATATTCTTATATAAAGAAATAGAGACGTATACATTCTAAAATTGACATATATTTCTATGATAACTTAATTTTGAGTTCAATTCACTTGAAATCTTTATAGAAAGTAACTATAATTTTGTCTACGATAATATGTAAATTTTGCATATGTTATATTTCTCAATATTCTAAAAAAAACGAAGTTATAATTGAGAAATTTTTCTACCATAGGCATTAACTGAAAATGAAACAAATGCAATAAAAGATGATTTTCATCGATATCATACAGTTATTCATTATATATGGACACATGATAGTAATCATTATTTTCAAAAATTAATTCAACCATTATCTCATACATCAAATTCAATAATGCAAGAAATTCTTCGACGTTTATGTATGCAATTAATTGATTTAGGTCCAAAATTAGCTAAAAATATTATGAAGTAAATAAGGAAAATATTTTCTTTAAAAATCAAAATTAAAATATTCTTTTTTTTTTCTCTCATAGAAAATTAATGGAAGAACTTATATCTACTTGGAAAAATGATCATAGTGAAACAGCTAAATCCTCAAAACAATCCATAAGTGATTCAGGTCGTTTAGTTGCATTTATTGCTTCACTTATTGCTATTCGATCTGGAAAATGTGCTTTATTATCACTTTTGTAAGTCAATTTTGTCCTTTTTTTGAACTTTGTTACATTTTGTTTTATTTCTAAATAGAAATTCTTCTGATGAAAGATATACATTGATTATTAAAGATATGCTTGAATATCTTCATACACGTGCTGAATCGAATGAAACATGTCTTTGTCAAGAGGCTACAATGGTTTGTTTTATATAGAGTGTTTCTAAAGTTCATCAGGATAAGGGAAAATGTGAATAACTCTTGAACATTTCAAGCGACGTTCTCGAATTCTTCAACACTTCGTTCGATGTCTCTTTGAGTTTTATATTTAACATAATTCGAATCAAATACCCTAACCTATAAATATTAGAATCGAAACAATTTTATTGATGGTCCAAATGGAGTCACCTATGATTGTAAAACGAATCATAACAATTGAATATGATACAAAAACGATAAATTAAGATTGTGTTAAAGAAA
Organism: Rotaria sp. Silwood1; assembly: GCA_905250075.1. Taxonomy (NCBI): domain Eukaryota; kingdom Metazoa; phylum Rotifera; class Eurotatoria; order Philodinida; family Philodinidae; genus Rotaria; species Rotaria sp. Silwood1. The sequence continues at coordinate 453,976 of CAJNOP010000126.1, read as the reverse complement.
TATTTAAACAGCTTTTATGAAGTTTATACTTAAACAAATCAGTCATCTTCTTAGTGTTCTACAGTGATAGCAGAAGAAAAAGTTGATGCGATTCATATTGCTAATGTCTACCTCAATATTAAAGAGGATGGATATAAACTCACTAACTTACTATATAAGACAAAATTATTTTAAAACCCATCTTTTTTTCAAAAGCTTCAAGAATATAGATGAAAACTATGTTCTATTTTCAAGCTTTTTGATAAAAACCAACAAAATTTTGTATAATTTGACTAAGTAGGTACATGATTTTGTATGTTCATCATTAAGATGTAAGAATAAAATCATCTGCATCATGCCTTGAGCTATAGATCTGAGATCTCTCTATCTGAAGTACATAACCAAATCAAAATTTCTTCGAAATCAAACACCATTACCATATATACTTTTAAAGTTTTTAAAGATAATTCATTTTTAAATAATTTGTTATCGTAGTCAAGTTATTCAGCTTACATTTACATCTCTTTAATTATGATGTGAATTAAATTGTTTTCTGACATCATTCAGAATGATGACAGAATTTTAGTCAATTCAACAAATTTAGGTATTTTCGCGTTTCATTAATGTAGTACATCAGTTCCATTTTGAACAATGAGCACAAATATAATTAAGCAAAACAAAAATTTAACGAGAAAGTTGAATAAAATGATAGAAAATTTAAATATATGAGTTTAATTTTTTCAAAACTTATTCACGTTATTTTTCCTCAATGAACTTTGATAATATTCTATATATATTGAATAAGAATACATTGAATTTTCTTTTTTTATATTTATTTTTAGTCAATAATTCAAACATTATGTGATGCAAATTTATGTCTTTCATCATCAAAATCTTCAGATAATTCATTACAAATTCTTGCTAATACATTACCAAATCAAGAACTATTATCATCTATATTAATAAATATTCTTCGTTTACTTTCATCAACTAAACAACAACAAACATGGACACAAACAACAATGGCACTTCGAACAATGATATCACTTGCTGAACATGATTTTGGTTTACAAATGATTCGAATGTAAAAATAAAATAATATTCTTTTTTTTTTGTTTTATTTTCATTTTCTTTTTCTTTTTTTTCTTATCTAGAGCTTTAATGCAAAATAAAGAAGTACTTTGTACATTAATTGCTGAATTTGATCTTCGATTTGATAAAGAACAACCCGATTATCTTGAAGCTGTATCTGCTTTAATGATATTTTTACAAAGAATTATGACCATTGAAAATATACCTGATTCAGTGTAAGTAGAAAAAAAGAAATATTTCAATTTTCAATAAATTTATTTTTTTATAGTTTTATTCGAACTCAACGTTTATCATTATCTTTCTTTCGTGAATTACTTGGTGTTGCACCAAATAACGAAAGTCAATTAGAAAAATTTATTGATTTAATTAATGCTGTTGTTAATGATGTAAGAGAAGATTTTATTTTGCTTTTGAATATTGTACTTTTGTTTTTTTTTTGTTTCTATATAATTATCATTGTAGGATTCATCTGGTACACATGAAAATGAAAATAAACAACAAACAAATGGTGGAAATTTAGATAGTTTAGAACAAAATGAAGAAGATCAACAATGTGTTCAAACATTGCAAAAAATTTATGAACGTGCTAATAGTATTATACAAGCACTTAAAACAAATCAAAACGAACAAGGTTTGTATTTATGTCATAAATTAAATGTCAAAAAGAAAAATATTTCTTCTTTCGATGACTTCAAATTAGTCGCAAATTGAAACTATTATTCTTTTTCAATGACTATCTTTATTTATTTATTATTGCTATAGTTTCATGTAGATATTGATGTTAGAGAATTTTTTATGATTGTACAAAGAAACTTAATCTCAATGGATAATATTAATAATATTTCTCTTAGTAATAGATATACTAACTATTCAGTTGTAAATTAGCATTCGCAATACAATCAGAAGTGTGAAGTTTCGGTGAAAACATTGAAGTATTGATAGTGAGTCTCCTGACTACACTGCTTCGATATTTACTGAACTGTTGATACATCCATACGCCCAAGGGGGAAGGAGCGAAAATGCCGTATTTCAGCGTACTTCCAGACTATGTGATAACTGTGCATCAGATCTCTTTAGCTATTTCAAGTCTACTATCGACCTGTGTTACGGTATATTAGCCGGAGTCCCGCTTACTTAAGTCAACCTCACCCTAACGCCCAAATACTTCACGGTACTTCCGAATTGAAAGTACCGTAAAGTATTTGGACTTTTGTTATATAGACTTACGTAGACTGGACTCCGACTAATATACTATAACACAGGTCGATAGTAGACTTGAAATAGATAACGAGAACTGATGCACAGTTATCACATAGTCTTGAAGTACGCTGAAGTACGGCATTTTCGCTCGTTCCTCCTTGCATACGCTCCATGAATATGTGAGGTAAATTAGTGAATACTGATTCACTTTAGCCAATGTAAGTTTTCAGTGAACAGTTTATCAAAACTATGCATTCCTTAACATAATAAAGCTTATTCGTAGTAATGACGCCAATTTAAAATATAGTTACAAAGTTGCCTAATAAAAAAACTTAATCCGTATTGTAGTATTATTTCTACTTTTTTTAGAATTTAAGTTTGTTTTGTTTAATGATTTTTGTAATATATTGAGACTTAGAAAAACCTATTAGACAGATATTTTTATTTTTTTAAAATATTTCATAGTAATTAGAGACAAAGAACTAATTCATTGCATGTGAAATTTATGTCGGAACAATATATCCTCACTCAGAAGAAAACAAATTGTTTCAAAAACTACATTTCATAAGGGGATAAGTGTTTTTTTTTATTAGCCATCGTATATATTTTACTGAAATTAACAACTTTACTTACATAAAAATTGAATCAGGAGTGTCGTTTACTGTTTCATTATACAATTGACAATCAAAGCCAACGCTCCAACTCTGTATAGCTTTTTTTAAAAGGAAACATCAGGCTTTATTCCTATAGATTATTCTTATTTCATATTTTAACTTGAAAGAAATTACACTGAATACATAATTTTAAAAAATTCTATTTATTTTTTTTTTTTGTATTATTAAATAGAAACTTTATCAACGAATGAAATAACTCTACCAAAATCTGAATCAATTGATATTCAATTTCAAAATCGTCTTATATATACAATTGTTAATGATTATACTGATGATCAACGAAGTTCTGAAATTTATTGGCTTGGAATTCCAACACCATCATTACTTGATGATGTTGATTATGGACAAGATGATACAACAACAAATCCAGATGAAACAAATGAAAAAGTATTAAACATTAATATTCTAAATTAAACTTTTTTTTAAAATTTTGTTTTTGTTTTTTTTCTAGGTTAAATGCGATCTTGAAGATTTTATTGGTAAATATTGTGGAACATTTAATTTCTTTGATGAATATAAAAAAGAAATTATTGATAAAATAACAAAAAAACGAAAGTAAAAAATTTATTTAATATATAAAATTTTAATATTGATTTACTTTATTGTTTTTTTTTTGTTTCTTTTCTAAAGATCTTCACCAAAAAAACGAACAGTTACAGTTGAACCAACATCTAATGTAGATACATCTATAATAACAACAAGTGTATCAAAAAGTCGTACACCATGGAGTGCACCAATGCGTGGAAATAATCGTCGAAATGTTCGAATTCCTAGTGTTAATACAAATACGACAACAAATGGTGTTCAACGACGTATAGATCATTTTCGTAATCGTCCATTAAATACAAGTCGACCACCATCAATGCATGTTGATGAATTCGAAAAACAATTTAATGATAATTCTAATGGAAATAATACAACAAATTCATCATCAACTAATAATAATAATAATAATATGAATGATAATAATAATGGAGGAAATAATGGAAATGAAAATGATTTACTTTCAACAATGCCATCATCGAATGATGGAGGATCTGATCGAGTAAAAAATTAAAAGATTATTTATAAACTATCCTAATTGAATTTTTACTCTTTATTTTCTCCATAAACTATGACAGACGTTGTTGATATATGATCACACTTCTTATATGAATAACGTCTCGTTATAATATATGAGCTACTCTCTTATCATATTTCTTGAAGATTAAGTAAAAAAAAAAGATGGTGAAGAAATGTATTACAAAATGAAAGAGTCTTCATATGATTAGCAACAACATGTACATCATATTTCACATTCTAATCTTGTAGAGATTGTGCTAATAGGTTTTTTTTTTGTTTAAGTCTACCGTAATTTGATTCTTTTATCGATAATTGATACGTATAGAGGAAGTACAAATTACACTGCATTTGTTAATATATTTATCATGAATAACATATAAAGTTCAAAGACAAAAATATGATTTATGTTTTGTTAAAACAACGTAAAATTAGAGTAAATCGAATTTTTGTCTTCTCTTTAGTTTTGTACGTATGAACATTATTGTTTTTAAGTATTCAAAAGTTCTTTTTTTTTTAATCAATCTCTGTATCAGTTGACTCCTATTCATGATAAATATATCAATCGATCAAGTGTACTTTTTCGCTATATACTAATTTTCTAAAAAAAAAACAATCAGATTGCAGTAAACTTAAACCAGAAAATCAAAAGGAACAAAAAAAACTCATTTGAAACGTATTATATTTTGTAAATATTAAAAATTTTATAAAATGATCTTACCGTTTTTTTCTTTCGTTTAGGATCGTTGGTCTCGTCGTGGTAGTTCACTAAATTTTCGACCTAGTTCATTATCTAGTCATCGTTATCCATTCTCATTAAATAATATTGGTTATCCAGGTAAAAAATTCTTTGTCAATTAATATAATTTGTTAATTTTTTGTTTTTGCTTTTGTTAAGGTGGAGGTTTTAGCCTTCGTGATCGTTTACCATACGGTTATCCATCATCACGTTATAAGTAAAAATTTTGTTTTTTGTTTTAATTTTTTCAAAGAATATTATTTAATTATTGAATTAGTACATTTGAAATGGATTTTCCTCCACCATATTTTGCGGGTGATGAATTTTCTGATGATCGTGGTTATGATTATTATCCAATGAATATGCCTTTTGAACCTTTTCGGTAATTAAATCATTTTTATTGAATAAAAAACTAAAAGAATTTTCTTTTTTTTTTCTAGACATCGAAGTCATTTCGGACGTTATGATCCAAGTGGATTTCATTAATTTATGAACAATTCTTTCTAACTATTCGTTTTGTTTTCTTTTTTTTTTCTATGTATAAAATTATTTATCAACGAATAAATGTGTAGCTACTATGTAGCTATATATTACTAAGTTCTTTTGATTTCAAGAAAATAAATCTTTGTTGTTCGATTGCAATTAATTTTTGTTTTTTTGTTTTTTTTTCTGTCGTATACTCCTTAATCTTTTATGTAAAAAAGAAAAGAATATATTAAACTAAATTAATTTATATATATATTATCAAGTTTCAATATTGTTTTTTTGAATGCTTATTTTAAATCCTTTAATATTTTAATGAAATATGGATTTTGAAAGCATATCAATTTACAACAATAGGATAAATAACAAAAATGATTGATATAAAAACGTTCGAAAAGTTTAGTTTTTTTACACTTTTTTTTTCAAAACCATCGAATTTTAAAAGAAAAAAAATATCCATGCAATTTCTTATCTTCGCCGTTCTTGCTATTATTACTTGTATTCAAGCTGCACCATCAGCAACAGTCATAGATAAATCATGGGGTGAACCACGAGGGTAAAATTCATTGTTTACTTCTTCGTTTTTCTTTTTGTTTTGTTTTCTCTAACATTTTATAATAATTATGATTAGGTCAACACTAACAGAAGGTATCAAATGTATATTTCTTGTTGGTCCATTTGATTGTGCTAAAGCTAAAACTGATGCTGATAATGCTGGTGCTGAAGCTCGAAACAGTTATCCACCAGAAACATTACATAATGGTATTGGTGATGCTTTTCGTCATTGTTATTGGAATGCTTTAATGACAATTAGTATTGGTCGTGATCAAGCCAAAAAAGTTGCCGATCTTCATGAAGATAATAATACAACAGGACCATATAATGAACGTGTTATGGATTTAACAAATAATGAAATTGGTCGACAAGTTGGTAGTGATTCAAAAACAGCTGATGAAGCACGTGCAAAATGTAATGAACATGTTCAAACAGGTTATTTACAAATACAACCATCGAGTGATTGAAAAAAAAAGTTTTTACAAATAAAAATCATATGATCATCAAGAATTATTATTATTTTTTCTTTTTTGTCTTCATTGAAAGTTCACAAGGAGAGAAATGACTTTTTTTTTTCTGTTTTTTAATATATGAATAGAAACAAGAAAAGAATCACGAAAATCAAATAATTTGTTTTAATCATTGGCATTTAGTTTATTTGAAGCATTTCTATTAAATTTAATATTTTAATACAGGCTTATATGTTCTCTTGAAATCGAATTAAATAAATGTTTTGATAGATTTTTCTTTTGTGAGATTTCGATCGATTCGTCTGATCTTTATCAGTAATTTATATTTTTCTCAAATACAAATGTGAAATATTCCAAAGAAGAAAAAGAAAAATATAACCAAAAAAGAAAAAACAGAAAAACAAAAAATATATGTCGTATACAATGAACTCAAAATGTGAGCAAATATATTATTTAGCATTTGAACGTCTACGTTCAAGTAATCGACGACCAATGATAGTTGGTGGTAATGTAAAATCTTGATTAAATTCAATATTTACTCGTCGAATTTCTTCTCGTACTAATGAAGGTGATGATAATAATGACTCTCGTCGTTCAACATCATTTGTTGATAATTGTCGATTTCCTAAACTATAGGCATTTATTTCAAGAGATGATGGAAATTCATTCGTTGTTGCCGCTATTAATGGACGAAGTGGTGCACGCATATGAAGACGTCGAAATCGTTGATTTAGATCAGTCGTTGTTGGTGCATTAAATGGCCGTACTTGATAAGGAGTAATAGATAAACCCATATCAACTGACAGTAAAGATGAACCAGAAGTAGATACATGTTTTGTTGAGTGTCGAGTAGCAACAGGAGCAGAACTAGAGTGATAAAAACAAAAGTTTAAAGCAATTGTTTATTCGAATATTCTTCTCGATAGTAATAACTAACAAGAACCTTGAAAAACAAGCAAGATTAGTACTTTTGAAAATTTTAAGAAAACTATTCGAATGAAGACCTGTGAAAAATCAAGATCCCATCAAAATCAGCTTTCTAGTTTGTATTTGAAGATTTTATTTGATAGAGCAAATGATTCTGAACAAGATAAGACGCCTTCGACCTCTGCACGGCCTCCCTTGGTTGAAATGCATTCTATTTACAGAAGACTCCAAAATGTCACGCGTAAGAAAATTCAATGAAGAAGGATTATGAAACGATTGGAACTGTCTTATTTTGCTCAGAATTATTTGCTCTATCAAACAAAATCTTTCTTCGATTTTGAAGTATCTTGATTTTCCGAAAATCTTTTTTTCTAGCAGTTTTACTGGGGTCTTCGGTCTACTAACCGTAATAGAGAATTCTTTCAGTTACAAAAAATGTTTTTTTTTGAGATTCTTGATAGACATTATCGGCAAGAAGAAAATTTCATCTTTAATAAATTAAAATTTCATATTGACTGAAAAAGAAAAATTTCTGTTTCCTTTTTAAACATTACCGTTTTGCTTCTCTTTGTTCATTATCCATTTCAGCACTCCATACAAGTTGACCATCAATTGGACATGTTGGATGACTATGTAAAAGCCATCCATCTACATAGTAAAAAAAAAATAACAAATAAATAGAAAATAATATTTGTTTATTTCTTTTTAAATTACCAATACAATCAATATGAAATTTATGTCGACATGGTAAACGTCGAACACGTTCACCAATTTGATAAGACCGTAAACATAAACGACATTGTTCACCATGTTGTAATAAACGACTTCGTTCATGTACACGTTCAGTTGGCATTGATTTAACAACATTTTCTGGTATACCCATAATAGCTGCATTTTGAGCACTTGATTACCAGAAAAAAAAACATAGATAAAAATAAAAACAAATATTTTAATATGTTAATTACTTATCAAGTTGAAGAAGAATATCATAATCATTTTCTGTTATTTCTCTATTTGCTAACATTTGATGAAGTGCATTAGGTAATGCATTTAAATGTTCTCGTGTTGCTAATTTCCAACGTTGAAATGATTTCTAAAATAAAATAAAATTCATTTAATTATTAAATTAAGATAATTTTTAAAGAAAAAATCCTATTGTTTTTTACTTCTCGATAATCAAAATTATGTTCATTATGTATATTTAAATTAAAACATGTTTGGCAAAGAAAATAATCATGACATGTTGTACATTTATAACATTTGCCTGTAATTGGACAAGCACGACAACGATGACATGAATAACTTAAATGAATAGATGATTTTTCAGCTTGTTGAGCACCACTTGTACTGAAAAATAGAAAATATTAATTCTTTTTTTTTTCTTTTTTGAACAACAGAAATTGAACGAGAATTCTTATACCGAAATTCTTGTTTAAGTTGTTCAGGTGTACCAAATGTTTCTCGACATAATGGACATTTAACTGTTTTTTCACCAGTTGATACTTGATGATCAAGCCATACTTTCATACATTTAACATGAACATTATTACCACAACCATGTCTAAAAAACAAGATATCAAATATTGAATTAATTTCTAATTTATAGTTTTGAAAAATTTGATCAAACCTGCAATAAGTAATTGGTAATTTTTTAATTAAAAATTCTTCTTGACATATAGGACATACATCATTTTCATTGATTGGTCGTTGTTCAACTTCACCATCACCATCACCGTCATTTCCATTATCATTCTGAAATGTAAAAATTTCTAATTTCTTTCTTTTCATCATCTTTAGAAAATGTTTTCATTCATGACAAGTACATAGTTTTGATTGATCGATTATGCAAAGATTAGATGCAAATGATCTATGAAGAATCTCAAGAATATTTTACACTATCCTTTTTTTTATTGTTACATAAAAAAAAATTAATTTTTATTTCATTTGAATGAATTCATTAATTAATATCAAATATAAAATGACAGTATGTTTAAAAACATATTTCACCATTCTAATTTTACATTAGCGAAAAACATACCGAATCGAATAATTCTTTATGATTAGAAATTGTTAGATTATATGAATGAGTATCAAAGTTTAGTGTTTGTTTCAATTCTTTTCTATAGTATACCATACGAGAAAATTGTAAAGACAATCTAAATCTTTCTTTATAATTAAATAATCATTAGGATATTGTCAAAAGATCGGAAAAAAACTTGTATGAAAATTTTCTAATTAAAACAATGTATAAAAATTTAATTTTTTTTTTACTTTTGGTCTATGATTATGATTTGTTTTGTTCCGTTCATCTTCTCGTGCTAAACCACGTAGAAGTTCATTTATTTCTCGTTCAACAAGACCTTTTTGCCAAAGTACTAAATATATTTATGTATATATGTATAGAAAAAATATCTTGTCAATATCATTATTAATTACTAGGATTAGTTCTTGGTACACGAAATCGTTTTAATAGAAGCCAACAAAGATGTTTGCATAAATCTCGGTCTCGTTGAAATGCATTACAAGTACATTGATGTTGATCACCCAAAAATACCTAATTTATATGACATGTCTATGTAATCAAAATTTTATTTATTATCAATACTTTAAACATTCGTTCATCATCTTCTTTAATAACAAAAGCTGTTGGACCAGTTTGTCTTAGAATAAAAAATGTTGAATTAAGTGCATCATCTTGAACTTGTAGATATTTTTCAGGACATTCAAGACGATAAGGCAAACTACGAGACATTATCTATAACTATATATTATTGATAAAATATGAAAAAGATCAATTTCATATTTCAGCTGTTTTAAAACGCCATTTTTCTTTTACATTTCTTTTTGTTGTTTGGCAAAACCTCTGCTTTGCTCAGTCATGTACATCATTGATCATTTCTAACGGTTCATTAAACTATCCAATCCTATATAAAGATGAATCATCGAAAAAAACAATATTTCAACCGTGGAAGGATAGTTTCATCACAAAGCTGTCTGTATTAATTATCAATAAAAACACAAGTATCTGTTGATGACAATTAGAAAAATTAATCATTCACACTCAAGTTTACAAAACTATGACACATTTTTGATTAGAACTTATTCATAACTCTTAGAGAACAGCCAAACAAAATGTATTTCTAACATTGTATATGCGTACTCGTAGGTGTTGATGTGTACGGTTGTTTTTTCACCTGTTTCATTTTTCTTTTCGATAAATTATCTATCTCAGTGTGTTGATCGCATTTAGGTTGTTTCTTTTCTTCGTTCGTGGAAATCATTGAAACTCGCATGTTTAGTTGTTCTAGGTTGTTTTTTTTTCATGTATTACTACAGTTAAAAAACAAATATATAATACCATCTCTTTTAATGTAATGTTAGCCAATTATCAAATATGACAGTATACTCAAGTCAACCTTGTTTTACTGTGTCTTATTTGCTGTTTGTCTCTTTCTCTCTCTCTCTCTTTGTTTTTTTTTCTTCATTTTTTTGCTTGCGTGCATGTATACGTTTGTGTGCTGTATAAAAGGATGCTTTTCTTTCTTGCAAAATAGCCTTGATATATTTATTCGGAAATAAATTAACATTAATCCAGCTATATTGCTACAGAAAGGGATTGTTATAATAGGATATTTCTTTAGTTCATCAAACTAATTTATGTAAATTATGAACAGACTAAACAGGTGAGAAAGCTTAAGCTTCTCTGTCATTTTCAGTGATCGCTGGTTTATATATAAGAAAAAATAAAGTTGGATAATAATGCACGTTTTTTTTTACTATATTACAGTTTTTCTATTTTCTGTTCTTTTCATGTCTTACGCGCTAATTCGATGAACATCTCTCTGTTCTCTTCATAGTTGTCGGCATTCGTCTTCCATTTAGAAAATGTAAATCAATCAACTAGTTTTTTTGCTTTTTTTTCCCTCGTTTTCTGAAGTTATTACATGACATTTTCTTTTTCTTATGATGAGCAATTAAGATGAAGAAAAAAAAAGAATCTGTCTTCCGTTCTTAGAACACATTAATGTTCGATTTAGTACCATTCAAAGTTTATCTAAATCTTTTCTAAAATGTCATTTCTAATCATTCAAAAAACTAAAAATATTCTGCTTCGTCAATGAATAACGATCATAAACAAATGCATCCAGATCACACGCGTACATCTCGTTTTTTTCTTCTTCTATTATTTCTCGAAATGCTTTTTACTTCTTCCAATTGCGTATTTTCCTCTCTAAACTGTTATTCTCGTCTTTTTAAAAGCGAATAGAATAGAGAAAGAGAGTCTCGGAGAGAACAACGATTCTCGTCGTCGGTCCTATGAATGTGTTCTCATCATCATTATTGTATTATTTTTTTTTTTTTTACTCAAGCGTTTTTTTTCCCTTTCATCTCTTTTCCTTTGCATTCATTCTCTTCTACTATGCTTGTTGTCGTCATCGATCCCCGCCTCTTTCTCTCTCTTTCTCTCTGTGTCTATCATTTCTCCTTTGTGTTCTCCATACAACATGCGCATACGTCAGTTATGGAGAAAAGTGACGTTGTCGTTTTTGTTGTCCCTCATCTGACGGCTTTTTTTTCTCGTCTACTTGCTCACTAATATTTACGTCAAAAAAAACATTTCAAAACTGGCAATATCGAGGTAAATTGTATCATAGGATTGTTGCATTCATGCAATAGTAGTTTGTATTATTTATTTTATTTTTTCGTTCTGAAACATATTTTTAGTATATTAAAGTACAATTTCATTTCGGTTCGCATGAATAGAAATGAGAAGAAAGAACTTGAATAAGAGATTTCGTGTTTTTGTTGTTCCTTAGTCATCAATTGATTCAAGTGGAGCTATCAAAAGAGTTAATACAAAATGAAAGCACTCTTTCTTTTCATTAAAAAAATCGATTAAGTTATGTTGTTTTGTTTTATAGACGAATAATTTAGATGGCGTCTTCTTCCTCTTCCTCTTCCTCTACAGCACCAACATTAATCATTCCTGATGACAAGTCGACCAGTGATACAAGTGATTCTCGTACTTCCCCGACTGCTTCAGTACCTCCGACTACTGCTATTTCTTCTTCAAGTGCAACAGCAACAAAAAAATTAACAAAAATTCTTTCCACTCAATCAAGTGTCGATCGTCATCATCCTGTACATCCGATTGCCAAACGTTTTTCAATTGATGCTGATCCTTCGTCAATCATTTTAAGTACACCCATAGCTGATTTCTCCAATCATGTAGCACACCAATTATCGACACCGGATGCTGAAGAAACTCCATCGATTCATACTTCTTCTCCAAGTATTTTTGGTAAAGAAACGTCGCCTGCTCGATCACCATCATTAAAACAGAGTGATAGTTTTTTGGAAATACCCTATGAAAAAGGTGAAATTGTCGATTTAATTAAATTGGCTGATGATCCAAATGCAGCAGCACATGTTACAAACGATGGACACGAAGTATTACTCGAACATGGAGCTGTTCCCCAGTGAGCCGTGCAAATATTACTTTCTTTTTTTTTCTCTCATGTTGCATGTTGTATTCGTTCGTTCTCACTCTTTATATGTGTGCGTGTGTGTGAAAAAGAATAAAGTATATTGTGGTCTCATTACGATATGCGTCACACAATTAGTATTCAATTACTTCTTTTCCATCGTTTCGATTAGTTATATATATATATATATATATAAAGCAAATCATAGCAAGATTTTCGCCTTTTGAAAATAGAGATTTCTATATATATATATTTGTATATATATATTTGACGCTATACTTCATGAAAAAGTGATATCTTATTGAAAAACAATAGAAATTGATTATTCATGCAGAAGAAAGAAATAAATGGAACGAGAATGGCATTCTGCTTTTGTCTAGCTTTTATTCGTTTTGATGATAGTATCAAATAAAAACAAATAAAGATATGTCACGACAATTTTCTAATGCTTTCATTTCCGATGATGTTTTACTTAACATCTATTTTGCATTGTGCCTTTCTGTTTTACTGATCATAACCTATGAGGTCATTTTGATTATACTATTGGTCGAATAAAACATTAGTAGATCTATACACTACATTTTATTCTAGTTTCACTAATATCATTTTCATTAGATGCTTTTTTTTCATATGATTGATTAGTAAATACACGCAAATACTCGAACATTCTATTATAGTCATATTCATAGTTACTAACAAGTAGAAGAAAAGAAAAGAACAAAATTGAATTCGAATATTTAAGAAATTTTTTAAGTTATTCAATTGAGAAAAGATTATCAAATTGAAAAAAAAGCAGAAAAATAGAAAAAAGAAACTTCTGCGATTGTAAACAATAGCTAATCACATTCTATATTTTTTCTTTACAAAAATTAACAAAACAAAAGAAAAGAAGCTGTTTGGCTACGTTATTATTTCGATGATATCATGGAGAACCGAATGCATTTTATTGATCATCATAATTTTTTTTTTAATAAGAGAATAGAACAATATATTTTTTTGTTTGTTTGGGAATAAGATCTATTTAATTATTCTTTATCTTCGTATTGAAGACATTGAAAAGCTTTTTTGCAAATTCTTTTAGACAGTAATTTCCATTTTCTTATTATAAAATTATAATGATATTAATAATTTTTTATTCATGATTTCGATTAGTCAAGATTTTTCCATTTCTATAAATCGCCTTAGCCATCTTAGATCAATTCTAGCATTATTATTTGCAACATTTTTCTTCTAATTTTATATACGTTTTGTATTCTATAAAAGAAAACCTATGATTATTTTATATGTAAAGAAAAATTTATAGTATTATTTTATAGAGTGCTGTTTTCTACTTAGCAATAATAGAAAATTAAATACTTTCTCTCTGATTAAAGTTTGTATTTTTGATGAAAACTTTGCATTTCTTTGTGAAGTTAAATTTAGTATGCATGAACTCATTTATCAAAGAAACACAAATATTGTTATAGTTTTATTTTAATCTCCTTTTGATCTTGCATTTTTGTCGCATTATGTAATAAACTTTCTGTTGAATGAACCAATTTGAATTATAGTTCTTCATACAAAATGATTATTCAAAAGCCACCTACTTTTTTGCTTTTGTAGTAATAACAAGAAAAGGTTTTATTAATGCATTGAATTTCAAAAAACAAAGAAAAAAAACGTCTTTTTTAAACTAAGAGAACAAAATTTGCATTTTTTGAAATTATATAAGTAGGGTTAAAGAAATAGTTAATATTAATATTTTTATAATCAAAATCGATTTAAATCAGTTTTGATTTCTATCTTAATCGAGATTGATCTGTAAGAAATTTAGTCAAAGAAATAAAAAATTTTTCTTTTGTCGAGAATATTTAAGAAAACATTCAAGATTTGAAGATAATTGTTTACTAACTATATCCGTTTGAATTCAATATTTTCAATACTGATCATGATTTTTATAATCAAAATTAAGAAAACACACATACTGTTTACTACTTCGTTAAAAAATTACTCAAGAATGGAAAGTAAAACAAAAACAAAAAAAAAAGTTTTGTTTCGTTATAGTTCTAATTAATGTTAATTACAATTGATCAATCATCCAATCCATTGTACCGATTGTCCAGCTGTTAGATGAATACTTCCTGGATACTTCACATTATTAATAGCAAGTATATTCAAAGATAAATTTCCAATTGCTAATGCAAATGTGTACGATGTTTGTCCATTTAATAGTGGAGTTGAACTTATTGATCCAAGAGTATTTGGTATAAGTACAGGCAAAATAAATGGTGATCGTAATTTAGGTGAAAATAATAATATACCTTTCGATAAATCAGTATATTGACCTGTAATTGCAAATGGTAAATGCCATAAGACCATATGAAAACCATAATGTGATGTAACCCATGGTTTTCCTCCAATACCATATCCATCACCTGCATATAAACCATGTGTATTCCATTGATCATTTAATGTTTGTCTTACATGATTTAAACCTTTTTCAGATTGTATTAATGCACTATTGAAATCCATATTAAACCATAAATTTAATACAGACCAATCTTGTGATGCACCCATCCATATAGAATTATCTTGTGGATTTGTTAATGGTTCTCGCCCAGTTAACATTCTTAATCCATATGGTGTATCTGCTAATCGTACTTCACTTTCTAAATGTTTTTTCATTTTTGATATATTATATAAAGGACCTAATCCATATGTAAATGCTAATACTTGGCCATATAATGCATCAGTAAATATTGCTCTTTCACCTTGTCCACCTGTATAAGCTAAAAAATAACCTGTATCTATACTATCATTATACCATAATAATTGATTAATTTGTTTAATAGCAATAAAGTACGATTCATAACATTTATTATATGTATTAGTATCATTCATAATCAATGTTAATTCCATACATGCGCGTAATGCAGCTAAATGCATGAATGAATTAAATGTTGTTGTTGGATATTGACTCATATATGGTATATCATATGTACATTCTAAATGTTCTGGTAAACCTAATTGAGATGATACACTTAATTGCCATTGTATACCTGCTACAACATGTGGATACATATCTTTTAAAAAAGAAAAATCATTTGTCCAACGATATAATTCTAATGTTTCTAATATAAATATTGTTGTTACATCTCCCATATTTCTTCCACCAGGTTGATTATAAGAGGGCGTATCACCCATACAACCAGTTGCAAATGTTTCTTGTATCATTCCATCAGTTTGTTGATATTTAGCCCATGTATACATTTTCATTTTTTCTGTTTCAGGAAAATATAAAATATATGGTAAATGACGTTGATGATCATTATGTACACTATCAACATCATTACAATCATATGCTTCCCATTGTCGCCAATCACCATTAGAAAAATACATTGCACTACGCATATGAGAAGCACTATTTATTAATGAATCAACTAGATAATCTGGTAAACTTGAATTAAAATAAAGATTATGTAATATTAAGATATCTTTTATAATTACTTTCAATTGATTATCATCATTTTTATCTATTCCAATTGTTTGTCCAACAGTTGTTACATTATTAAATAATAATGAATAATAATTATCTAATGGTAAATCTAACCAATAATGATGTGGAAAATACCAAGCAAATAATATTGATAAAGTCTTTTTCTCACCAGGTTTTAATCTTGTTGAAATAGAAACGGCACCATAAGCAGCAGATCCTTTTATTTCTGTTTGTTCAAACCATCCACCATTGATTGAAAAATTACTTAATATATTAGTAATATCATTATCAATAGTTGCTGTCATTGTTTGATCAGATGATAGAAATGGCCATAATACATATTGACCATTTGCAGACATTTTTCCTGGACGATCTAATACTAATGGACCAGTTTTATTATATGTCCATTGTCCACGTACGCCACTAACATGTCCACTTAAATAAACATTATTTCCAATATCACTATATAACAAACACGTATTTTGATTATTAACAATGTGCCAATTCCATGAAGCACATAAATTATTTTGATCACACAAAGATATACATTGAATATATGTATTACTTGTTATTTGTTGTATTACATTTTTAGAAAGTCTTGTTTGATCAATTTGAACTGATAATGGTACATTATACATAAAATCAATAGCAATTGGATAATCATTTGGATTTTCAATATTTAATGAATAAATAATAGCTGGTGTCATCGAACGATTTAAATCACCTGGTTTAAGTATTGAATAAGCATATAAATCCATATTTCCTATTAATTTGTAATCAATTAATTCTAATTTACTGACAGGATATGATCCATAATATCTAATCGTATCTATACCTTCAAAACCATGATTTGGATGTGTACGTATTAATCGAGTATGATTTTCATTTGTTTGTAAATTTTTTAATCGAATGGCTAATAATGCATCATCAACAACACCAAACTTTGCTCCAGAAGCTGGCGATTGATTTTCAACTGTCCATTCATGAAATGTTCCATCACCACGTAATTCAATTGAACCTGTTGTTATACCACCTAATGGGATAGCTGATCTTAGTCCACTAGATGGATGATTATATGGAAATGTACGATTCATCGTTGCAGATATAATATCTCGATTAGGAACGGATGCTGGTATATAGGTTTTCAAATAACAACATGGTTGTCCTTTTCTACAACCATTAAAATCTGATGGTGCTGAGGAAGAAAATGACCATGCAGTACATGACATATACATACAACATAATGTATTACAATCAGATGGATCAGTTGATGGTGGTATTATTGATAAAAAATCAGCACCCGGTAAATCAGTACCTAATAATAATGGATTTGAATTGCATTGTAAAGGTTTTGTTGGATCTTTTTGATATAAATATGGTCGAACAACTTCTTCTACCCATGCAAATTTTTCTCGTGTTACATTTTCTGGTTCTGTATAGAATGTAAATTCATATTGATATTCATAAATATCGGATTTTGATATTGTACCTTCATTTAAAAATCTAAATGAATTTAATAATTCATAAACCGTTTGACAAGAAATAATTGGAATAAAAACACATGCTAAAATACTTGAATAAATGAATAACATTATGAACTTGATAATTATTCAATAATAAATAGAGTATATAGTAAATATTTACATGAAATATGATTATTCAGATGAAATTAAAAAGTTTCTAAAAACATACATATATAATTATTTATGAAATAAATGTAGATCGAATTGCCTCATTCAAGCTTCTAACATAAGTGAGGATAATTTTCATATTCTTGTATAATTTAACTCGTTCAAATATGAGAATCGATATGTGTACTTTTGAAAATTTAACGTATATTGGAACCAAGACATTACAAAAAATGTGACTCTAACTGGTTCAAAATAATTTTATAGTCAATTTTTACAAATTGACAAGAGATAAATCTAAAAGTTCTTTCTATTCTTATGTCCTTCAATAGATTGCAGAGATATACAGGGTGTCCGGAAAGTCAATTAACAAAATTTTTTTCGTATATCTTTACTGTTTCATTTAGTATTATCAACAAATTTTGTTTTAAATTGTAGGCAAATATACCGAGTTTTTATTTATCCGAACGACTTTCAATAGTATCCTGTAAAACTATTATCTTTGATCGAAATACGAAAATTTTTCTATTTTTGTGAGATGCGAGTAATTCAAAATTTGATGATGTTTTTTTTTGTTATTTTCATATGGTTAGATAGAGCTTCTCGAGTTCTACAATAATATGTACATTGAAAATTTTTTACACCTTTTCTTTGAAGCAAAATTTACAGATAGCTACTACAGAAAGACTAAATAGTTAAAGAAAAAACGCTGCATAATGTTCTACTTGCATCTCACAAAAATAGTAAAGTTTTTGTATTTCGATCAAAGATAATAGTTTCGCAGGATACTATCGAAAGTCGCTCGGATAAATAAAAAGTCGGTATATTCACCTATGATTTAAAAAAAATTTGTTGTTGATGTTCAATGAAACAGTAAAGATATACGAAAAAACTTTTGTTAAATGACTTTCCGGACACCCTGTATATTACACATGATAGTTTCAAACTGATCGATCACTACTTTCAAATTTTGAAAAATATTGTATAATATATAATATATAATATATATTTTTTATTTTTTATACCTTTACTTCGTTGAGAATCAAAACTGACTCTCTCACGCGTTTATTTTACAACCCATAATTTTATCTTACAAAAAAAATTTGATAGGTTTACGTAAGAAGACAAAACTATTTTTTAATTTCTATAAACATCTATATATACATTCATACGTACAGGTATTTTTCTTTTTCTTTTTCACATAGATTTAAAATATAATAGCGAGACGGAGGAAGAAGACAAATAGTCGATAAGTCCTATGAGTATCATTTTCTTGCCATCCCACTATCCTATTTTAAATCTGTCTGAAAAAGAATAAGAAAGATATGTGTACGTGTGAATGTACAGGATAGGCCAAGCGTAACAGGACAAATAATTGTTTTCGATTTCTTTTCTTTAAACATTGACAGTTACATCTCATATTTAGACCACATATAATAGGTGATACTAGTCAGAGATAGATGTGGGATATAATCGGCCTCTGGATGTAGTAATTTGTTCCAAAGCATATAGATATGTCTTAATTGCTCTTTGTGACTATATGAAAAATTCGATGTTTTTCGTGTTACATTCGATTTTCATACTCTTATTTACTTATCCCAAACTGAGAAACAAATTCAATTCGGTTGAATTTGTATTCTTTTAGTTTAAAGAAGTTCAAAATCTAATGAAATCGAATTTCTCATATAGTCACATACGAGCAAATAAGACATATTTTTATATACGTTGCAACAAATTATTACGCCCAGAGGCTGATCATATGCAACATCGTTGACTAATATCATCTATTATATGTGGTCTAGATATGAGATGTAACTGTCAATGTTTAAAGCAAGGGGGAAAAAGCGGATCCTCGGATCCTCGGATCCTTTGGATTCTCTGGATCCTCTTGGATTCTTTGAGATCCTTTTGGATCCTAGGATCTCAAAGGATCCAAAAGGATCCAAACCGGGATCCAAAAGGATCCGGAGGATCCAAGAGGATCCAAAAGGATCCAAAAGGATCCAGAGGATCCAAGGATCCGAGGATCCGCTTTTCCCCCTTGGTTTAAAGAAAAGAAATCGAAAAAAATTATTTGTTCTGTTACTTTTGACCCATCTTGATATGTATAGATGTTTATAAACATAAAAATAAAATAGTCTGAAGAAGGCAATGTCGTTGTCGAAACGTAATTGGAAAACAAGAAAAATAAATAAATAAATAAATATACAGATCGACTACAAGGAAGAGAGTATGTAAAAATTAAATTAAGTATAAATGATTAAAAAAATATAATGACTTTCGTTAAATACAAAAACAAGTAACAAGACAAAAGAATTTAACTGTTTTTGTTAAATTTATTGAAGAAGTACTCGCGAAAACAAACAATCGTTAAGGTTTGAACTGTAAATAGACTTTTAATAAATCAAAAAGTCGAGGAAAACATAACTATGAAATTTTTCATTTCTGGATGCATGAGCATTTGACATAACTCGTGTACAATTAATAATACTAATGTTTTGAATAGATCTAAATTATCCAATGGATAAAATTAATAAATCATTGAGCATCAAAACTTATCTAGACTATCATTTTCATTATTAGTCTAATAGTAATACAAGCTGTATCAAAAGCTCGTGTATAGAGAAATGAAAAATTTCATGCATAGTTTTTCATTGATTTTTCAAGAAATTATTTATGTTTTAACCATACACTACCAATCTGATGTGTCAGAACTTGCTGAACATTAAAAAACTTTGAAAAAAAAGGGCTTTCATGTCTTATAATGTTTTTAGCAAAGTCATACGTTTCATATTAGGCTCATTCGAATCAAATCGTTCAAATATTTTTGTTTTTGAACATTGGCGATGAAAGATCGGCTTTCTATATAAAAGATCTGAAGCAAATATAGTTAGAATATCGGTTTTCAAGATGGATTTGTGGTGAATCTAGCTGTTATGTTGAAAAAGCACACTATAACTTCGTTATTTCAAGAACAATTCTGATGGACTCTTTCGTTACTCATTATAACATCGAAATAATTAGTGTTATTCTAGTCTAATGATTTTGATAATCTATGTAGATTATTTTTTCTACAATTTGAAACAATCATTTTTAATGCGACAACATAATGTTTTAGAAAATCTGTTAAGTTTCCTAGATCGTGTGGTCGAAATAACCTTTTTCCACATTGCATTGACAACCATGCTCATGTGAATATACCATAAAGTGATTCAAACTAATGTACGTACCATCTATTATTTCTATATTTTGATACAATTATTACAACAGGAGATGAAGGGTTGTCGGTCTACACTGATAGACTAGCCACAGAAAAATAACACAATGTATAGAAAGGAAAAGAAGAAAAAAAGCAAAACATGTAGTGATGATATCAGGAGTGACTACCAGCAACGGTGTGCCCGTCAATGCAACCGACACAGTTATCTTCTTGAAAACAGCGAAAAAAATTTAACGAAACAAAACAATAGACGACAAAGACATGTGATGTAATTGATATCTTGATAAGATAGAAACATAGGAAAAAGAAGTCAGGTAGTATATATATATTAATGGGGAACCCAAAGGAGACAACAAAGACGTGGTAGTTTTTTGTTTTCATATGTGATTTTTTTGTCAAGAGTCGTTCTTTGTTTAACATTGATAAAGAAGCAGAAATTATTAAAAATAAGTTTATCACTGATAATTACCAGTTTTGATCTACATACTTCTTTCCATTAAAATCATTTTTTCATCTTAACTATAATTTCTTGCTTGAATATCGTTATTAACTTTATCTTTACTTATTTAAGCATATATCGAACAAGATCATGTACATATTTACAGCAACAGTAATCAATATGAAAGAATACATATGATAGCGGAAAACTGGACCTTGGACTATGGAGCCAATTACACTTTCTCATAATATCTGTTGAATTTCGTTCTATCAAAAGCTGTTTTATATTCTGATTGGTTAATAACATCTTCATGATGAACAATCATCCTAAATTTCTGTTTCTTTTCTAAGGATTTCATATGATTGAAATACTCGTCCCACTCTTCAGGTTTAATCATCAAGTAAATATTATATTTCGTTCGAGAGTTAGCTTTGAGTATTTCTAGTTATGAACATAATCGACATCAAAACAATTGTGTGAGTGTGGGGTGCTAGTGCAAGTATGGGTACCGGTGCGAGTGTGGATAAGTGTGCGTGTCACTATTCTTTTCTTAGCAGCCATCTACCACGCCTACCAACACCCTAGAATATGTGATATTTTCACGTGATTTGTAATAAAAACAAATCTTTATCCAGGTCGAATTTTGCGAGAATCAGAAGCGATTGCAGTCGGCCCAAAACGTTAACGTATACTGTCGTTTCATACAGCTTGTGACCGTAACTAACCGTAAGTTGACGTTTGTTATGCACCGTATTAGGGTCATATTTTGGCGTGTCGTAAACGGATAATCACGGCACAAAAAACAGTCAAAAGATTGAGTATCCGACCGTTTACGGCTGTTTACACTACGTTAAAATACGGCCATAATACGGTGCATAGCAAACAACGAAAAATTAACTGAAACGACCGTTTTCGAACGTATTTCTTTGATCTGGGTAGTGTTGTTTTTTTGATTGATTTAAGCACGATCGTATAATGATTGATCGTCGTCATACATACATAAATAAATAGGTACGTGTTTATTTAAATCATCCGTCTATGATTCTTTGTTCTAGTTCTTCTCACATTTGTCATGTCTTCAATTATTGATTCTAATATTAATACAACCTCGTCAACAGATGGCAAATATCATAAATATCATATTGTCTTGATATATCTTGTTCACGAGAACGGGTATTGCGGAGGTGATTATCATGAACCATCCTCGGCCTTGATGGGTACTATAGGTGGTGAATTACAGGAGAATATGCTTGATGAAGCCTATGAATCATTGGAGGAATGTATGGAAGATAAAGATTATATTCCATTCGATATTCAAAATAGCTAGAAATCAGTCGTGTTTGATCTTGTTGAATGACACAAACAAAAGAAAATGGTTACAGCACTCAACCTTCAGGATAAAGAAACAAGTTGTAAAGAGATTAACAACGCTGTTTGACAGTAAAACATTTTCATTTCTTTCCATACAATAATCATTAATTAATAATGCGACAATTAAATATAGAATTATTTCAAGGTTTTAGGAAAAAACTATGAAGTTTTCAACTTTCGATAAAAATACATATAAATCCTGAGATAACTAGTGAAACGAATGAGTGAAAAAAATTTTATGATTAAATATTGACATTTATTCAATAACTCAGAAAGATAAACATAGGTAACTGTTGGTCGTGAAAAAATTTGTAAAAGATCTTTTCAACAATCATGTTTAATAACCTTCAGATAAACTTGTTTCTCAATCCGAATAATCATATTTTTCATTCTTTAAAGAATGATGTAAATAGTAAAAGAGTTCAAAGCTAGATTCAATTTTATAAAAAAAAACAAAAAAAGTTATTTTCATCTGACAAAACATGGAAACGTGAATATATTTGAAAACAGTTTAATGTATTTCTACGTGATAATTAAGGATGTATTATTATTAGAGTTTGGGTTACATGAATTTCGGTCCAGGGAATTTTCGGCCCGGTCCGAATTCCCGGTGATTTTTCGGCCCGGGCCTAAATTCATCTCATCAATCCCTAAAAAAGGATGCCATTTTTCTATAACTAGTGGATACATTCCGTAGTACTGAGCAAGACGACGTGGTGCTGAGCAATACGGCGTAGTGCTGAGCGCTAATGACTTAATGTTATCACCGTCCGATATTTGTTCACTGTATATGGAGGACTCGAACTGTTTCTAAACAAAATAGGCGAAAAAGCTTACATATATAGCTAAGAAGAAGGAGAACAAGACATATGTACACGCTATAAATGATGATATTGATGCGACTAATATATCTGACGTATCATACAAAAAGAAGTCTAGGGCAGAAGACAAATCAAGTGTTACCTGCCATTATCAATGATAAATGCATAAAAAAATAACATTAAATATATTTGAATATCTAGAAGAAAAATATCAAGAGAAAAGAATAGATGTTTATTATGGCAAGTGAAAAAGACAATAAATTAGCAAGGAACAAAAAATCGACAATGTAAATAAGTAGTGTTCGATCAAACTTTTAATATACTAAAAATGTTTTATAGTGTTTTACCTTGAAATCTCACGAGAAAAATTTGATAGAAGTCCATTAAACGCTCTATCGACTATGCACACATATTCTTGTTTGTCTATCCCTGATGCTGTCAGTTATCGAGTAATTTGTTCATTAGACCCAGCACTACTTTTATAATCTATAGCTCGAATTAAATCTCTACTATATAATTTATACGCTACTTTTTGTCTACTAGCACACTGGGCTGTCTTTCGAAATGCCGTAGACTTGATAGAATGCTATGAATATAAAGTGATGTAAAATCACCCTGCTCAGCACTATGTCGTACTGCTAAGCATTACGTCGTTCTGCTCAGCACTATGGAAATGTGCTAATTATTCATTGAAGCTAGACTATTTTTTATAAACAGCAGTGAGATGAATTTCGTCCCGGGTCGGATTTCCGGTGATATTTCGGCCTGGGCCAAAACGCCGCCGGAATTTAGGACCGGATCGAAGTTCCAGAGCGAAAATTCCTTGGGCCGAAATTCTGGCCTCCCTTAGAGTTTATTTTGGTAGAAAAGCCAAGTTCTTCATAGTTTACAAAAGTTTTCTAAAAGTTTTATCGGATTAAAATCTATGTTATCATCGAGATATCTGTATTTGCAATAGTGTTCTTTACAACAATTCAGTTTCAAATAGATTCACTATAGTATTAAAAAATATGACCTTATATAGAAATATTGATCATTAGAAAGTAAAGATTGAGTAGACTTTTTTATGATGTTGACAGAAATAAATATCTTTTCTATTGGGTTTGAATAAGTCTATTCCTTATTGAAAATTAGCATTTGATCATTGACTATTTTCTTTATTTCAGTTAAAAATTGACTGAACAATTCAAATAGAGGAAATAAATAAATTATTTTCTATTGAAATCAAATGTTGAGGATATATCAAATGAATGTAATATACCTCAAGTATTCTCATTTATATCCTCAAATTCTCTCGATATTATTATCGAGATTTTGATTCTTTTTGTGAATTGTAACATATTTCGACCACTAGAATAACAAATTCTAAATCTCTTACTGATTTTTTTTCAATTTCTTCTCCAGCCTATTTGACGGAATCCTTATATACATACTAATCGAAACAATTTTATCATTTGATTCTTTTCTGTTTGTTTTTTAGAATGCAGGAAAAAAAATACTTGTGAAGAAAGTGGCTGACATGATATTTGATCTTAAATCGATTTATTGATTAAATGAACTTTTCAATAACCATAAATAAACTTTTCTTTATCGTATTAGCTTGTCGCAGTTATTTAACTTTTTTTTGTTCGTCTTTCTTGTCGAATAGGCTTTTTGAACATTCATATTATGTTATGTTTTGGTTTAAATAAACATCTCGCATATTATATCGTATAGCTCAAGAAGAATTCATTACAAGTTTGTAAACGATCAAAAATCAATCTATAGTATCTCCCATCAGATAACTATTGGTCGATAGCAACAAAATAAAATTCTTCTTTTTATGACTGAAGAATCGAATATTGCAAGTTACGCCCATTCGAATTATCATGAAAATACTCTTTTAAATCAAAAAGCATTTTCTTTTTAACGATTTAGTAAGACTACACGTTTAACGACCTTATTTTAGATTGTTCTTTATTCGAATATCTTTTCTGATGTATTTTAAATTCGTAATATTATTAAAAGTTCTTTGTTTAAATTCTGATAAAACCTTTTGTCAATCATCCTCATAAAATACTATTCTTTTTCCATGTAAATATAAATAATTCTTCGTGCTCGAAGAATTTTTATAGAAAATAGAACGTATTCTTATCAGTAATATAGAAACAATTGAGATCAACAAGTAAATGGATGATGTAAGTGTTTAGCACCTCAACATAGCTAATTATTGATTTGGGTTATTTTATTTCAATATTTGTGCCAATTCTTTTACTTTTGAAAAACCAAACGTTTAGGGGAAAAGCCAGTCCTGTAAACTAATTGATCGTTGAATATTTTTTTTTCACATAAAAAAGACCAAAAATGTTTGCTATCTTATTTATTACACTAGATAATCGCATTCAACTTCTCACTAGTTTTAGAAATCTATCTCAACTGTATCAAAGTTTTACATCGTAGATTCAATATTCTATTTATTTCAAAATATTGAAATATATGACGTAATTTATCAACTTGCTGTTTTTCAACACTATCGTTTCTAATCATTATTCGAATTAAATATATAAATATTTTATTGCCGATATCAATATTATAATTTCTAAATCATGACACAAAATAAATTCGAAATAAATTTCAATTAATAAAAAATCGAAGCAGAATTCATCGACGATCATAAAAATAATGACAGTGACACAGTTAGCGTTCGATCACATGTATAAGTCAATGGACAATAATCAAGCTTTCATTGTCGTATTCATTTGCTGCAGCGAGTATTATGCATCTTTCATTCAATGTTTGCAATTCGTATTAGTCCATTTTATATCAATGAAAGGAAAGAATTGCTACATTGTGTTCTTAATGCTCGACGGAAATATAAAGAATAAGAATTTTTCTTCTGTTTTTGTAAAATGTTTTTTTTTGTCTCAGATATCGTGCCTATATTTTTAAAATTAAATATTGTGTTACACATGTTCTTTTTTTCTAATGGAAAGTATTGTCTTATATAGATAGATTCTCCT
Source organism: Rotaria sp. Silwood1 (assembly GCA_905250075.1). Classification (NCBI taxonomy): domain Eukaryota; kingdom Metazoa; phylum Rotifera; class Eurotatoria; order Philodinida; family Philodinidae; genus Rotaria; species Rotaria sp. Silwood1. The sequence goes on along the minus strand of CAJNOP010000126.1, from coordinate 427,359 downwards.
GATTAGTTTTTTTTTCAATTAAGTTTTTAAGAAACATGTGTCACTAATTAATTTGGGATTTATATTTTTCATTCATCATGATTTGTTTTCTAGATACACCTGTTTTTGATGAGAAATATCTCCAAATAGTTCGTGTTGTTGTCTACCTAATTTTTTCACATTATCAACCAATAACAAATTTTTTTTGTATCTTTTAATTAAATATAACTTGTTTTCCTCTATAAATAGCATTGAAATTGTAGATCATAAATGATAAACTAAAACTAAAGTTTCTTTTTTATCAAGAAATCGAAATCGATATTTTAGTGAAATTTAAAAGATTTTGTCCATAATTTTGTAAGTAGATAATTAAACTAAGAAGATCTATATTCTCGAATCTCACATTTTCAATAAAATAAAATTTTTTTAACAAATTCACATAGGCTCCTTAAGACTAAGACTGTGTGTTCTGTAAAATATTTTTTTTTTTTTACTTGATTATATAATGTATAGAGTCAAATAAAACAAGTAAAAGCTGATCCAAACGTTTTGGATCCTTTCAATGATATCGCTCGTTTACAAATACTATTCAGAATAAAAGTTATCTTTTTCCCCTTTTTACTCTATATCCTCTTGTTATATTGCAAGATCTTGTTTCAATATTATTGTTCGATGTGTTTCTTGAAAACTAATATATTAACATAAAATTTAACGAATGATTTAAATTTTGCTGTCTATAGTATACCTGAGATTCTTCTTATATCTACTGAAACTCTTTTAATTGTAGATTTCATAAAACGTACGAGAGCAAGTCTTGTTAAGGTAAGTGCATAATTATTGCTTTAGAAAACTTTTAGGATATACGAAACGAGCTCCTTTATGAAATAAATCGACATATCCTTTCTTACTAGTAACGATAGAATTATAAAAATTTATAGTAATATTCATGTAGTTGCAAAGAATCAAAGATTTAATTTGAAGAATTTTTCTCTTGCTAATAAACAAAAAACATTTTTTTTTTTGGATTTATATCATTATATTTTATTTGGAATGGAAAAATATACATTTGATAAAAAAAAACAATTTTAATTTATACAAATGTGGAATTGTAACGCGAACGATGAGTAGAAGATAATAATTGTTCTTCTTCTTGTAAAATTCGTGCTAATTGTTCATCATTACTTGTATCATCATATTTTGATGGTGGATCAATTTCTTCATAAAAATTCTGTCGTAATTTGAGAAATAAAAAAACAAGAAACATAAATATTGATTAAAACATCTTGTACATTCATACTTGATCATCAGAAGAATGATAATGAGTTCTATAAGGAGTTTGATCTATTGAATTTGATTGAATTTTCATTTCGTCTTGTAACTGTCGTGCTAATGCAATATCATTTTCTTCTCTGTAATTACATAAAAAAAAAAAAAACAAATTTCTTTTACATCAAAATAAGAAATAAATACCGACATTTTGTGTTTTTGTTGATAAAACTCTAATTGTTTTGCAACAAATGCTCGTTTTTCTTCTTCTTCAACATTGCGAGCAGTTTTTACACCTAACCGTGAGTCGCGTCGAAGTGTACGATTTCGATCAAAATGTACAGCAACTATTTTAAATGAACATTAACATTATTATAATAATTATCGATCTTACATTCTTCTTCTTGTAATCGATGAGCTAAACCTGAATCAGAATGTAATAAAAAATGTTGACAAACTATAAAATAATTATATAGATGATTATTGAACATTTTAGTCAAAGTTATTTATGTTATATTATTTTTTACTTTGTTTGACATGACCAGTCTTTGTTTGTTCATTAGTTTTTGTCATTTTATCGTGCTCTTTGTCTTTTTTCATCATATCGATCGATCGATTCTTCCAGCAAAAAGTGTGTAAGCACAAAACTAATACTTATTGATGACGAATGAAATAGAAAAGATTGAATACCTTCATTTTGTCATCATCCCACGTACAAAAGGAAGAAAAAGAGTAGCGACAAAAGACGTATAGTATGCAAACGTATGAGTAAATCATGTGGACTGGATGGAGAAAGAAAAGGATACGACATACAAAACGACAGTGTCGTTATTCCCTATTTGTTCATTCGGTGTTCTAATACACGATTGCAAGTATCGAATAACAATAGAAACTTGTTCTGCCTGGCCACGTAACCGGGCTTTTCGTTTTTTTTCTTCTTTCTCACGAGACACATAAATACACAAGACAATGTAGAACAAAATACAAAAAGAAAGAAACATACATTTAAAAAAAAAAAAAACCGTAAATCGCATCGCAAAAAAAATCGAAATATTATTATTACGTCGATGGTGGCAGAACTTGTGTGATCAATGAATTCCTATTTGTCATCATTAAATTTTGATGTAAATGTAAGTTCATTGCTAATACAGAACGTACATCATGACAAAATCTTAATGCATCAAGAAATGGAAGTAATGATAGAAGACAAGTATCTGTTGGATCAAAAAACCATGATTTAACTAAAAAGAAAACAAAAAAAAAACGGAGTCGAGAAAATTTTTTTGTTTCCTTTTGTAATTTTAAAACAGAATTTTTATTTACTAGGAATGGCATTTAATGGATAAGAACGATAAGCTAAAGGACTATTATCCAGAATAAATATTCGTGATAAATCATTATTAACAACAGATAAATCTTTTGAATATGCGTTAAATTCTAATGTACAATGCTGACGATAAAATCGACGTGAAAGAATATGTCGATCATTATCTAATTTATCGGTTACTGCTGCACCATAAATTTCCATCGATGCTGTAAATACAACAAGTTCATACCATTTACTCACCTATAATAATTAAATAAACAAGATGTAAAACAAAAAAATACATATGAATATGAACAAATTCATTTTCTTACTGTTTCAAGAAAATAATCAACATGTGGTCGTTTATAAACAAAAAATCGTACTGGATGTTTTTCAATTTCAACACGAATTATAAAATCCGGTGGTCCTATTGGTTTGAATGTGGCAGCACGCATTTGACCATCATGATGAGAATGAATTAATGTTTCATCTAAATCTAATACCAGAATTTTTTTTGGAAGAAAATCTTTCAAAGAAAAACATAACAATATGTTTTAAATATATATAGAGAGAAAAAATAAATAAACATACGTAGCCGATGAAGAGATAATGGTTGAAGAGGACAATTATAATACTTAACAGATTGAAATTGAATAAGCTAAATAATCATTTATTATTTCAACTATCAAAGAAAATGTTAATTTCTTTGTTTTTTTTTTTACTTTTTTTCTCGATCCACGTAAACTAACAAAAATAAAACTCCAAAAGCCAAGAAAAAATATTAATATTCGTTTAATAAATAATGAAAAATAAAGAAATATATTCACATGAAATAAATAAATATAATCAAATATATGAAGAAATAAACGAAACATGCTTATTGTACGTTTTTCATTACGATTATTATTATTTGAATAATTATTTTGATTAAATAATGATGATGATTGTTGAACTCGAATTAATGCAGATGAAGGCATTAAAAACATTTTTCAAATTCAATAGAAACCAAGGCCATATCAAATTAGATGGTCATGAGAAAATAAAAAAGCTAAGTTGTTATTAATGATAACATATAATATCATATGATTCACTGTATACAGCTGAGAGACTAGATAAATGAACCAGTAAAATAAAAGAACATCAAACGGAGGTCGCCATAGGACGATCAATGGCAAATCGATTACCAATGAGAAAAGATTAAGTAAAACCACATGAACAAAGCCAATAATAAGTTTCTTTTCTAAAGAGCTTCAAAGCTTCTGTTTATTTCTTGTAACGAATAATATTAACGATAGATTGTTTAAAAATGATTAAAATAGTCAAGAAAATTTTCGAGTTTTTTTTCAGACTCGATAAGCTAATTAGACATACAACAATTATGTTAAGAATTGTTCAAAAAATAACAAGGTCAGTATGCTATAGATGAGTTAATATCATAATAGTTATCAATAAACATCTAATATAAGTAATCCTCTTTTAAATTTCTTATTAAACAAAATCTTATTAATCTTTAGATTTAGTTATATTATAACAAAAAAAAAAAATTTTTTTTTTTGCAATTATTTTATTCTAGATCATTACATTACTTCATTAGTTTTAAATTTTACTCATTCTAATAAACTATAAATATTAATTACATAGTGATTTCTTTTATAGATTTTGCTTTTGTCGTGTATAAATAATTTTTTTTTGTACTATAGTAACAATAACAATACTACATTTTAGTTCTTCTTTCTTATTTTTATGGTATTTTATCCATTGAATATATTAACAATATAAGTGTCTGTATACACTTCACTTTAATATTCTTCCTGTGAAAACTACCTACATTCTTCATTGTTTCTTATCTCTTTCTTTTTTTTTTCTCCTCTATTCTAAAAACGTAATTGACAGACACCAGTATACTATTAACAGAAGCATCCTCTACATATATGCCGAAAAAGAAGAATGAAGGAAAAAAAGAATCGACAGAGCTAAAGAGAATACACAAAGTCTAATCTTTAGTAAATAATGTCATACATGTTCATTTTAGATAATGGCTAATACATTGAATTTACCGTTAACATCGAATCAAATTGGTGGTAATTTTATAAATAAAACAATTAAATGTGTTTGTGTAGGTGATGGTTGTGTTGGTAAAACATCAATGCTTATATCCTATACAACAAATACATTTCCACAATCTTATGTTCCAACTGTATTTGATAATTATTCTGTTACTGTGATGATTAGTGGTGAACCTTATACGCTTGCACTTTTTGATACAGCTGGACAAAGTGGTAAGATTATTTAATGATAAATATAAGATTTAATTGAATAAATATTTGTTTGTTTTTTTTTGTCTAATATTTTTCTATAGGTTTTGAATTAATGCGTACATTTTCTTATACCAATACTGATGTATTTCTTGTTTGCTTCAGTGTTATGTCTCCAACATCATTTAATAATGCTCTTAAAATGTGGATTGATGAAATTCGTCAATCATCATCATCACGTACAGCACCATTTATTCTTGTTGGAACAAAAATTGATCTTCGTACAAGTATAGCTGATGTTGAATTATTAGCAAAATCAAAACAAAAACCAATAACACGTGAACAAGGTGAACGTGCAGCAAAAGAATATGGTGCATATGCTTATGTTGAATGTTCAGCATTAACACAAGAAAATCTTAAAGAAACATTTGATGCAGCTATTTTAGCTGCACTTACTCCAATATCAACGAAACGTACAGGAATTACATGTTGTTGCTCATAAATTAAAATTTCTTATTTAATTAATTAACAGTGATCTGAACAAAATAAAATATATGTCAATTAAAACTAATCTATATCTTATGCTGGTCAGTATTGATTCAATTATTCGTCAGTTCGTTTATGTGGTTGTTTGTTTTTTATATAAATGTATTAAATACTCATTTTTTTTTTCTGTATATTCGATATGACTTTTTTTTTTCTTTCTTTTGCTGTTCTTATTAATGTTGTTTGTTGGTTTGTTGTTTTTTTGATACATTGTCGCTAAATATATCTATACGATACAAATATTCATCGATTTCTACAGCAATTATCGACCAATAAAATAGACAGTTATAGATCATGTACATTATTTTACGCTTCAACAAACATAGAAAAAAGCTATTAAATGATGAAGAATAAAAAACCATCTTGCACTTGGTTTCTCTGTATTCAGTCTAGTTTTTTTTCTTGTTGTTTTCGTCCATTATAATTTTATTATGGGTAATAATCAATCTGGAACAAACAATTGGAATATGGATGATTTAGCATTTGGTACAGCAGCAAATGTTATAACAGCAGAGGAAATTGTTACTGAAGTAAGTAGAATACGTTCAAAATATTTTGGTGGTGACGCAGTTGAAAATGATCCATCAATGCATCAAATGCAAAATGATCTTTTAGCATTTGATGAATCACTTAAAAGATTATTTTTTCGAAGAAAAAAAAGTAAACCATCATCAAACGAGGTACTCCATGAAGAATATTATTATGAAGATCAGCAACCGACACCAGCTATGGAAACATATAATTCAATAAATAATCAACATTATTTGGAACCAACATTTCTTGATAAAAATTTACCATCATCATCATCAAAATCAATAAGTGATTCAGTTAATGATCAAGTCAAAAATACTAATACAAATTCATGGAGATGTAGTAATTGTACTGCAGAAAACAAAATAACTGATCATGTATGTCGACGATGTAAATTAGCAGAAACACAGTTATAATATGATATATCTTCTATGGATTCAATATTATTATTTTTTCATGTTTTTCATTTATTAAATTCACAAAACTTTTGTCTTATTGAGAACAAAAATAGAACATTTTAATAATGTAGATTGACCTTTTTTCGTATAATTCTTTTCTGTTACGTATTGCATGATATACACTAAATCATTTTGTCATGTATAACATAAATTTTAATTATGTATGCTCGTCACCAATATGATATTTTGCAATTTACTCAGTTTTTGTTTTTTAATTTAACAAAATATCTTTATGAATATGTTTAAATAGTATAGGAGAAAATAATTATCGTTAGTAAATTTAGAGTAGAAAAAAAAACAAGCAACTACCTGTATAACGCAGGTACTATATTCTCTACTATCAATCGATGATATTGCACAATTGATGACTTCAAACATGATTTATACTTCTATTTATAGTACTATGATTAGAACAACATATTTGATAGCAACGTATAGATTATAGAATGAATAAATCATACTATTGATATACTTGTATACGGCATGCTTTGTACAATATGTAAGATGATATGTATAAATATAGATCAAATACACAGTTGTCTATAAGTCAATGTTTCATTGCAGAAATTTTGACATATCTTGTCAGAGATAGCATCAATATAGATTTATAACGTTATTATTATGGGGTCGTGTTAGGTCCCAAGATTGGGAGCATATATCCTTCATACTCCCACTTTCGTGGCCTCGGTTAATGTTAACTACTAACTTCGTGTATCCTTGTCCATATACTATAATAATCATGTGTTGAATTATATTGAATGGATACTATGAAAACAAAAAAAAAAGGATGTGATACGAAACTTTAAAAAAAAAAGTTGCCACGAATTGGAACAAAATCGAACTCTTTTTCTGGTATCGTAGAGCTTTACAAGACTCTAAGAAGTTTTCACAGATTTTTACGATAAATTAAAAAAAGTTTCATTTTTATTACAATCTTCAAAATTTTCTAAAATACCATAGCTTTTTTTTCGATATAGAATGAAAACTGATTTACATATATTTTCTTAGAAAACGAATTTAATAAAATGCTCAATATAAAAGTATAAAGTATTGCTTCATAAACGGATATATATATTTTATCTAATGACCCGAAGCAGTAAACATAGGTGTGAGAAAGAGAGTTATGATTTTCCAAAGGGCGAATAACTTTCGTCTAACAGAATATGTAAAAAGAGAATTACAGCTCTCTGGTGAAAAAAACAAATACTTTCCACAATTGGAAAAAAGGGGGGGGGGGGGAAGGTATTATACCCCTATATCTACCTTCTCGATTGGGTTGTCGCTAGATGATTATTTATAAGAAGCATACAGTTGACATCTTTCTTTTTAATGTAGGTGTATTAATCATCAAAAATATTTTTGTTTCCTTTATATTCACACCTTCGCAAACATTTATATACAAACTATATAAATCATACATCACTTTACAAACGTGATTGTTGTTATTCATACATGTTGCTATTCAAAACAGATCCATAAAACAAATTGATTATGAATATATCAAAGCATTGACTGTAGGCAGTAAAAAAAAAACGAAGTAGGTACAATCTTTGTGTTTTTCTTTTTCTAATTCCTAACAATTTATAATTTAATATAGGAATATCGTATACGAACACCATCTTTCGACTTATTTTTCCATAATATATTTAATCAAATCCATTATTTCTTAATTACATAATACTAACGAAAGAAACAAAGAGAAGAGATTAGAAAATAACTAAACTCATATTACTTATTTTATTCATTCCCTGGTGTCACATACTTTTGTTCTCAATTGTTAGTATTTCATCGTCGTACTATCTATCTGTGAGTGTCTATTTTATCTATATTATTTATTTTAATTTAAGAAGAATAATATAATGTGATAGAACAAAATTAAAAAAAGTATTTTTATATATTTTAATTATTTGATCCAGTGTACATAGTCTATCCTATCATAAATTAAAAAATGGAAGAAAATTCATCAAAAATATCTTCTATCAAAGCTATTCATGACATAGCTCGACGAAATAAAGTAAGAAATTTGATGAGACAAAAAAAGAAAAAACAGGAAAAAATCAAAATTTAATTTAGATAGTTGCTGAATATCAACTTGAAAAGGAATCAGGTCCAGCTCATGCAAAAGTTTACACAGTACGACTTCATTTGGGTGAAAAAGAATATATTGGTAGTGATCGTAGTATTAAATTAGCACAACGTGCTGCTGCACAAATAGCTCTTGAAGATCATAGACATTTATTATCAATGAAACATTCTGATAAAGAAACAAATAGTATGTTGACTGTTTTTTATTTTTGTTAATATTAATTCTTAAAATTGTTTTATTTCTTATTTTTTATAAGTAATACCTCAATCTCCAACTGTTACTTTAAATACTTGGGCTGCTCAACATCATATTCCAACACAATATAGATTATTACATGAACAAATTCATCCATCATCAAATAATTCATCATGGAATCGTCGTCAAATTATTTATTATTATCGTCTATATTTAGGACAAGATTTTTATTTTGATGGACATGATCTATCACATCAACAAGCTCGAATAAATTGTGCTTATCATGCTTTAAATTTTATACATCAAAATGAAAAATCTATTCTAATGTCTCTACCATCAACATCAACACAAGTAAAATATTTTCTTTTTGTTTATATTCAAAATAATAATAACAAAAAAAAAAAACAATTTTTGTAAAATTATTTTTTTTTTTAGACTCAATCAAAATCTTACATATCACTTATGTATGAACGTGCTAAACAACTTGGTCTTATTATTCAAATGGAATATAATGAACCATTAACAATAACATATCATATTGGTGAACAATATTCAACAACGGGTACTGGTCAAACAAAACATGCAGCTAAACTAATAGCAGCTGAAAAAATGTTAGAAATTTTACCATTACCAACTGAAAATGATAAACAAAAACAAAAACAAAATCGTAAACATAGTAGTCAACATAAAAAATTTATTGAACAAAAAGGTTTAAGTAATTATAGTATAACAGAAAAGATTAATCCAATAACACGTCTTTATCAAATAGGACGTGCACGTAATATAAATATTGAATTTATTGAATTAGAATATTTAAATGATGAAAAAAATTTTCATTTTCATGTTAAATTTGGTGAGAATGATAATGCTGATGGTTATGGTAAAAATAAAAAAATAGCAAAACAATTAGCAGCTGAAAATTTACTTTCAAAATTAAATCCAGATATATTAGAATCAATTAGTATATCAACATCATCATCATTACCTATACAACCAATAAAAAGTTTACTTAAACGTGATGAAAATATAAATAAACAACAACAACAACAACATGAAAAAAAACATGTTCATTTTATTGAAGATGAAATAATTCAACATGAAAATAATACAAATAATCATCAATCATCAATAACTATTAAACAACAATTAATAAATGCATGTGAAAAATTAAATATTAATATTCAATATGATGATCAAATTAATACAAATAATAATAATAATAATAATAATCAATATGAAACATTATTAACTTTATCAAAAGATGATCGTCTTCTTGCACAATTTCGTGCCAATGCTTCATCATTAATACATGCACAAGAAAATGTTTCATTAACAGCTTGGAAAAATTTACAACAATTATTTAATGGTTCTATTCAAATACCAAAAACAACAATCAAAAAACGTTATCGTCAATTACAAACATCAATACCTGTAAAACAACAATAATGAAAAACTATAGAATTTGTTTTGTTTGTGATAGTTTTCTTTCTTTTTGTTTTGTTCTCTTTAAAAGTTTTGCAAAACGATTATTATTTATAAGGGTGTACCGAGATGATCTGATGATCAGATATCATTATTTAACACTGTTTATTTGTCTTTATTTTATTTATCTTCTCTATATATTTCTTTTTGTGTGAAGCTTGTATTGATATCATTTATTAAACATGACATTAAGAAAATATCCAAATATAAAAGAGAACATGATTTTTTTTTAATCATTTATTTAGATAAATGACTAATGATGAGATCATATTTTATAATAAAGAAAAACTAAGATTTGATGAATTATTAAGTCAACTTGATTGGACAGAAGAGTGTTTATTGAAAGAAGTATGTTTTTGAAATAAAATTTTCCAATGAAAAATAACGATGATTTTAGCAAGAAACATTAATTCAGTGTCCATTTGATCGAGGACATCGATTTCCAATAAGATCAAAACATGTACAACATTGTCAATTAGTAAAAGAAGGATTTTCTAAGGAATATCTAGTAAGCAAAAATTATCTTTTAAAAACAAAAATTTTTTATATATTTATCTATAGAACGAATTAGCTGAATGTGAACAAGAAAAACAATTACTTAATCAATCTGGTATTTTATTTACTCCATCAAAACTTAGTGATATTGTTCATCGACCTATAACAATTACAAATAGTAAAAAAGAAAACCGTTCAATTATTGTTATAATCCCTATTTCAAAAGTCTTTGCACAACATGTTTGGTCAATTTTTGTCCATATATCCGTTTGTAGAGTGATACTTGCTCTAAAAAAAATATCCAATCTACTTCTCTTTTTACATAGTGTTAAAATGATCGAAATCACTTACATTCCAAAATACAAAAATTCGAAGAAAACGGTTTCTTTTTTTTGAAATAGATCTTTTCATGAAAAGAGTAACTGTTCGAAAAAATTGTTTATATCTTTGGATTTTTCTTAGTTCTAATTTTCTTTAATACATGAGTTCATAGATAATTGAATTCTCTACAATAGTAATAAGTTCAAACAATCCAACAACGTCATTCAAAGAGGTTACGCATAACAGAAAAAAAGTTCATTTTACATAGTACAAGTAACATCTTTAAATTACTTAAAAATTTATTCATAACTTACCGCTCATAAATCAAAAGTAAAAAAATCTAAAAATAAATTTAGAAAGAGCATGTAATTCTAATTGTAATTGGCTGCTTTTCATCATCTTCAATAATATCTAAGTGTTCGAAAAATGACTCAACATATTAACAAACATCATTTTATTTACTACTTTGTATCAACATCATTTGCATCTATCATCAATTTTTTTTTTTCAATAAATTAATTTTAACTCATAAAAAGTGATCTAAATTTATAGTTAGATAGAGCATAGAATTTTGATGCTAGATGGCTACTTTTGATATTCTTCGGAGAGTAATTTCTGATGGAATGAAATTTGATCAGATATATTGTACAAAGATTTTTCTAATACGAATTATTTTCTTTCAGTTGTTTTCTTTTTAAAGATATTCCGTTAAGTATTGAACAAACAACAATTCTATTTTCACCTGATGAACGATCTTTAATTGCTCAAGCTGTACATAATGAAGCTTTGGGTTTGGGTATTGTACCATCTACACCACATTCTATCATTGACAATCAACCAGTTCAATCTCAAAGTTAGATATTTTTTAATTCTAAGATTAATTTGTTAATACTCTCTGTTTATATCATAGATTCCAATATTTCTCAACAATTCAATAAATTAACTGAATTACGTGATCAAAAGCGACGTCGAACTAAATATGTAACTAGAACAATAAAAAAAACTTGTTATGATGTAAATTCTTTTTTTTTTATTGTTTACATTTCAATAGAAATATAATATAAATCATATTTAGATTGCTCGTGATATGATCAATAATGGAATGGAATTCATTCAACAAGTTAATCATCAAATAGATTCGAGTCAAACAAAGTAAATTTACATTTTTATTATGATTTAAAATGATAAAAAGAAAAATAAATAAATAAATATTCGTATAATTTATAGGCATGACAAAGATCAATCAAAACAACATAAACATAAACATAAACATCGATCATCATCGAAAAGGAAACGTCGATCTAGTCATAGTCATAGTAGAAAACATCATCGACATTCAAAAAAACAACGAAGAAGTTAAATTAATATTTTGTTTGATTGTAAAAATTTCAAAAAAATAAAAAATAAATACTTCTGAAGATTTATTTTCACATAAAGTTTCAAAAGAGCTATAATCAAAACAAATATTATATGAATTAAAAATGCAAAAAACAAAAAAAAACTAAAACATTCAATATTTCATCATAGATCATATATAATATATTCTTCTTGTTGATGATCAAATTTCAGATGAGAAATTAAGTATTTTAATTAAAAAGATATCGTTTTATAAATATTTTTGAAATTTTTATAGATAAGAAATTTAAAATAATATTTAAATTAATTGAGTAATTTACTAAACAACTGTTGTTATATAGAAAAAAAAATTAATTCTCATCTTCATATTTAACATTCGTTTTGTGTAACTCACACATGTTTTCGAAGAAAACAATGAGTGTAAGTTTTAAATCAAAATTGTGCTATTCTTCCTCCCTATTATAGCCTTTAGCAACGTAGATTATAGGTCCTCAATGATATTGATAGAAAAAACTTAAAAAGTTCCACAGCTTTTTTTAGAATTTCAATGACTGGAATACGTTTTTCAATACTATAAATAATACAATTTCTGATTGTTGTGCAGATAAATGATTATATCATAAACATCAAGAATGACGTTTTGACTTCACACAACTGTTATATGGCCAATACACGAATATGAACTGATAAAGTTCTAACTGTCAATAATAATCAATATCAGTGTTTTTGAGTTCATCGAGATACATAATAAATCATTAAGATCTGCTACAGATATAACAAATGTGTACAACAGGCATATGCCGATTAAATCAATGTTTAGACCGATAATAATTAACGATAAAAATGAACTAAAAAAAGGCATAACGTTTACTGACAATCGATTATCGTGGAAAAAGAACTATCGTCTTGTAGAGATTTTATACGTTTTATGTATTTTGAATTAGTATAATAAAGCTAAAGAAGACATGTAACTTCCACATTTCAACTCGATAGAGACTACGCTAACAAATCTTTTTTTCAGTAACCTTTAATTTCTTATAATATGCATCAAGTATAAAAATTTTATATTATTTCTTGTAATAGATTTTTTTTGCTTAGATATTAACTTGAATTTATCAAAATATATCATTATGGAAAACCTTGTAAATTTATTTAGGAATTTTCAAGTATGATCAAGAACAAATGTCATAGATTAATCTATATGTCACTCGCTTTAATAAATATGTTTATTTGAATCACGCTTATTGTCCAGACATTAATGACAAGTTTTTCTAGGCATGACAAATCTCTATAATACATTACGCATGACATATTGAAATATCGACAACATCTCACAAAATCAAATTCAATAACATTTGATTGATATTTTTTTAATGATAGATTTTTTCCTTGTTTTTTGTTTCTGTAATGAGTACATATTTCTTGGCCACGCGTACATAACGTCAACGTATGCATTTTGTTGACGTGGCAAAGAAATTACGCAATATGACCACGTCTACAGAACTTCTTTTTTTTTCTATATATAAAATTTAAACTAAATCAAAGAAAATCACTATAGTTCATATTCCAATTTAAATTCAAATATGTGGTCTATACTAACACGGATACGAGATTTCATTACTGAATATACATGGTTTTGGTGGTCATCAAATGATTCAAAATCGAATACTATACTTCTTATCGGTCTCGATGATGCCGGTAAAACAACATTAACTGGTCGTTTAACTCAAAATCGTCTTATTCAAGCACCACCAACAAGTCAACCATCAAAACATGAAATTAAAATTGGTTCAACTCTTTTAGCTATAACTGATGTTGGTGGTCATAAACAAGCAAGACGTTTATGGCGAGATTATATGTTTTCATCAACACGTCTTATTTTTATGATTGATGCAAGTAATCGTCAACGTTTAACTGAAGCACGTTATGAATTATTAAATATATTAAATGATGATGATATGAAATCTATGCCTTTATTAATTCTTGCTAATAAAATTGATAATATTGATACAGCATATAGTGAAAATGAATTAAGATATCTTCTTCAGATAGAAAAATATTCTAATGAAGAAAATCCTCGAATTAAATTATGTATGTGTAGTATTAAAAGAAATGAAGGTTTCACTGATGGTTTAAAATGGCTTATTCAACAACCGATTAAATCAGAGGATTAGTCAATATGATTATTATTATTATTTTGTTTTTGAAGTTTTTATATTTTATATTACATAATAAAAAATTTGTATACTTGATGTATATTTTAAATTTTAGCAAATATTTCAGAAAAAAAATCAACTTTGTACTCTTGTTTCCTAACCGTATATCTATTTTTTTTTTTATATATGAATAGTTTCAAAAGGAAAAGAATAAATAGAACAAAAAAAAAAAAAAGAATTATTAATTTTGATGAAAATGACATGTAATTTCTTCCTGTAATAAATATCAAGACTTTACATGAGATCAGAGAATTTCATTTTGTTCCGTGTCATTAACAAGTTCAATTTTTATTCATTAAGATAAAATTTCTTTTGACATATTTTCTTCATTAGGTAATCTAGTATATCTAAGATTATAAAAACGTAACAGTCGTTGATAATGACCAATGTAATTAAACCAAGGATGTATTTCCTTGAGTCGTTTGGTTTAAAAGTAGCTCGCTGTTATCTTTTGACACTTACTGACATGTGTAATTGAATGCCAATCTTTTTTTAACCTAGTTATCCAAAGAATGCTTCTGTCTTATCTAATCATCAAAATAAAAGAATTAGAAAACTAATGGTGATGTTAATGTGATTCTGCAACTACAAAAATTAACTCATATAAAATGTGAAGAATGTGTTTTTTTTTTTAATTCTATTTCAAAAAATTTACACTTAACCTTATCATATATTTATGTAAGTACGTAATAATATTTTCGAAATACAAGTATTTCTACTTGACTACCTTATTTAATCAATTTATCAAGCATCATAAATCATCAAATCAATCGAATAATAATAATAATATTAATATTAATCATCAACTATCAATATTGATCATTTGTTTTCTTCCTCTTCCTATAGACATGAATATCAATAATAAAAATTATTTCAATTTAAACTTTTATTTTATTTTATTTTTCTTTTCTCTTCGTCTTCTTCCTTTCATCTTCTTCCTCTCTACAATTTGTCGTCAAAGTTCTGTTTTTCTATTTCTCTGTTTTAATCACATCACAAGTTTCAACAAAAGAAGAAAAAAAGAGATAAAAAAAAAGAAAAAAAAAAACCAGGAGAAAATATTTACAGGAGAAATAAAATTATATAGACAGATGTGCTGCGCGCATCGCATCCTACAAGAAAACGTGCAAAGAAAAGCACACATACTAAGCCAAAGAAATGACCTGAGAAGTTAACAAACAAACTCACACATAAATAAATGAACAAACCGGATCAAAAAAAAAAAGAAATAGTCATATTATATATATATATATGTATATGTATAGATTTATATGTATATGTATATATATACTATTGTTGCATATATAGTTATTTAATTGTATTAGTTGATGATGTATTTGAACAAGACCGAGAATTTGATTTAAAAATATTAAAATGTTTCGATAATGTTCCTTTTTTATTTGTTGTTAAACATTGTTTCGGTGATATTGAACAAGATGATGCACCATCAATAGATGATGATGGTGAAGAATTTTGTTGATTTTGTGGTGATGATGAATATGAAACAGTTTGTTGATTTGATGAATGTTGATTTAATGTTGTTAATAATGTATTTCCATTATTATTATATTCATTTAATGATGATGATAATGATGATGGTTGTTTTAATGGACATATTCTATTTGCATGATATTCATTAGGTGGTGTGGAACTTTGTGAATAATCATCACGATTATAAACAGTATATATTGTACATTTATCAAACATTGATAATAAACGTTCAACTTCTTTCCCAGAACGACGTAAAACATTAACACCTTCAATTGCATATATATATTCATTGATCTTTTAAAAAAGAAAAAACATGTATTTATATTAATTCAAAAATAAAATCTTCTTTTTTTCTCTTACTCGAATTCCTGATGTATACGCAGAACCATATGGATCCAGTCGTTCAACATAACATGGTCCATCACCATTAAGAATTAATCCATAACCACGCCGATCACGTTTCAGCTATTTAATTATAAAATAAATTACAAATTTTTTTTTTCTTTTTGTCAACTTACTGAATAACTTTTCCAACACCATGGTAATTCTAATCTTTCAAGTTCATCAGCTGTTGGACGATTTTCTATATAATAATAATAATTATGATGATTGATTTTAAAAATTTTTTGATTATCTTACCTGAATTAGCTGGTGAATTTAAACTAGCAGATTTTTTTCTTCGAAATCCTTCATTATTTGTTACTGTACATGTTAATTTAGTTGTACAATCTATATCATCTCCATTTGATATTCTTCTATTTATTTGTGGTTCATCATTAACTAATGAATTATTACTACTTGTTGGTCCAGATAATCGATGTCGTCGTATATTTGTTTGTTGCATTAAAGATGATGAATGAAATGTTTCAGTAGATGGTAACATACGAGAATAATACTGATGGCAACAGTTGCTCGATGGTAGTAGTGGTGACAGTTTGTTTAATGGATCATTACAATAATAGTTACTTAGTGTTCGATTAAGAGAATTTTGAGTTTGTATCTGATGTATTGATGATGAACGATCAGCTAGAGAAAAAAAAAATAATGTTATGATTTGATTTTATGTTGTTCTTTTTTTTTTTTGTTTTTGTTGAAGATTTTATTTAAACTTACGACATGATACACTAACAAATGAATTTGATGAATTTCGATTTAGTAATGGTGAATGATTTATTGGTGATGATACTAATAAAGTATCATGTTGCATTAATGCAATAAGATCAAGACGTTTATCAGCTAATAAACGATGTGAATTACTTAATATATATTGATGATTACTATCATTATGAAATTTATTTGTAGAACAAGAACATTCTGGTTGTTGATCACATTCATCTAGAAAAAATGAAAAATAAATAATAATAATAATAATAAATAGAATTTATATTATTTAAAAATTACCAAATCGAACGAGACCATACATAATCATATCATCAGCAATACGTTCAACATTTTGCATATTTGTACCACTACGAAATGCAATCATACGAGCTAAATTATCACCTTTAAGTACTATTCCAGGTTGTTCACTATAAGGATTTGTTAACGGTACTTGTTGTTGTAAGTCTACACCGCGACATTGACTTTTATCAAGTGTAAATAAACTAAAAGATAATTGTTTTTTTTTTATTTTATAAAACAACAAAAAAAAAAGAAAAACTTCTATAGAAAACCTACCTGGTATATGTTTCATAAATAGAAGCAAATTGTTGAAATGATCGATTATGATCAGCTGTACCATCATCAAGACGAAAACGATATAAATATTTAACATTACTAATTGATGACGATCCTGATGATGGATATTCAAACTCATTTAAATCATAAACTAAAATATTAAAAAAAAAAAACAATATTGTCATATCATATTTGAGATCAACGTCATGCCTCTTTACTTTTTCTAATTATATCAATATTCTCTTTTTTTCTTTCTATGCAAAAAGAAGTGACACATATCGCCTCAACAATTTTCATTATATATTACAAATTAGTTCACGTTGACCTAAATTTTTTTGTAGTTTTTTTTTTCTTCTGACAATCTCTTAAGGCTATCGATCGAACTAGCAATAGTAGGAAAGAAAAAAAAAAAGCAATTACGCGCTTGTGCTTCCGCATACACATGCAAAATTAATAATGAATGGAAGCAAAAGAAGAAAAAGAAAAAGAAAAAAACAAAAAAAAAAGAAAAAGAAATTTTTCTTCTGGCTGTATGCCAAAAATCTCTTACCATGATGAATAATTTTTAATTTTTCTAAAACTTGAAATATTTCTAAACCATCATCAATAGTTTTACATAATTGTTTTTTTATAAGCCAATCAATTGCTTCACATGAATGAAAACAATTATGAAATAATGAACGTGGATTATTTTTATCATTTATATAAGCTGAATATGAACGATGAATTAAGTTTTCTTCTCGCATTCGTTGTCTAAAAAAAAACAAGAAATACAAAATAAGGTTAATTGCTTGACAATGTTTAATAATGTAAATAGTAAAACAATATATCTATGTATATATATCTATGTATATATATATTTGGACAACTCCCACGAGAAATAAAAACATGTCTTACTCATCGATTAACAAGGAATAAAACTAAGCTATTAAGATAAACGTTCATCAATAAAGCTCAATAACGAAAAAACAATATATACTAAATAAAAATTTTTACCTTAAATGTAATGCTGCTGTATATAAATCAACTAAATATTTAATATTTGAATTATTATCAATAGATAAATTTTGATCATCAATATGATGAGAATGATTATGATTATTATGTGTTGTCATTGTATAATCATTAGGAGACATTTTAATAGTGTCGTTATCTTCACTACTTTTTATCGTAGTGTCTTGACATATAAAATTGTTTGCCGTCGTCGTTATTGTTGATTTCAAAGGATTATTTAATGCTAAAAAAATTAAAAAAAAAAAAACAACAAAAATTTTTTGTTTTATTGTAATTTTAAATTCTTTTTTTTTTTTTTCTTTCTTTTGCTTCACTACAGACAATGTATACACACAAATATACACACGTCAGCATATACTCACGAGCGCACTACTTCTACCCATTCAGTATGTGTATGTGTCTCGCCTTTTGCAATCGGCTCAGTATGCGTGTGGGCATGCGCGCGCGCGCGCTTGCTCGCCTTCGCCGAATAAGAAAGTAGAATAAGCATTCTCGTTCTTTTTCTTTTTTTCTTCTGTTTTTTTTTTTTCCTTTTCCCTTCATCGTCATGAATTGATGAAGGAAGAGAGAAAAACAGAACGAACCCATCATCCTCTTTTTCTCGCAACTACTTCCCCTCTCTGTGCTCTTTTCTTCTTTTCTTTTCATCACCCACGCAAACACAAGTTACATACCATTCGGATGATTCTTCATCTTTACGCAAGAACAATAACTTAATACATAAAGATAAAAAAAAAGTTTTTTTTTTTTTCTACTCTTTATAATACGATATGTGTACAGGGTCAAATCAAATGAAAATGATATGATGATAATAATAGATAACTGACAGTTTATTTCATCGACCCCATCGGTTATCTTTTCTTTTTTTTTTTTTATTCTTCTATATGAACAGTTAGATATATATCGATGATTCAAGGCATCTATTCAGAATTGAATATAGACAGTTCTTTATATCTGTCTAGTCGTCTCGACAGTCAGTTAGAGTCTTTATTTAAATCAAAATTTATTTACGTTTTTCTCTTTTTTTTTTCTAAATTTAAATGTCCTCAGTCACCCTCAAATGATGAATGTACATACATTAAAGATAAAGCATGAACAAGTATAATAAAACAAATTAAAGGTCAAAGAAGCAATAAAAAAAAACCCAAATTTCCGTTTTTTTTTTTTTTTCGTGTACTAATCGGACTTATTCTTATTGACTCATAATACATGTAGTATTTGATTTCATTCGAAAGATAAAGTTATTTGATTCCGAAAAAAAATAAATATATTGAAATATGATAAACATAGACAGGAATAAAAAAAAAACCGAAAATTTAAAAATTTAGTTATTTTTCTTTTCTTTTCTTTTTCTTTTTTACCTTTTTTTCTGCTATTAAAAGTTCAGTTGAATTGTTGTTATTATCTGACCGTATTGAACGTGCCTTTATGGCAAGAAGAAGAGGAGGAGAAAAAGAAGATGAATCGATTCTTTATTCAATGTCTCTCACGTTTTCAAATAAAATGAAATAGATGCTCACACTCGCTTGTCCTCATCACACCGTGTCTGTATGAATGTATGTGTGAGCGCGCGCGCGCGCGCATCGAAAGAGAAAAAGATGCGAGATCGTGAGAAAATGCTCGCTTGCACTCTTGGCGCATCAATAGCGAACAAGAAGAACAAGTCAAGGTAGATCAATATCTGCTTTGGCACAGATCCAGATACACACACACACACACACTCATAAGAACAATGCATACCAGATTTCTTTTTCTATATAAACTATATGTTATCAATATTGATGATATGCATTTACGGACAGATTTTTCATCGTTGTAATTTTTATCTTCTACAAAAGTATAGTTCTAGTGCCTCTCAAGTATTATGATGAGTATTGTGGGAAAGCAAAATGTATTGCATTTGTCGACACTCATGTGATTTTGTTTAGTTTTTATGTCCAAAAAGTAGGATTCTTCTCATTGTCTATTGACAACAATCGTTCTTATCTACTCAATTTTATATATACTCAATACTTACCATAGAAATTTTTGTTCACTACTGAATTGTCACTACGATTCATCGTAGTAAGTTATAGTAGTAGTAGTAGTAGTAATGATTTGTTGTATTATATGCGCAGAATGAATGAATAAATAAAAAGAAGAAAAACGACTGGAGATGAGTCAGAGAACACATAAGTACAAATCAATGAACTTTGTCTTCTTTTTCTTAGCTTTTTTTCTTCATCTTCTTCTTTATAACAATGCGCTACGATTTGGCTATTTGCCAAACAGACAAATAATGAAATAGTTAACGAGAAAGCAACACGATATGAATGAATCAAATTATTGTACGATAGAAATGATGTATGTCCATAGTAAATCTCGTATATATGTGTTCTTTAATTATTCTGATGATTGTAATGACAAAAAGAAGAAAAAAGAAAAGAAAAGATGGAATAAGACAAGTAAATATAATTATAAAAGTTGATGACAAATAAAATGATTCTATAAATGATTAATAATATTATTTGTTCAAAATATTAAAACTATTTTCATAGATGAAACAAATGAAGAAAAAAAAAAATGAAAACTGAAATCTACTCGCATGAAAAAAAAACGTAACAATCAGTGTCGTTATTGATATTCTATGTAACTTACTCGTTTGTTCTTTTCTAAATGAATGAGAACTCTTTTCATCACTTATTTTAAGTCACTCGTTTACTCACTTACTCACTCAATCTTGAGATGCCTTTAAGCATTCTTTTTACTTTATGTCGACTAGTGACAGTGTACAAAAGTCGTTGTTCTATAAGCGGCACTTTGTCTTTTCTACCATTTAAACGGTGAGTATATGACAATAGAATATGTCTTCTGGCATTCAATAAGTGTGTTTCTCTATGTGTGTGACTGATAATCTTATCGTTATATTTTGCATGCCGACACTATTTAGTACCATAAATTTGAGTGATGAACAACGGCAATATATTCCAATTTTGAATGAAAAAAATTTCTTTTTTTCTTTGTTCTATTTCGGATTTTTTTTCTCTTATGCATGAATTACTATTGTTGTAACAATAAAAATGACTTTCTTCTATAGTACAAATTTACTTTAATTAAGAAAAAAGTAGCAATTATAAAAAAAACAAGGATGGAAAGGATTTAAACAATAATAGTATGACCTTATTCTTTTTAGGAACATTTGTACAGGTACATACTTAACGACACATAAGGGTGTACGTAAGGGAAATATTTGTATTTCTTCATGTCAAAATAGTAGAGAGAAAAAAGAAGTACCTTCGTATCAAAATGAAAACGACTTTTTTTCCTTTCTTTTTTCGTTCAAGTGTTAAATATACATACGGACGATACATGTAGAAGATGCTTCTTAGGTTTCATGTACAATTTTTTTCAAAGTATATAAATGAATTGACAGAGATGAAAAGAACTGAAACCATAGTACATCATCGTACTAAGAAAATACAGAGTTTCATTAAAAAAATTGATTCACATCGAATGAACGAAGAAACAAAAAAATTTCTTGTCATTACCGTTGGGAATACAAACATAAAATTCGATTGTATACACAAATACAGAGGTTATAGGTGTCGATATTTACAATGCTTCGGTTTCATATTTCAATATCTTGTAATCGATTACTTTTGGAAAAAAGAAAAGAAATAAGGTATTGAAGAAGATATTTGATAGTTTGATGACAAAAAAAAAAAAAAGAAATCATATGATTTTGTTTTATATCGAAAATCTAGATACATGCAGTCTATTGGTAATTGTTTTCTGACTCAAGGTTATATTGTAATGTCTATCGAGACTTGTTGACGTATTCGATCAATCAGGCGTCTTTCAATAAATATATTGCTTGGTAGATGAGATGATAAGAACAACAATATTTTTATACATTTGGAAAGATCATCTCACACAAATGCTATCTATTATAATGATATACATATTTTCGAATTATCCTATACCCCTAGAAAATATTAAATATATATTAATTGATATTTTGAAAGAAAAATAATATTTATTAATTTTTATTTTATTGAAATGTAAATAATTGATATTAAATGTACATAAAAGAAAGAAATGAAATTTTTCACTAACAACTATTCTTAATGATTACCGAACACATAGACTTATATATTTATATATATATAGTATTCCCAAAACTAATACAATTATAATTATCTCTTATGCTGCCGTTTCTTACAACAGTTTCGATCTCATCGTGTGAATATAAAAGACAAATTCATATGGGTACACACACATACATATTTTCTCTCGTTTCCTTTTTTTTTCTCAAGGGAAATCATACTAGCCAATGGCGGCATTTACATTTAAATGAATGAACGTTGGCTTCGCTCCATCAGTACTACGAAGAAAGCGGCATAAAAAAAAGAGAAAAAAAAAACTATGTACTTGAACGTATCAATGCCAGACGTACTCATATTTACTTTAAAGAGCAGTAGAACGACAGACGAATAATCATTATTATTTTTTCTTTAGTGTAGTTATTTTTGTTGTTGTTATTGTTGTTGCTACCACTTCTCAAGGAGCAAACAACAGACGCAAAAAAAAAGAAAAAAAAAACGTAAAGTGTATGTATATGTGTTCTTTTCCTTGAAAATGTTTCTCTGATATAATATCAACAAAATGATATAAGTGCATTCATTTGACGATAATGAAAATAACGATTGGCATTTTACGCCTAGGAAAGGACAGGTGCAATAGATTCTCTGATAAACATATACTCCTACATATAAGCGTCATTCACTTGTAATAGTAGGTCAATATTTGAGCTGATGTGAGAATAAAGAGAAAAGTGTATCACCAAAAATGCGAAAACATACGTCAATGTCTGATGGATGGCACATCTAAACAACCTCAGACATTTAAATGATCACGACTTAATGCTATCCATTCTTGCGACAATCAATAGCTGTTTTTTTTTGTATTATGTCTTATTATCATATGTACGTGTAGTTATTAATAGATCTTTTTTTTTTTCTTCTACATCAACAAGTGGGACAATATGATGCCATAGAAGTTAGAAAAGCAACAAAAAAAGCTACTAGTTTGTCTATACTGGTTGCTATTAAAAAGTCGATAAAAATAATAAAAAAAACTCCGACTCGAAAAGGATTATTTCGTCGATGAAAAAAACTTGAAATAAAAATTAGGACAATTGATATCGCAAAAAATCAATATTACTAAAGAACACATCTGGCAAAAACGAAGGCAATTATCAAAAGATAAAAAATTTCAAATAAAAAAAACAAAAAAGAAAAATATATACTAAAAAAAAATGTGAAATACTTTTCAGCATAATAATATAAAATCTAGTAAACTGACAATATTTTAAATTTACTTGATATAGATATATATTTTTATGAAACTTAACGATAATAAAGCAATAATGTAAAAAGAAAAATAATTTATTTGGCAATTAGTAAGAAAAATAATGATATTTTTTTGTGTCAACTAACAGAAGAAATTCATGTAAGAAATCATCGAAATTGATTTTATTTTGATTCAATAGCAAATCAAGTAAACAAATTTGCTGTCGAAATATAAAATACATCGCACGTTATGTAATAACGTATTTTCATGATGAATTTGTTTTCTTTTTGCAGATGTAACTGTCAGTCAAACAAAAAACATCTATGGTTATTACTCATGAGAAATGAAATTCTAAGTGATTCATTTGAGTCATGTTATGACATGTCTACTATGTAATAAAATAGTAAGAGACAGTCACGATGCAAAAGAGGATTATGTTCATAGATAAATGATTGATGAATAAATGGTAATAGTTTATGTGCGACAAACGGCACACAACTATAAAAATGAAAGAAAATATCATCTATGAATGCGGAATTCCAGCAATTATAGTGGAAAAAATCCAAGACAAATGCATCGTAAGAATATTTACATGAATGAAATTACACAATGAAGGAATGAAAGTGCAACATTTGAAATTCACATTATTTGAAATAGCAGTTCTATTTCGATTATGTTTACTATTATAAAATTTCATAATAACTCATTCACACTCGATAACTTACCCTCATGCATATTTAGAAAACAATGATTATCGTTATGATTATGACGTGTTGTTTGTCTCATGTGAACTGAATGAAGATTGCTGAATGAATGTGAATTCACTATGTTTTTCTTGTTCCTTTCTTTCTTTTTTTCTTTCTTTCTTTGTTTCTTTCTTAGTACGTCTCACTTGCTTTTTTTTTTTTTTTTCATCGACAAGAATAGTCAGATGCATCAAGTACGAACGGTAAAATGAAAGGAAAAGAAAGAAAAAGAGAAAGCATGTGTGAGCAAACAAATACGGTGGGTGGTAATTAGGTGACGAGCACGAGCACTTGCTTGACGTCGTTGTTTTTGTTGGTGATGTAAACGACGTAAAAAAGAACATGCGCTCAATAGAACAATGAGAAAGAAAGAGAATGATTAAAGGGGGAAAAAAAACTTATATTCTTTTTCCATCGAATATTAAAAATCACCTGATTCAATGAATGACATAAAAACTGGTAGAAAAAAAAAAAACAAATCAAGTTATACTAGTTATTCACAAGCAAATATTATTGAAGATAAACAAATATTGTCCGATAAAGTAACAATTGAATGTTTCTGTCTTTTTTTTTTCCTATCATTTTAACATTCCAACTATATGATAATGTTTGTCATTATTATAAGAAAAATAAAATGCAATACTACTTCATAAACATATAAAAATCAGACAAGACCATATCTAATATAAATTTCATGGGTTTTTTTTTTTTCATTTCTTTTCATGCAAATATACGTATGTCTACTATTGATGAAATATAATACAATACAAAATTAAGTAAAAAGAAACCTACATCCTGATATTACAAATTATGATATGGAATATAATTTCATAATTACTGATCTTGACATCAAGATTAAGATTTATTCAGATAATAAATGAAGAAGTTTCAGTTAAATACTATTTTCATTTATTGAAAATGATATAAATAAACATTTTTTGACATATAAACAATACTTGAATGCTTATGTTAGCATTTGTTCCTGTACAAAACTTCTGTCCATCAATAAATTTTCTTAATGATTAAAGATTCATCAAGAAATCTAATAATATAAATGATTAATCTTGATAATTATTTTCAGTTATGAAAATTCTCATAGGAAATGATTGCTAAAGCAAAAAAAAATAACTAAAATTCATTTCCTAAACAATAATTCAATTTAAGACAACTTAAACAATGATCTCTTTAGTACAAGATAATGCTAAATAGAACAGTTAAGGTGACCTAGACAAAGAATGTTTTGTAGGTCGAATCAATGTTTGCATTAAAATTGTTTATTTATCTTTCTACAGACTTTTAGATAACATTCTTTTTTTAACAATTTATTTCTAATCAAATTTCTGGTTTCTATATTTAAATACAAATGAATCAATTTATATAAATGTAGAATACACATGAAACTAAATGATTCTCTACTATTTCCTCACGTTAATTAGAACATGTTCTATAATGTTCATTTCAACAGGAAAATAGGTACATTATTGTAGATGATCATGTCTAGTTAATAGACGTTATTATATCTACTTAATAAGAGACGCATAATCTTCATAATATACCCATTACATTATTTTTGCTAATAAAAGAAATAATAATGGAGCCATTTGCGCATGAGCACATACATACACATAATTATAGAGAATTCTTTAACGAATAAATATATAGATGTTTCCAGTAAATAGACAGTTGATTGACAACTGTTGAGTGAATCACTTATGAATACAATGACCGTTTCATATAACTCGACCATAAAGGATAACAATCATAACCATCTAGGTTAATCATCATCTTATTTTAAAGTTCTTGATATTTATATTAGTAGACGTCATCGGGATAAAAGCATGGGTTTTCTATGAAACTAAATAATATTCTATTAGCGTATCAAAAATAAATAAATCATTAATTGGATCGTATTTATCATAGAATTCCTAGGCAAATACATTGTTCTATATTAAACTATTAGATATCGATCAACAAAAAAAAAATATATATATATATATTTCTTTAAATAGATCTCGGTGAATAATTTAGATTGATATGTCTATTTAAGTTATAGTTATATAACTGTTATTCACAAAAAAGAAACTGATATCTATTTTTATCAAAATTATTTGCACTACATGTATGTCTATTGACATTAATTTACGTATTTAACATAATGTATTTTAACAGTTGTTTACCAACTTTCTTCTTTTTTTTTTTTTATATCAAAGAAAAAAAAAAACATGAATATTTGTATTATAATAAAATAAAATAAAAACTTACTAGAAATATTTTTATATTTATTTGTTATCATATTGGATATGTTATATTGATGATGATATTTTATAGTAGTTTTAGGAAAAACTAATGTGTCATTTGTTTGTTCAACCAAATATGATACATGATATAAAAGGTTTTTTACAGAGAATATCATGACAAAGAAGAAAAACCAACAAAAACGACGACGAATAAAACAATATGAATGAAATGAACTGGAATGATGTTAGTTTACTCGAGGGAAAGTCAAAAGAAACAAAACAGAAGAAATGATTATTTTATATTTCGAGAAAGACAAATATAAGAATCGATTAAGCGGCGTGCGTACTATCGGCGTTTTATTACCTTGTTTTATTTTTTCTTTCTTATATGAACGAGATCATTGTGTACCTCGATTTAACTATGAATTCAATAAACTACGCATGTAAATTTTGACTATCTATGTATATATGTATCTCTACCGAATATATATTAGTTTATCTTTCTTCTTGAATATTGTTATTACAAAACTACGAAACATAATGGACGTCGTCGGATAACGATTATCTTACTTTAATATAAAGAAAAATAATGAGACAAAATTCATTTAATAGTACATTTTCCTTTTCTTATATTATATCCTAGTTAAAATAATTTTATTTCGTTTATTTATTTAATTAAGACAAAAAAAGAAAAATTTTTTATACTTTTTTTAATTGTGGTAAACATAAATTATAAAAAGAACTTGATACAAAATCATCCGGTACATTATACCATTTTAAATAGTTTGTTTCACGTAATTTATTTATCGATGTAAAACTTGGACCAGAGTAATGAGGATCCTGTATAAGAAAATTAAACTAAATTATTCATATAACTATTTATATTTGATTAATTTAAATATTTTACAAGTATTAAAAGTTGTTTATTCAATCGTACAGCAAGAATACATTTTGAAGCAGCATCAGCATCACCACCCATCATTACAGGTGAACCAAAATCATGAAAATGTTTCGAAAGTAGATTCATATAGTTTAAAAGATTATATCCATTAGATATATGAATAATTTTACAATCAACCTAAATCAATTCAAATTTAATATAAAAAATTAAGGAAAAAAAAAAAAACTTTTTCTCGTTTCAAAAAATAATTTACATCATAAAGTTGATTAAGTATCATTGTTGCTTCACATGTACCAATCCATTGATTTGATTTAATAAATGATAGAGGTTTATCTTCAAGTTCAACAAGAATTTCTTGAATTTTAGTTATAGAAGGAACTATAGAAGTTGAATATTCTTCTTTAATATTAATTATCCATGAACATAATGTTTGTAATGTTCGATATCCACAACCCCAACCACAATCATCTTGACCATCACATTTATAATGATAAAAATACAAAGTACCACGTACACTATCGATAGTTTCATTAGTTTCATCAAGAATTTGATCAATTTTAAGTAGCATCTAAAAATCATTGAACATTTCTTTTTTTGTCACAAATCTTCATAATTGCGCTTTCTATTTCTTTTTTTTTTTGAATAATCATAATTTGTGTCTATTTAAAAAAAAAATCATTATAAAAATTTTATGTATTATGTAAATAAACAAATAATTAAAACATTTGAACATTTATTTAATTCATATTGTAAATATAATTCAATTCATAATTTAATATCATCACCAAGAAAATCTCGTATTTTATATCGAATTAATCAAGAAAAACTTATGAAATATTATTCTCAATATAATTCAAAATGTAATAATGAACATTTTATATCGAATGAAAATACAAATTTTTCTATTGAAGAAAAAAAAGAAAAACCTATGATACCAACAATAAAAATTTTATCAAAAAAAATCATTAATCAAAAGACAATAAGTACACAAACAGAATTTAATGAAAAAATTGATTCATCAACGAAATTAATTGATCAATCTGTAAATACTTTATCAATTATTTCCAAAAGTAAACAATCGATTATTTTACAATTTTTTTTGGATACTTTTATTCATTTATTTTGTTTTTAGTAAAAGGTAATTATTACAATGAAAAAGATACTGAACTAGTAAATACCTCATCATCATCATCATCATCGATTACTAATAAAACAACAGTAATAGATTCAAGTTCCTCAAGTACTCAATTAGATTTAAATAATGAAACAAATAGAAAAACAACACGAATGAAAATTAATTCAAACCAAATTCTGAATTCTGAATTCAATGATTATCCGTCTAAAACACAATCAAAAAACTGTCGTATTTATATTCGATCAATTGTACGACATATGTTAAATGATGAGATATCCGATGATGAACAATGTTGAATTAATTGATAATCGATCAATCTTAAAGACTAAAATAACTTTTCAATAGAGTACAATCTTAAATTATCAAAAACAAATAAAATTTCTATTTGAAATAATAGATTATCAAGTATTTTAACATCGTATTCGAAGTTAATAAAAATAAAACAATCATTTCTTTTTTTAATTTTAGAATTCAAGAATATAAACTTCACCGTGTATATGATTTACTGTTCATTGATTACATAAAAAATACAGTTCAAATAGTATTTCTATTTTGAGAGGATTTATTTTCTGTTGTTTATTTGAAAGAAAAGAAATACGCAACTAACGGTGTAGATGTGTATGGTATGAATGTGTGTAGGGTGTGGATGTGTGGGATATGAGTGTGCGTAGGGTGTGTGGGAGTATGAGTGTATGTTAAGTGTGGGTGTGTGTAGGCGTAGAAATGATACCGAATCGCACACACACTTACACCAATACGCTATTCTCTTCCACATCATCAAAGAAAAGTAAATTATCAGACGAGACACAAACGCTAATTAGAATATATTTTTTATGGAAATCACAGAGAGTAAACTCTGCAGGGCGTGTCAAAATTGTTTTCAAGAAAAAAAAAACCAATTAAAATTGAAAAATAATCAACAGACAGTTAATCCTGTATACGATTCCTTTTACATAAAATCCTTAATTTACATATTAAATCTACAACTAAAATTGCGATTCTTTTCCTATGCCATCAATGATGTCATTTTAGAACTCAAGTAATATTCAATATAATCAAAACTAAATAATTTTTCATCAGTTATATCTTTTTGTTTTCTGAAATAAAACAAAGAATTCAATAAACAAAAATGAATAAGTCAGGAAATAGTGAATATTTTTATTTTTTAAATATAAAATGAAATATTTCATACGAAATTATCATTATCAAAAAGAAGTCGTTCATTAGCATGACCCCATAAAGCTTGCTTTTCTTTACTTAATTGTACTTTTTTCATTAATAATTCGTTCATATGTGGACCAATATCACTAGCAATCTTTGGTGAACAAATAAAACAAAAAAATTTATTAGATTAATTCCTTTTTCTTTTCTATAAATAAAGCATACTTTTGCCATCGAACGAATATTAAGTAGATCAAGACTGCCCCCACCATCTTTATTCATATACACAATAGAACCGGACGGTTTTATCCCATAAGTTATTCTAAAAAAAAGACAGCGATTAAAAACAAAAAAAAGGAAAAAGAATTATTATACCTTGCTAAAGTAACGGAATCTTCTTTAATTGTTGTATCAACAGTATGAACTCCATTTATCTAAATTAATTATATAAATAATAATTTGTCTGTCTTATGTTTGATGAACTTACTTGTCCAACAGTAATAAGTACAGGTAAATTTGATACATTAAGAGCACCATATTGATATGGATCATCACAGACATCGACTGAAACTTCATTAGTTTCTTCATCATGAGTCACTTTTAAAGCTGGAGCTCTAGATTATATAAAATATTTTATAATTAGAAATCAATGATTTTTTGTTTTGCTGTATAATTTTTACTTTGTTTCACTTAATGCTGCTTTCATAGCAAATGAACATGCATCATGAAGATTTCCTTCATAGCGTAGGACCTTTTATAAACATAAATTACAAAAACATATAAAAAACTATCATATACGTCGAAAATTATTTCTTTATCAAACTGAAGAAAAAAAAAGGTCTGTATTGAATAGGAATTTTTTGAAAACTATATAATATGATATTTTGCATGACACATCTAATTCTATTACTTAAGCTAGAGTATTAAATGAATTGTGACTAATAATAAGTGTATTTATATATAATTTGTTGACTAAAATACTTTTGTAGACATCTAAGCTAAATAAATCAACATAGATTTTCATAACAATTTGATAAGTAATCATGAATTTACTTTGAAACGAAGTAGAGAAATTTAATATTTTAGAACGTAGCAAAGGTCAAACTATTTTTATCTCAATAATTATAATCTGAAACTATTAAAAAAAAATACTTCACATGCTGTTTTTTTACACCATCGTCATATTATAAGGACATAGTAATCTTTGCAAATATAAATATGTAAAAACGTTTTCAACTAATTAATTTTGTATTATAGGTGTTTATAGGGGCAAGACAACCTTGTCTATTCAAAAAGAGCATTTTTAAGTGTCAAAAATCGAAAACAGACTTCAGAAAATCATATTAATAAATGTAAATTCAAATGAAAATAAATAAAATAACTATCAAAAAATTTTATTTGTATCTCTTATCTTCGTTCTTTTACTACATTAAGGCAAAAAAATTAACTGATAATAATATTTACTTACAACCTGCTACTGATTTCAATAGTGCATCAAATTTATCTTTATCTTCTCTTTTTTAACGACTCAATTTCATAAACAAATCTAATGAACAATTTAGCAAAATACATTTATCTCATCAAGAGAACTAATTGATGAAAGTTTGCGTAATAAATTTTGAAAAATACTTACAGATATATCAACATGAACAAGCCAACAATGATGTCCTTTAACAACACATAATTGAGTTAAATCAAAACATTTTGAATTATTAAGTATATAATTAAGACTTCTAGCTATTTGTTTAGTATATTGTCTTCTATGTCTTCCAAATATTCTTAATGATCGACAACCACTTCTAAAATAAATAATAATAATAATATTCGCGCGAAATTTAACTAAATTATTTTTCGTTAAATAAAAATAATTCAAATGAGATTAAAAGAATATCGTATTCCAATTCCTTTAAATCTTGATGAATATCGTCTTGGTCAACAATGGACAGAAATTGAATTACTTAAAGAAACTTTACAAACATGTTCAACATGTATAACACTATATGATAATATAAGTGAACAAGAACGTTTAGATATAATCAATGAAAAAATTCCTTTAACATTAAAAACTAATATAAAATCATCAACAAAAATGACACATAAAAAATATAATATTAAAGATCAAACACCTAAATTTCTTGAATTATTTTTTCTTAAATCTAATAATGATCTTATTCTAGATGAATATTCATGGGATAATTGGCCATATACATTAACAATTATTGAAAATATTGATTATTATATACGTATTATAATACAAAGTTATTATATAAATAATAATTTATCAATTATAAATAATAATTCACAATTATATTTTACACTTAATGATGAACAAATAAAATCATTAAAAGATTATGAAATAATTAATATTGCTGAAAGATTAGATGAAAAAAAAGATTATCGATTAGATGAAGATCCAACACGAAATTCATCAATAAAAAAACCAAATATATTACCATTACAATTAAATACAAAATGGTATGAAAATTGGCCAAATAATCAATCATCTATGTGTGTTTATAAATTAATTGAACTTAATATATTTAATGAAAATAATGATGAAAAATCATTTTTTACAAAAACAACAAATAAAATTTTAGTAAAAAAAAAAATTTTTTTTTTTTACGTCTTTTTTTTAATATTTAAAATTATAGAATGGTTTTTTTTTTTCTTTCCTCTAGTGGTCATCAATAATCAAAGCACAAAAAATGATTTATCATCGTTTTCATCAAAAAATGATTACTAATATTGATAAATGGATTGATAAAACATTTTCAGATATTTATGAAGAAGAAAGATTATTAAAAAAATATATTTTACAACAACAAATTCAATTAATTGATTTAAATAAATAATAAAAAAAAATAATTTTTATATAACTTACCCATCAACAGTTGCTTCAATTCGACCTTCATTTGGTTTTTCTTGACTTGCACGACTAAATTCAAATGTAACACCAACCATAACTACAGTTCCACCCTAAGAAAATATTTATTCTATTTTGTGCTTTTGTTGTTTTTTTTTTTTCTTGTTGGAAAATTTCATTGAAAGAAATCTTACTAATTTAAGAAGACATGAACCATTGGCAGTATTTATAACATCAGTTGCAAGTAATAATGGACGATAGGTACGACAATTTCGACCATCATTTCGAAAATTTGACTAAAAGAAATAAAGAATTTTGAAATATATTAAACCAATGATGGATTCATAATTGAAAATTTTTTTTCTTTTGATTATGAACTATAAAACAATCTTTTATAAAAAAAAAAAAAAGATAGACGATAACAGTACTTTAATGCAGACAAAGATTACAACAGAAAAATCATTTATTATATCTTTATTAGTGTAAGTTGTGGTTATTAAAACACCATAAGATGCCCAATGGAAGAAGAAATAAGTTTCCTGATTAATTAAAAATTCATTCTACGCCTAATTTGACAATAATTAACTCATTTTTCCGTTTCTTTTTTTAGCCTTGACAAATTAAAGAAATAAAAGCAAATAAACAGGAATAGAGTATAACTTTCTTATTACGTATGATTAATTCTATTAGTGTGATAATAATGATAGAAAATGCACTTGTGCACGAAAGTATATCATCTGATCCATGCTATTCTCAATGGCATTTCGTTCCTATCTTGCCGATTTATTTTTAGAAAAAATCTTAATAGAAGCATTGAGGTTGATGAGTGGACTTTTTTTTATAGTTATAATTATTTTATTAATTTTCCGAGTTCGTATCAGATATTTTTAGACAAAAAAAAAAGTAAAACAACAAAATTTTAATATGAATTTTTATTGAGATATAGTTCTTGTAACAAATTGAAATTTTATTATTTGAATTTGACCCAGAAATTTTTTTCTAATATATTATCTTCGACATATGAACAAAGTATCATTAAAAATATCATGCATCAATTGACAATTTTGTTTTTATTAGTTCTGTATATATTTCAAAATGATTAAAATCTCATTTATAAAAAACATCCTACCTGTATTCCATCAACAATAAATTTTCTTTCATCTTCACTGGCAATCGGTACTCGAGGCATTATATCTTGAAAAAATGTACATTTATTAGAATCAAAATTTAAAAACAAAAATAAATAAATAATTTGTTTTCTTCATAAGTTAGTTAATCGGGTTCTAACTACACACAAAATACAACAGACAAAAAAAAGAATGAAATGCGTTAATTTGTTTTAGTATTTTTTGCTTTAGTTTTAATTAATGTATGAATAATTGTACATTATTTGAACATATTTATGAAAAATCTCGATCAGGAAATAAAGCCGGTGCAATACATGTCCAAACATATAAAACTACACATATCCAACTTGAAACTATTTTAACCCAAAGTGATGCTAAATTATTATTATATGTACTAAAATCTTTTGCTGGTCGATACCAACTATAAGATAAATAAATAAATAAATAAATAAATAAATAATAAAATTCTCTTTACTTAGTTAATGTCATCATTGCATATAATGTTGCAAGTACAAACATAAAATGAAATAAAGAATAATTATATGTAACTGAACCACGTTCATCATCATAAACATGTTGATGAGTTTTTTCTTCATCATCATCTAATGATAAACGACTATCTTTTGCAGATGTATCATCTAATATTGTTGAATAATCTGATGATGATGATAAAAATAATTTATTTGCACGATTATTATGTGATGATGTAAAAACTGAATAAAAAAGGGCACCACCAAACATAATTAAACCAATTATAGTTATTGGATCAAATATATTCTGTTGTCTTGTTGGACCAGGACTTGGTGTTGTTGAATTTGTTGGATGAATTATTGAACGAATACTTGGATTACAATTTGGATTTGGATTATTACTCATTGCTGACCTAAACATTATGAAAAGAAAAAAAAAAACAACAAGTATTTTTTACATAAAATCAAATAAATAACAAAATAATAATAATAATAATATGAACTAACCATGTATAATAAATAACATAAAGAGTAACGAATGATGATTGAAGTAAACCACATGATGGATTATATTCTTTTACTTTAGGTAATATTGATATAATCGATAAGATAAAACATAAACATAAATTAAATGATATAAAGAATGTATGTAAACGACATTCATTTTGATCTCGAGCATAATAAATATAAAAGAGAACAATACCAGTTATTGATAATCCATAAAATAATAAAGTAAAAAAACATAAACCATAAAGATGTTTTTTTGAACCAGATTCAACACTTTCAATCCATGATTCATTCCATCTAAATAATTAAATTTAGTTCAAATTAAATTTAAAAATTATTTTTAAACTTACGAATGAACAAAATCAATTGATAAAAGTAATTGAACAAGAATAAACTAAATAAAAAAAGAAAAATAACCGAAGTCAATAGTTTTTTAAAATTAATCAAACATTTTCTTTGATTTACCAGAAATCCTCCAATCAATCCAATAACCATAAATGCTTGAGCAAAACCATCATTTGGAATAAAAAAAGCAGCAACCACTAAACCAATAAGTATTAGTAATTTAAATCCCCAAAATCCATTTTGAATTTTTGCTCGAAAATCACTGGATGTTTTAACCTTAATCATCTAGAAATCAATACAGATACATACATATATATATATATTCATAATTAATTCAAATAATTAAATCTACTTACAATTAATGATAAAAGAAAAAAGAATACTGTCATTCCAAATGAAAGTCGATAAACAGCTAAAAATCCAACAATTTTTGAACAATCAATTGATGGTATTGATGGCATTGATGGTATAGGTATATTTGTTAATTTTGAACCACCAGAACATAATGCTGGAATTTTTGCTAAAGTTTTTTCAAGACCAGGTATTAACATTATACATGATGTTATTAAACCAGCAAGAAGAATAAGACCATAAGCAATACGTGTTGATGTTGAACCTTTACATGATGGACATGCAGCACAACAAAGTGAACAAAATGCATTACCAAAGCAACATGCTATGGATGAGCCTAAAGAACCAATACATAGACCCATTGTGAAAAGTGAGTTTTGTAGAAAATTATATGAAGATCTAGAAAGAAAAAGATAAAGTCAAAATTATTTTCGAAATTAACAATACGGGTAAATAGCAAAAATAATAGGTATTTTTTGTCATTAAATTTAATAAAAAAAAAAAAAAGTAAAAACTTAAAAATTAATTAGAATAAACATTTCTTATAATTAACAAGATATGCCAAAACAATCAGTTTAACTATAAAAAAATTTGTGAATACACAAAAAGAAAAAGGAAACATATACAAATAACAATATCATCTTTAATTATATGACAATATTTTCAATATCATGCTTATATTTATAACTTTTTATTCTTATCTCTTCACATAAATCATTAATAGACACATATAAACATAAAGACAAAAAAAAAACAAAAAAACAATGAATATAAATTTTTTTTATACATAGAAAATAATCTATAAAACATATAATTATCAATACGAAAGAAAAACATAACTATTTATATAATTATCTATATTAAATTCTACACATAATATCTGACTTATCTGATTTAATTTTTTCTTTTATCATATAAAATACATGAAAACAAAATATCTGATTTTCTAATCGACTAGAATTATACCATAATAATAACATCATTGATTTGTTGTTGTCGTTTTTCATCTTTTTCTTCTTTTGCCTCATCTTTGTGTTGTTTTTTTAATAATGTTGTTGACCAAGAGAGATGATTTATAAGATCACGAAAAGGTCGATTATTTATTATTGATGATACAAATTTTGAACGTTTGTCATAAACATTAACCTTAATAAAAAAAAAAAAAAAAATTTTTTTTCTTATATTAATTAAAATTAATTTACAAGTAAATCCATTGAAACATTATGTATTTGAATTGAATAAATTTCATCAATTGGTACTGTTGATGATGATCGATTAGATGAATTTGATAATGATTCTGAAAGTACTTCATAAAAAGGTTTCATCCATTGTTGACATATTGAAAGATCATCATCTATTAAGCCTAATATGTAGTTTACCAAAAAAACAATTAACTTTAAACGAAAAATAAAATAAAATTTTAATATTATTACCTGTTATTTCTTGTAGAGGCCAATTTGATTTATATAAAAGAATAGTCGAAGCTGCAAGAATATGTTTCGAAAATTGACTATATTCAATATCAAGTGAACATAAATCAAGTAACTAAACAAATATTTTTGTCTTTTTACATTTAAAATTCAACAAATAGACTTACTCGAACAGCTAAAGAAAATATTTGAAGAAAATCTGTTGATCGATGTACATTAGTTAATATCGAACTTTTAAGAATTTCACTGTTTGATAATAATAATCGTCGTTTTTTTCTTAAAGAACGATTATTATTATTATTATTATTTAAAATATTTTTCATTTCATATTCAACTTGAAGATAAATTAATAACCAACTTATTGATGTTATTGGATTTATATACCAATTTAATATCTTAATATATAAATAGAAATTTATTTCCAAAAATAGAAATATTTTTTTTCTTACATTCATTAAATCTAATTCCATATCTAAAATATCTTCTTCTGAACAAGTATTATCAGTAACATAAGCAAAATCAGATAATCGTGGTGGATAAATTTCCTTAAAAGTTAAATTTAACAAAAAAAAAAAAAAATTATAGAAAACTTTAAACAAATTTTTTTTCTTACTTCAATTTTTGCTGCAACAAAAAGTGATGTTATACCGAGTAATTGAAATTTATTTTTAAGAAAATTATTTGAATTACATAAATATTGATCAATATAAGCAATTGATAAATGATAAGTTTCACGATGAAGTTGATAAACTTCACTAACCTTTAAAACAAAAGAATAGGATTTATTTAAATTGTTTTTTTTATAAAAATTTTACTTCAAGTAACCAATCGAATAAAACACTTCGCATTTTAGTTGTAATAGATGGATGAGAATCAAGAAAATTTAAACGACATTTATATGTTTTATCAAGTGTTTTAATCATCATATTTGACCATAATTGATGAGATTGATACCATGGTATATCAACAGAATCTTCTTTATTAATACTGATTAATGATGAATGTTTAGTTGATACCATTTCTAAATTTTATTTATTCTTTTGATAAAATTTCAATCATAATAAACACAATATGAAAATTTAGTAATTAATTATTATTAAGAACAATTTCCAAAAATTTTTTCTTTTTCTATAAATTCTCTTATAGTATTTTATTCTTAAATCAAATAAATAATGATGAAGAAAAATATCTGATACAGAATAATAATTGATTCCTTAGAACTAAGATATATTCTATTGATATATATATATATATTCCGGTTGTCTTCAATATCAAAATAACATTATTATCATCATAGATTAATTATGTCTATCAGAAATCTTTTTATTTATTCTTAAATTTTCTATTTGATAGCATTTTGAAAGTGAAATAGTTGCTAGCTGAATACATTTCACGAGTATACCATACAATAGCATTTTATCAACAACAAAATCTTTCCGAATCATATTTTTTAATATTACATATAGATTTTATAATTAAAACAAATTTACATAGATACATATATATAAACAGTAGGAAGATAAACGTTTATAATATAAATAAAAATCTACAATGAAGATACAACATGTTAATAGATTATCTAAGCTTTTTTCCAATATATTCTTGAATAAAATTTATTAGTTCGGTATATAATATTGAATTCAGTGTTTCATCCAGGTTCTTTTCTCCGGAGGGGCGATTTGAAATTTCGGGGGGCGAAAAATTTTTTTCCGGAGGGCAAGCCATATAGTTCGTCGCGCGATGATCGCGAGTCTCGGGAGGTGCCGGGCACCCCTCCAGATAAAACACTGATTGAATTATATCAATAAAAAGTGTCAAAAGAAAATTCAAATATCTTATCAATATATTACTTCGTCGTAGTAGATTTTTATTTATATTATATCCGTTTTGTTTTTGTTGTTATTATTTAATATTACTATTTTTTAATTCTATGATATGACTGATGCAGCATTGAAATCATTTTTTCTTTTAAATATTTATCCAAAAAAAAAGAAACATTCTTTTCATTGATATTATCTAAATAACAAATGATCAGCAAAAATATATTACTAAATAATTTTACATACAAAAAGAAAAAAAATGAATTCTTTTAATTTAATATCTTACCAGATTGAATTTGTTTGATAATATTTTCTTTATTACGAATATCTCGTTGTAACTAAATGAAAGTAAAAAAAAAACAAAAAGAATATAAAATATCTTCATTATTATTCTAAACCAATAATATTGGTTTTTTTTCCCACTTTGAATCGTTCATGCTTTCGTTGATTCATTTGACCGAGCGCTCAAATATGAACTGACATGAATACAAATTAACCATTTTCTTTCCTTGCTCGCGTTCTCGATTCTTTTTTTTTCTTCTTTCCTCTATTTATTTCAAAAAGATTGGAAAAAAAATAGAAAAACGAAAAGCTACTTGAACTTATTCTTAACGATGTTTTGTTCGACGGAAAAGCAACAAAAAAAAAAAAGAACAAATCATCGAAGTGTAAAGCAGCGAACATGATGCACATAACTAGACAAGACCTAGTTTTCCACACTTATAATACGATTAAAAAAAGGTCCTGTGTAGATTGTGCAACACCTTCAGCAGCATGAATAGCATTTTTATTCTGTCTATATTATACTATTCATTTTTAAAGAAATCAATCATTTATATAGGATGAGAAATACTTTGAAGAAATATCGTCAGTTGTTCAGTCACAAGTGAAGCAAAAAAAAAGAATATGATATGGTCTCGTGCATTCAATAGACAGTAGCAACTGACTCTTAATACATACAACAGGTGGGTTTCTACTAACGAGAAGAGAAAAGTATGTCTTTGAAAAAAAAAATGATAAGTAGAATTTAAAGAAAAAAAGATTTTTTCTCATCTCGTTTGTTTATTCTCTCTGAAGATTTATGTAGCTTCAATCAATAATGAGAAGAATTCAATTTAAAATTATATATGAGTATGTAATAAAGATAAAATTGAAATGAGTTGACCCAGAAAACAAGTAGCATTGGAAAAGAAACTAAGAAACGATGAATAATTTAGGTAAGCAGAAAAAAAACTTTCAAATGAGTTTTTGGATTTAATCTATTAGAATAATAATAAGAAAACAATTTCTTACTTCCATTTTAGCTGTTTTAAATTTTGGTTCATCAATCAGTGAAGGATCAGGCTAAAAAGTATAAAATATTGATTAGAAAATAAATTATATTGATGCTTTTTCTTACCGAGACAGATCTTTTCAAACTACGTGTTTTTGTCTTACTATCACCATGATTTTTATAAACCATAATTAATGGCAATAGTCTATCTGAAACGAACAAAGTTAAATTCAAACTATTCTTTTACATATATCTTTTTTTCCTTGTCATCAGATTACTAAAGAATTTTCATTGTTTTTGAAAAGAATTTTTTTTGATTGATTAAATACTAGTTTGTTTGCTTTTATTTTTAATCTGCACATTGCATCAAAGGCTTAAAGCAATGCACTAATAAATAATTGATAAAAGCAAATCTTTTTCTATTTGCATGGCCTTACAATGGCTTATTAGTTAGTTTCACAGATAGCCATCAAGATTTCATGCAGATTACACAAGATAACTCAACTTGCTTAATTTCATCATATGACGATAGGAAAAAAAGAAATTAATTCGTTAACAATTTATTTAAAGAAAGTATTCGAAGAAAAAAAAAACCTATACATGAAAGAAATTATAATATGTTAAGAATGATCAAATAAATGTTTAAAAATAAAAGACTCATCAAGTCGTTGACCGTTTAATATAAATCGACGACATAAACAAGTGCATGAATGAATGATGATTGTCATCCAATCTACTTATTTATTTTTTTCGATCTTTGTTCTGCAAAACAAGTTTGAAAACTATTGGCCATAAACTAATGTTGTCGATTTTTTTCATAGATGACATTAGTAGTCGATAATGAATATATGAAATACATCAGCAAAATGAAATTTCAATCTCAACATTACTTTAAACGATTTTCTCATTTAACATCCTCATAGGAAGAGTCTTGTTTCATGTATGTTGTTCATTTTTTTTTGTAGACGTCCTAAAGGGAAATAAACGCTGACTATTTTTTTATATTAAATTCATTTAAATTGTATAGGTTTCCTAGGTTTTACTTCAAAAAAACTTATTGATACAATTTTTGTGCATGTCTAGAATAATTAGAAACATTCAATTAGGTTATTGAGGTTTACCATGTGATATTCAACAAATTTGTTCTTGTCCATCGGATTCATTTTGTCAGACTTCATCTATTTGTGTTTGTCCATTGAATAAATATGGTCCAAAAAGGCTAATTTTATTATGGAACAAAATGTCAATTTTCAACAAAAGTTTTTATTTTATCATTTGATTATATTCTTGGTTATCATATTAGACCAAAAGTTTCATTTTTTTGAACAAATCTTAATTGTTAAAATGAGTGTAGTATTCACAACAGTTATATTCAATTTTGCATTGATCAATGCAATTTTATCTATATTAACATTTCGTGTGAACAAAACAAGAGATATGGGTTGTGGATTTTATTTATTAGTTTCTTCATGTGCTATTCTATTTATGTGTTGAACATTTGATTAGAATGTATTACGATAGACATTTGAAAATTGCTGACAATTCTTTTCGATATACTAAAAA
Source organism: Rotaria sp. Silwood1 (assembly GCA_905250075.1). Taxonomy (NCBI): domain Eukaryota; kingdom Metazoa; phylum Rotifera; class Eurotatoria; order Philodinida; family Philodinidae; genus Rotaria; species Rotaria sp. Silwood1. The sequence goes on along the minus strand of CAJNOP010000126.1, from coordinate 385,425 downwards.
TTTTATTTAACTCCACAGGCTTTTTTGCAGTATAGTGGTAAATGTTGAATTGTTTTCACAAACGTAATAATTAGACATTCTTCTCGCTCGATTTTCCTTTCAACATACTTTGTTTCTTGGCTCCAAGAATGGAAACAGCAGCTGTAAGCTTTATCACCTTTTGATTTTCTTCAACAGATGAGTTTCAACGTGAACTCGCAAAAACAAAAAATATTTATTGGATTCAATCAAAAAATCGATATGGAATCAATGATGGATATACATCAATAGGCGAGGAGGATATCAACCAAAACACAAATCACATGCACCAGAACTTGTCGGTGATGACTGAAGAAATACGAGAAATTTTATCGAACAATATATAACAGATTCGAATTCTTGAAATTAATGGTAAATTTTAAGTCTCAGTTAAAAAAAGAACATCTTAATCAAAACAAAGTATATAAACATTTTTACCACGAAAACTCTACGTCAATTATAATGGAGTCATCGAATCGATAACAATATGGATAACAACACAGATATAGCAACAGAAGTTCTGCCTATGACAATACATTAGTAACACTTGATAATTACTGCTATCTACGGGAAAATTCGTTAACTATTCGGAAAAGGAGCAGCGAACAATTATATAGATCTAATGAACAAAGAAAAAAAGTTATACTTGAAGAAATAAACCATCAGCAATAACTGAAGAAGTATTCATCAAATATGAATACACCGTCACAAAGTAAGAATTGAAAAGGTATAGCTTCAAGTGGCCAAACATCAATGATAACAGCAATAAAAAACGAATCGCTATATTTTGTGATCAAATTCGAGGACCATGTTGCTTCACATGACCTTCCATCGGCAATTATTGCCTGTGACCGAATCTAGGATCATTTTTATAAGAATAAAATGTTGTTAAGAATTTTTCTATGACTTCATTGACACGTCATCGATTAAAATTAGTTATTAACAATATGAAGGATTACTTGAAACTAGTCCAAACAGAAAAATGATCAATCTCAATTAATCAAAATAAAGTTACAGCGATCAAACTGAAATTTGTTTTAGAAGCCTGTACATTTTATTGTATTTTATGTTCTACAGCTACTCTCAATTTAAACTGCATTATATGAAATTAAATGCTCAGTTAGTTTTACCGACAATTTTGAACGGAATTTATATTCGTTTAATTATCCTATAAATTATATCAACTTTAAGTTTTCCGATATGAATAAAAATGAATCTGCTTTAAATCAAGGTCAATTATATATTGCAAACCGTCTTCAACTGATCATCTAACATTTATCTGCAAATAAATTAACATTCTGCACAAATTGTTGGCGAGTTGAATAGGCAAATATCTCTGGAATAACGAAGGAACATAAATGTTGAATCTGTCATAAAGCCTTTGATCGTGTTGACATAAAAAGTTGCTTAGATAAATCATTACTTGTTTAATATCATCTTAATCATCATTCACTAGATTGCAACTGCTATTACTTCCAAAAATACGGACAAAAACTTAATCATGCAGTAAAAAAACACACGTAGTAATGATATAATCAGTTGAAGAACCATCCAATTTCATCAAAAGCATGAAGCACTTCTTCTAGAATTATCCTATGATATTGATTCTCCTCCATTACCTGGCAACAATAGTATTGTAATGGTTCATAATAAAATGTGACTACGCACTAACTATCAATCAACAACAACCAACAGCACCGTTTCTGGCAACACAACCATCTCAAAGTTGAAGAACGAAATGTTCTCATGGAAGGAGATAATTTTATAAAATTAGATAAGGAAATCAACAGAAACTCAAGTAATATACAATTAGATCGAGTTAGTTCATGTGAAATTAATTTAACGAAAATAAAGATATTAAAAAGTGTATTATTTCCATTAGTTGAGATCACTACAGATTCAAATCTTGAAATAAAAGAACAAATCTTAACTGCTCTATATGAACTTGAAACACGTTTGCCGTATTCATGCAAAAGATATGTGATGAAATTTAATACTGATCGTAGCAGTCAACAACGAGATACCTTTGATCCATCGATATCAACTACTAAGAACAACCAGCTACTATCTCACTAAAGAAAGGATTGTTGGAGCACAATAACGATATGTTATTAAGTTTTTCCAAAGGTAATCGGAATCTGCGAATCAAAATCTGCTATCAGTTTCACAAAACCTTGTCCTTAACTTCTCATTCTGGGAGAAACTGGTGTAGAAAAGTTCACCGAGAATATTCAATAGAAAATTTTCCGAAGCTGATAGCAGATTCGTATTCTCCGATTCTGGTTGCCTGTGGTAGACATTTTACTGGTAAAATCCTGTCAAACTCAAACAAAGAATTGGATTGGGTGCATATCTAAGAAAGGCGAAAAAGCCATAGATTAAAAGTAATTGACTTGATTCACTTCGAGAAGACTTCTGCCTGCATCTTTATGGAAGTTAGTGTACAGAGAACTAGTTTTCAGATTCCAGACTATACCAAATTCTATCAAGCTGATTTGAATCATTCAGGCGATATTGTATAGCTGTTGAGGAAAAATTGAAAGCAATTGAAGTAGCAATTTCAATTCCTGACACTATGATCATTGATACATGTTTGTCATACGTAACACATAAATAGCTGGGCACTATTATACTGCACTTATGTGCTGGAGAAATCAAAAGAACAATAGTGGCGATGTGACACTGAAAAATGGATAGAAGAAAATAACTTCTTTTACATTAAAAAAAATGCATTTAGTTTCTCAAAAAAGCTCCAAAAAAACATTAATCTTCTTTATACAAATATTGAAGATATAATAGGACAAACTTGAACTTTTGGTATCAATGCTCATTTACCTCTCGTTTATATTTCGAGTTCGATTTCGTCTCATACACATTTTTTCTTGCCTCACATACGCTAGAAAAAGTATGAAATTCTTTTGTGTTGCGTTCAAGATTTTTGATTGAACTTGCTGGAACCAGTTCCACTAGATGAATGGTACAAACAGTACATTCAATTTTTAACTATAGTAACAAAATCATGTAACACAACAGGAAAAAATTCAGAATAGTCTACATCAGTTCTACCTGAATTCACTTAAAACAAATTAAAGGATCAGAGGGAAATTATAATTAACTATTACAGAAGAAGAAGCTATGGTGTCGACTATGAAGCAGCAAGAACTCTGATGAGAGCACAAAATAAAGAGGTATAATCTGGTATACCAGATTATCAATCAAAGAGATAATTGAGTTTTCTAGAGACAGTTGAAAGAAGTAAAATTCAAGATGAAGCATCCTTTTTGGTCATACCTGGGCAAACTACATAAAGAAAAATCCCTTTCTTTTATGAGACTATTCATGAGTATTGACATTATAACTGAGGGAGAAAAAATAGCTGAAGAACACTAAGTACTATATAGAACAGTTTCAGTCTTCAACTATTGATAGAAATGGCTCACACAATACAGATACATAGAATGAGTTCCGAGAAATTTTACAATCTTCATCAACTATTTAGAAGAACTAGAACGGACAAATATAAAGGAAATCTATGACTCAATACGATACTTTAAACCAAAGAGATTGCCAGACTATGACTTCATGTCAAACTACATGATGAAACCATTTCCTCCAGGATACGTGCAAAGTTCTTGCAACTGCTTTGATTTTGGCTAAAACAATCTAGATTTTCAAATAAGTGGAGATTAGTCAAGACAATGGCATTGAATCAATTAAAGGTCGGTCTTCTGAAAAGCGGCCAAACATACCGTATGTCGCAGTTGGAAATGAAATCAACAGTTTTTGAAAAGAATTCTGTTGGCAAGAATATCCAGTTAATCTGAATCCAAGGGTATTGTTAATATGGAATGATCAGGCTGTAGACCGTACTGTCCAATTCTCACTAGAGTTTTCTATATGCGAAGAGATACTCAATAACTTGACCGCCAACGTGTTCACCGTTCTTATACACATCGACTACCAGAGAGTTTGCGACACGGTGCAGTACACGGGCTTAATAGTGAAACTCGGCCAATTGATTTTGCAAAATCAACTGTTGAAAAACGATATGATCTTAGTTGTCCATGCGAGAAGCTTTTGTGCTCTGTAATTAACATAATACTGAAGAGTTTTCTCTATCGATTGGACTACTTCAAAGAAGTAGCTTAAGTCCATATTGGTTATAGTATTCCATTATAATTTTGTACAGTCTACAGAAGCTTTTCTAACTCATGTGTTTGCTGGCGATCTAAATATGTTAATTAGAGTACCAATAGAGAAGAAATTAGAGCTCTTGTTGCAGTTTCTAGAACAAGAAGGCAGTAAAGTATGTAATAAACGTTTTAAATATACCAGAATGTGAAAGCAACCGGCCAGTATCTCGAAATCGGTCTACCTAGTATTCTACACACAACTTTATCTACAATCTCCAATGGCATTCATGAACGATGTCACACTCAAGTGTGTGAATCTCTTTAAATACCTCGAATACATCGGAACTACTAAATTATCTGTACAAAAATATATGACAAAATTATTTAGAAAAAGTTCAACAGTCGAACACAAAATTGAAATAGTTGAAATACAGCAGAGTGATCTGCACTAGTGTATTGAGACGATGCTGTTTTGCATTTGCATTTCTATTTTTTTGCTCAGGGTTTTGCCTTTTTCTCTTTTTTTTTCTCGCATACTTAATAAGAATAGCTTCGGCAAAAGTTTGGAGCAGGTCTAGGATAAATTCACTGATGTCCACGGGTAGCGGCTCGAGAACCTCATTCGTTCATCGACGAATAACATCTAGATTATTATTTTGAGCAATATATCAGTAAAAGGCTTTAAAAAGTCTGTAAGTCAGATCTTTCAACGATATTTCATTCTGGAGCGAATATAACAAAGAAAATAATGATGAACTAAAACACAAGTAACGCTCGTCTGCGTGACTCGCTTAACTCTCGACTGCATATTTCACTGCTCCGGTAGTTCATTGTTGCTGCAGACGTTTTGCAAAAGGTAGCATCTGGCATTTGCACATGGCTTTGTACTGGTGTCAACATTAATGTGCACATCTGTGTCGCCGTGTACCGTGCTATTGGTATTCTTGTGATACTGCTTGCTATACCATTCATTCATTTAATCTGTTACTCTATGAGTAACACCCAAAAGAAATCTACGTAACCTACACTGACACAGCAATATCCACAGACCACGAAAAAAATAGTATATTCGATTTGCAGAGAAAATCAACAGACAAAACATATCAGCGTGACTGCAGTAAAGATTCACTACACTTCTCCAAACTATATTAATAATGCATATACTCATCAACACATAGACCGGTAATATCACTGGCCAATACCCGCTGCGGAAATGCATATTTAGCGAAGCTATCAGACTAAAAAATATATTTGTTCAAACTAATATCCGATGTATGCAACTTGAATGAGGCTTCAACTCTGAGTCTTTGTGGGGTTAAACAATGAATTTCAAATAGCCGGAAAAAAAATTTGACAAGTTAATGGGCAGACGACGTATCTATGAAGACAAAGCATTATTTAATCCCATTCAAATCTAATTTTAATGACTTGATGAAAAATTGTTTTATTAACTTTCCCAGGAAATGTTCGATTTCGATACTGAAGACGTTCAACATACCTGTTCTTACACTTCATTCAAATACGTTTGTTAGCCCTCGTGCCAGTTCTCTCTCGCATGAAAACTAGTAAGATCTAAACGATAGAGATTCTTCCAATGGATTGGAAGCTTTTAAATCGTTCTATTCAAAGGATTTCTTGGGTTGGTGAACTTTCAGTACAGGTATTTCCAGCACGGAACGTTCAGCACAAGAATAATCAGCAAAATGATGGTTAAACACGAGAATGTATACGCTACACCAACACTCTCAGCCTCATCTCCACCGTTGCCGTCATCATCACCATTACTCTCATACTCACCTAACCCTTAATCCCGTGTTGAAAAATCGACGTGCTCATTTTTCCTAGTGCTAAAAATCCTTGTGCTGAAGATTCCGCGCTAAAAATCCTGGTTCCCGAATTTCTTATGGCAGCAGTTAGTCGCTCGTCGACGCCCCCATGGGGCGCCACTCGCGACTAACTGCTGCTATGCATCGTTCTCTTCCAGTAATTATACGATCATGCACTGTCATTTAAATTTTCCTCGATTCTAGATCTGGCTTAGTTTCAAAACTGCTTATATTTATCACATAAGAAATTCTGAAGTGAAAACACTGGTGAACTATTCCTGATGCCTTTCAACCCCTTACCTAGCTAGTCAATCTGAGATTTCATGAAGCTCGCCATCGAAAGAACCTTAAGTACATGATTCCACACAAAAACCTAGCTTAATAGACCATATATCACACAAACACATTGTGAAATTGAAATAGGAGCTACTATATTTCACTGTCGGAGCTACGACGTGGCGCTACTCGCACTTAGCTACTACCATCTTTGAACACATTTTCACAAATCACTACTTTCTTATTCAAGGCATAAATAATCCACACTTCAACTGCTTCAAAAGCTTCTCTACTCGTAACTAAAGAGAACTAGATTTCCTATATCTAGCAAGATATCTTTTACATATATACTCGTCGCCTCTCGAGTTTCTCCATGTTTATAGGAGTCCTTCTCTACATAAAGTGTAATTGATCAAGTCTTAGTGACGCTCTTCTAAGGACCTTGCTTGATGGTATACAGGAATCTCGTAAAACAGATTTTGTGTAAACCTAGTTTTGTGGCAGTTAGTCGCTCCTCGACCTCCCGAAGGAACGCCATTCACGGCTAGTCACTACTTCCAGCTACTTTACACTCATAAAAGGTTGATATCATTTTCAAAATCGAGCCATCGTTCATGTTTGAAAAACTGATGGAAAGTTTGATCTGTTACAAAAAATTCCTCCACATCAGAAATTTTCTTTGCAAGTTTATCAATATCCAGAAATAAGACACGTTAGTATGGACTTACTGATAATCTGAAATGCTTTTAATAAGTGGACACAGTCATTGTATCCTGTCAACCTAAATAATTTTTTTCCGTAATTTGCTCTCATTCCTCAATGTTTGTTCTAGAAGTACTCTGATTCCATCTTATCTTCGTATTTCTTGATTCATTACACTGCTGTCACGTATTACAAAGTACTTCCAGTTTCTCAGCATCACTACTCATAGAACGAAAATATTTGAGACGTGAATTTGGAAATCCTGATTTCAGATTCGGATTTCTCACCCTCGGCAACCTACGGCAAAGTTCGATCAAAACGGCGAAAAGTCTTAAAATAAGAAAGTTTGTTTCTGATTGGCCGGTTTCCGACCAATGAAACCTCGGCCAAAGATTGGGCTTCGGATTCTGATTCAGGGTCCTCGATAACCTATAGCAAAGTTCGATCAAAATGGCCAAAAGTCTTAAAATAAGCTAACCCCACACATATGTTTTTTTTGACCCCAATCAAGCAATCAAGCAAACAAACGCATTTTATTTCGTATGACCCTCCCTTCAGTCGAGGGAATTATTTTCAGAAAAGATTGGTGAAAGAGCTAGAAAAGAGACAAAGATCCTTTTTTAGGAATATGGTTAAATTTTGCTAAACATAAATAAATAAAGGTTTGTAACAATTCATGGCATGAATACTCACCTTCCTTTTTTGTTCTATGCCCACTTTTCGCTCTTCCTTCTATAGCCTCAAGACGAACACTCAGTGCTTAGTCATTATTTGTCTGTCAGGGCTTCGTGTGGGATGGAACGAAAATTTTTTGTCCCATCTTCTAGGACGTCACGCTCGTCAAATTTTGAAAATCAAATTTTTCAACATATCGATCATTTCTATTAATACAACGAAATTTTACATCATTTTATTTTGTATTTCATAATTTTATCACAACCAAATTGACATCACGATGAAAGGCATCTATTTAGAGACGATTAGTTTATTCTTAATTAAAAAAAACGATTATTGTAAAAGACGTTTATCCCATGGGATAATATGGGCTATTCTTCAAATCTTTTCTATCCCATGAAATGGGGTGATTCTAAAAATTCTCCCCCCATCCTGCTCCATGGGACGTTTTTCCAAAGAGTTGCATCCCATCGGATCAATAAAACAGAATAGGATTATCCCATCCCACATAGAGGCCTATTGTCTATTATTGACAGTCATGTTTTGATGATAGTATGATGATTATTATGTTATCGTGTTTTCCTTTCTTTCTTATTTATCTCTGTTCTCCTCTTTTTCCTGTTGTCCTTTTCCGTATTCCATCACATTTATTAGCATTCCAAAGCGTCACAAATAAATCAAATACATAATCAAAAACAAAAACATTTTTTGAAATTTTAACATGTAATTAAATTCCTTGAAATATTTTATTATGCATGATAGATGGAGGAAAATATCTGATATCAAAAAGAATATTGTTATTTTATATTCTTCTTATTTAGTCCATCAGTTCGTTAATAAATAAGGTACCAAATTAACCAAGCTATAGAAAAAGTGAAATTGTTTTTTTGCATACTTAAATTCGATTTTGGTTCGTAAAGTTATATGAATACGAGTATCTCAACGAGAACGGGAAGGTAACTGTTCTAATCTCGAGATATTTTATGTGTTTTTTTGTTGTCAACGATTTCCAACATTTTCCGAAAACTCTTCTTCCGTTAGATCAATTTGTAGGGTTCGCCTCTTACAACAATAATCGACTTTCTCAAAAATAAAACCATTGAGTTCCATCAATGCTTACAACTTCGGAACAACTATGTTATAAGAAATATATAATACACAATATTTTGACATGTCATCAACAAAATACACAACACTATTATAAAATACCATTACTTACAACATAACTTGGTTCTAAACAATGATCATTGAAACTTGAATTCACATTTAAAATTAAATCATCAATATTGTCAACAGAAATGCAACAATTATCATATGCAATCTACTTTTTTTTATGCATACACTTAAAATTTTCTTTAATTATCAATCTTAATTTATACAATCAATTAAAAAATGGAAGCAATAAACGTATAACATCTATCAGAAGAAGAACAAGAATACGCTCTATTGGATCGTTAGATTTGTTTGACATGCTCGAATTCGTTGATTCCCAACATGATCCGAACACTGAAGATGAAGACGTCCTTCTCTAAGACAGTGAAGTGGAATCGCTAGATTTTCTTGATTCTTGCTATGGGAATACGCCTAATGGGCGTTAAATTCCTTCATTATGTGAAATTCTATAGAACGACTAATGCTGATAATTATGGGTATATATCTTCAGAGAAAAAGATAATAAATAGTTTTAAAAAGGTACAATAATTTACTGCATAAATCTGAAGGAATCGAGTGAACGTTCGAATCATCATCAGATACAATTGGTTGATGAATGGTACGTGTATACTTTAGGGATTTGGTTCGGTTCCGATTCTTTTATTGACTTTGATTTTATTTTCATAATCGTGATCAATGTTGTCTTATGTATAATTGTTTTTTGTATTTTTAATATATTAGTTATTTTCTTTTTGTCAACAGTAAAATTTTCTAGATTTTTTTACTGAGGACAATTTCGAAATGCAATATAAATAAAATGTATCTCGTTCTTAGACTTATTTAGTCAACAAATATGTGATGTTATTTAGTTTAGATTAATAGAGTTCATAAATAATTCACTGAAAATAAAAATACATTCGACTTTGGTCTTTTGAATAAATTTTGACCTCCGTATCTCTTGACGTTCAATGCATATAAATGATGTGCGAAGTGTGAAAAAACAATTAGTTATAGATACTTTAACAAAATAAATGTCTGATGTATTGTCTAAGACTAAGATGGATAGAATTTTTTATCGTTTGCAGCAGAAACTGTGTGAGTATGTTATTTGTATATGTTCATAGAATTTTTCGGTATTTATGATTGATTAATTTAACTACAGTCGCTTCATTGTATAATTCATGAGTTAAATTAAGTCATTAAAGAATAATTGTAAGATAAAAACGGATTCATTTTTATGAAGATTGACATTCATTGATTACTTATAAATTTCCGATCTTTTTTATTATTGACGAATGCATCTTTCATAGATTATGCATATCAGTCTTTTGTTTTTTCTCTTACATGAAGTCATAATCCTTTTTTAAAGAAATAGCAAATTTTTATAAGAAAATTTAAATTTAAACTAAAATACAACTTTTTTTTGCATGTAATGTAATATTTATTCGAAAAGTAATATATTCATGAAACACATTTTTTTGGCAACTTTTCTGTATTAATTATAAACTTCTATTCATTTGAAACATAGTAAACATTGAATGAATCTTATCTTTTCGCAAAAAGAACTATGAATAGTTCAAGTAAAAAGAATAGATATTAGACTGTTATAGAGATCTATTAAAACTAGGCACAACTTAACAAGAACTATAAATGAAAAAGTCTCTTCTTCAATCAAGTTTTTCCAAAGGGATTATTTTTGTATAGACCTTCTTTCGTATGATGAACGTGTATTAATATATTTTTTGTTATGATGTCTGCAATATAAACGTCAATCAAAATTTTCTTTTATATATGAAATTCTAAAAGAATATAATGAGACATTTTATTCTAAATTGATATTAAAATATCTATGACACTTATTGGCTTTGCCTATATTGTATCGTGTGATATTAAAAAAAAGAAAAAGTGTACGGTATTTTGATATCAAGTAGTTGAAATCCTCATATATAATTGTCTAATTACAGATAGAAACTTCATCACTACTATTTCATCATTCGATCATGAATAACTATTATTTTGCTTTCAGATCCTTGCATTCTTTTTCTTTTTCTTTCTACTTTCATTTTTGTTCTTCACAATGTTTGTTGACAACACCGTTACAGTTTTTGCTAAGCTTTGTGTGAAACAAGATTAATCATCAAAAAATATTCAATCAACAAGAGTAACAACAACCATCATTATCGTTTTTTATAGGAGTGTCGCTTGTTCTTGCGTTTCCTTTCGTTTTTATGCACATTGATGATTACTATGTGAGTAAGACTATTAGAGAGAAGAAGGAGTATATTGTAGCTGAGACACCATCCAAAGCAGAAGAAAGAAAGAGTTGTTTTTCTTTCATACAAATCTTTCGTTCTTCACTGGCAGGATTGGCTTATACATAATCTTTCGAAACAAAATTATTATATGAATCGTATGTGAATAATAAGAAATGAATATATTTACGGATACATATAGTGAAGTAAGCATATTCTTCATACAATTAAATGTTCAAAATATGATTTATTTTTTGTAGAATAAAGCAAATAATTTACAAAAAAAATCATCATTTCGACAAGATGGTTCTTATCGAATATTTCATATAACCAATAAAAACAAAGAAGAAAGCGATGATGAGAATAATTTATCCACAAAAAATGAACAATTAGTTAATAAAGAAAATCATATAAAACCTAGATATCAAAAAAGATCTTTAAAAACATCTAGTCGAAATGGATCAGTATGGTTAAATAAATTATTGTACAACAAAAAACAATTGTCATTTTTTTTTATAGGAACGATGGAAAAGAAAAAGTACTAAAAATAAACGTTTATTATTTCTTTCTAAAGCATCATGTGAATCAACATCCAATGATGCTATTAATTCTTCAATATCGGATCAATTAATGAATAATTCATTTCAATCTATCATTCCTGTGCATAACTACTACTTTATTCAGATAAATAATTCATTATTTTTAATTTATTTAGAATGATGCAGGATCAAAACAATTCTTAACAATTGATATAGAAGATGATAAACAAAATAATATTGGTGATTCATCTCAAACCGATACTTTAATAGAAGCTATTGATGAAACAATCGCTCATGATGATGCTACACTTAATAATTTACTTGCTCGAGCTAATGTACTTGAAGTAACAGTTAAACAACAAGTTAGCTCTATCATTTTTATCTTGAAAATAAAAATAGTCATCATTTTTTTTATAGGATTTCAATAGAGTTCGACCAATATCACAAACACGTTTTAATCAAAGACGAAAACGTTGCCTAGTCGCTTTTATTTCTGTTCTTATAGCGTTCATTATTTTTTTAATTATTATAGTTTTTGTTGTGGTTATGACATTAAAACATAAAGCACATATGAATCGAATATCAAAACCTTCATCGATTTATAGTTCTTATAGATAATATTTTATGTTTTTTTTTTGTCTTTGGTGATGTATTTATTTCTATTGCATATATATTTATATATTTAATTTGTGTTTTTGTTGCTATTATTCTATTTTTTGTTTCAATCCAACCAGAATAGAAGTGTAACTGACCATTGAAATTAAAAATTTAAGAAACATTTTAATTCTATAATATTTACCATTTTTTGATCTTTTAATCAGAAATAGGTTTAAATATATGAATCTTAAGCAAAGGCTTGTCAGACCACCATCTAAACCGCTCATTGATAGATTTTTTCACATTCTTATGGTTCTTTTTCGGACTTTTTCTCTCTGATTATCCTATTAAAAAGGAAACGTATCAAAAAATGCAGAAAAAAAAATTTACAAAATATAAGTATGCCAATAGTCATTATAATAAGTTTTAGTAATTGATTATGTCTCCAGAAACGAAAAGAAGTCTATACTTGGTGGTCATCCTTTTACTAGAAATTTGCTTCTAGCTTGATCGAGTCACGGAGTTTCAAAAATAAACACATTTAGCTTCTAAGACTCGTTGAAATTCTGCACCTGATAATATATTACTCAAAGTGGAAAAAGACGTGCACACGATTTCAGTAGGGAACACAGTTGTCATGTCAAGCGGCAAAACAATACAAACTCTATTAAAATAATGCTGGTATTTAGCTGTTTTTCATAGCATTGCTTAATATTAGAGTAAAATAAATAGCATATTTGAAATTATCATAAAAATCTACATCAGATCAAATATATTTTGGCAAAATTTATGTTTTACGTAAAACTTGGCTGTGGTACTTCTTAGGGTCGAATTTTTACACAATATACATTCCAATGAAATATATCTGAACTGACGTAGTTTTTCGTGCTGATTTTGAATATGATATTTATTTGGCTCTAAAAATGAACTACAATGATGCAAATTACTAATAATTGGCGCAGTTGTAACAGCTTTATATGGCTTTGATCATGATGTAGAACAAACTTTAGCTTTCTGTATATGATAACAACATCTAAGAAAATTTTGAAAAATACTTTGAAAGTTTGGCATTTGGCGATCCCAAATGAGGTAAGATACTCCATTTGATTTCTTCTTATATAAAACTAGATCAGCTGATTAAAATGATTATAAATATGTGCCCTGAAATTAATTCAAGCTGTCCATACTCGATCTTAGTTTTCCAACTTCATAAAGTGTGCATTTAGCCAAGTAGCATTGTCATACTCAGTTTTTGATGCTTATCAAGAATCTAGAGTTATACTTTTGTTTGAAATAAATCTAGTCTATACAGTGATTAAGGACAAGTCAAATTGATTATTAAGGATTATCCAAATGGTCTATTGTTGCCCTTACTAAAACTCCATGCACGATCTTTTTGACTTTGACTAATATATTAAAAGATGCAGAATTTCAACAGCTTTTAGAAATCAGATTCACTTTTTTAGGACGTTATGATTTGATGAGGTTAGAGAAAAACTACTAGCAAAAGGATGACCATCAAGCATAGATCGTCCTTATCTTGTGACCTTACCTGACTCAACGGGACAATGAGAGATAAGAAAATCTCTAAAACCCATAAGAATGTGAAAAAAAATCATTTTTTTAACATTCTGCTGGACCACTCTAAATAAATGTGGAAGAGTAAATGACGGTTTCATTATATTTTCAATATCTCAATCGGTTCTTCTCATTCTGAATGAAAATTTTCCATAACAAAAAACAGCTTTTAATTCTCTACGAAACTGTATATTTCGATTATCTATACAAGACAGAAAAGTGTGAAGATATCACTATGAAGTCGAATAATAACATGTAATTTTGTACTATCATCTTTACATCTGAAGTTATCGCTAGAATTTTATTCTTCTGATCTGTATTAGTGAAGATTGATACGATAGAATAAAAGCTTTAAGAATAAGACTTGAAGTCAGAAATCAGCATTTAACTCAACAACGGTTTCATGATAGTTTTCTGTTTTTTTATTGCTCAGGATCATTGATCTTCAAACATTTTATACACCAGCTACTTAATTATACTATTCATTTAAAATGAACATTTTCCTGTAATGAATAGGAACAAATGAATAGCGTAAGAATAAAATTTGATGAAAACATCAAGTTGAAAAATTGTATATTTTCGACGAATTGTTAATGAATTGTATCAGAAAAAAATTTATGAAATATTTTTTTATTAACAGAAATATGCAGTTGAAACTTGCCATCTACTGCTATGAGAGGTTAAAATAATATATTTAAGACTCATTTCCTTGTATAATATATTGATACGAAAAACGATTGGATGTTTTGTAATCGAAAAAGTGTTTTTTTTCTTGTACCAAAAGTAGTTATATAAGAACGCGTTCATAAATGACTGATGTTTTAACATGTCAAATTTTATTTGTGATTAGATAAAATAAATGATTGAATTCTTTGAATAGTTTATATTTATAAAGATAAAAGATTGTTTGTAAAAATTGAATAATCATCATTTGAGAAACTCTAAGGAAACATGTTTTCGAATCTATTGGATGTATTGAAAGTCTTGGAGACATTTTTCAATAGCATACAACATATTCTAAGCTTAATAGACGAAAGATATCATTTCGAAAAGTGATAGCTTATGTTCATTTCTGCCATTCATTCTCAATCTTCTTCCTAGTCTATTCATTTCAATCTCAAGATCAATCATAAGATTAGTAATATCGTTCGATGTGAAGAGCATTATCATATTCAACAAGTTTCTTGTAACATATTAATCTATTTTGATAATTAATTCTCTATGCATTCAATGATTAGTCGAGGGGCTTATTCAATCTATCCTGAATGAAATGGCTTAGATATTACATTTTCTCATTAAAAGAAAATCTACTCAACTACCAAACAAATAGTTCAAGAGATTAAAAAAATATTTTGTTTTGAACTATCTATTAATGAACAAGTTTATCATTAGTTAAAGATAATCAATATTTTTGCTTAATGGGATAGAGCAATAAAAGTAGACAAGAAAATAGTTATATGATACACAAAAAATCTATTTGTTCAAATTTAAATGACCGGCATTGAGTTCACTTCAAATCTGTCGATGTGTTCTGTATCGAGTACCATTTTTTAAACATCAAATCAATAGTATATTTTTCAATCATTCATACAAAGATCTATCTTTCGTCTAGTTTTCATTATATAGAATACACAGAAATTGAATAATAATACTTAAATATTTCTCTCTAGTTTTTAATTATTACACTAGTAAGGATGACAATAGATTGTATGTTGGAATCAGGAAAGCAAGCAGGACAATCTCATAGGAAAAATCAGAATATTGTAAAACGTATTTTATTATTTCTGTACAATATAAATTTTGCATTGAAGTGGATAGAATAGTATTCAATTCATGACATTTGTTTCTCTAATAATTACTCACTCCAGCTCTTAGAAGTTTATTAACAACAAAAATAACATTTAATATAATAAATTTAACTGTAGACATTATCCTTAACCTTCTGCTTTTCATCGATAACGGTTATAGTTTGCATCACTTTGAATCAAATTTTTTTAAATTGCCGTAAAATTTTGTTGAAATCAATCTATTTTGTTTTCAACAGATTTTGACTCTTCTATCTTGGAAACTTTAAAGATAGTTTTAGTAAACTATTAAGTACAGCTTTCAAAGTTGTCGTATACCCCAGGAAGAACAAGTGAGACTTGAGTAGTTCAAAGTACAGATGAAGAATGAATGATGTACAATACTTCACTGATGCTACACCGTACTTCACTCTTACTTCGGAGTACTGAAACCTCGCTTTCCCCCCCTTGCGTATACCTTTTGGAAGATTTTTGAAGGCGAAAATTGTATCACGATAGCTGCTTAGAAACATTCATAAATTAAAAATAATGAAAACTATTCAAAATCGATTATGAAATAATACGAAAAAAAATAGCTAAAAGAAATATAAAATGAACATGATATCTTTTTTTCTTGATGAGAAATATTTTATAGCTATTTGAATTAAAACCTTAAAAATAGATTAAAAATAATGCACAACGTGTCATAATTGTGAAGACATAGTCCTATGATGACAGTTCGCGAAATATCAGGACAAATTACGGTTTTTTAATCGAAAGCAGAAAAATGATGACATTTCTAAAAAGCTACGAAGAAAAAATAAGGAAATTAGTGCTGCTTCGAGGCTTGCAATAATAAAGTAATTATGTGGGGGGATTGGCGCAAGGGCAATATGTTGGATTCTCGAGAATAAGCATCATGCTCGAGCCTTCCCTCCCACAGCACCATGTTTATATAACTCTGTTCTGTTCTACACGCCGCAAGCTACTCGTTCGTCGATGGTCTATGCATTCCACTCGCATACCAAAATGGTTCGACTCGGCAAGTCATCGCTCATAACTCACGGTATCTATGCCCATAGTGTTATATGTTTCATGTTTTGTGCTTTGCTTTAATTGCTTTTCATTCTTTATAAGCAACTTATTTTCAAAATCATTTATTCCTTTAGGCTCAATCATGGGTAGAGGATTAAATAAATATCGCATTAAAAGAAAAAAAATAATAAATTAATCTTGTCGGCTACATTTTGTTTTGAAAAAAAGTAATAAAGTTCTCTTTTAATAAAATATTTCAATAAACAGCAAACAGAAATCTAACATGTTCCATCTGAATCACGCTATTTAATTGTATAAATTTCTTTTTTACTTGAAAGTTTCTGATTATTATATTTTGAGTTTGGCAAAGGTTTTGATTTCATTGAAGCTCTATCTCTTCTCCTCAAAACTAATTTAGGCTAAGAAGAGTCAAATTGCAAGAAATTTTCAGCTCGATACCATGATATTTTCATGAGATACTCATCAAACAAAGGACGAAAATAATTAATTTGTCATAGTTTCAAATTATTTGTCATCTGTCATTCTATGTCTTTTATTTTTCTTGGGTTTATAAGAGCATGGTAAGCTACGGGATCTGTAAGTGCGTTTTTTAAATTTTCCTCTAGCAAAAAGACAAAGCTTTACAAAAGCAAAGACTTTTTCCTGCCTTGCAGTCTGCCATGCTAATTTGAACTGAAGAACAATAAAATATATATAAAGAATGAGAGTCCATACAGAATTCAAGATAGGCAAATTAGCTGTTTTTTATCCTTGTTTGGTGGATATTTCATGAAAACATCGTAGTATCAAGCTGAAAATATCATCATGAAATGTCAGCAACAGCTTCAACATGTTCTGACCATTTTATGGGATTTCAATATTCCTGACTCAAAAGCGATTTTAGAAGTTATTTGCCTTTAGGTATAATCAAATTCTTTGATAATATATCAATAGTACCGGTTTATCGAATGGTTTGTTTACTAAATTCCAGATGAAGAAACAATCAATTTTTTTCTATTCATTTACAAACTAAAAGTTTGAATGAAATCTTGTGTTAAGATATATTTTATTAATATTTTGTTTCAAAAATGTTTCCCAATAAAAGCATATGAATTGAAAGAAAAGAACTGTTAAAAAAAGCCAAGAAAAGGCATCGTTGGTGGTATCCAAGTTTTCAATGATTCCACTTGCTTTTCAATACTAGTTAGTAGATCATTAAGTTTTCTTTGAGCTTGTTGTAATTCTTCTAATGTAAATGGTGATGAATGTAAAGGTTTGTCTGGTGTTTCAGATGTTGCTAACATCAAATCAAGTTCACGTTCAATAACATTACGAGTAAGTTCAAAACATTTAGTTAAAAATGTAAGAACTTTCATTCTGTCAGCTGGTTCTTTGTGACGATTGACAACATTTTCAATAAAATTTTCACTTGATCTTATTGATGAAATATATCTAATTTTTATATAAATAAACATATTAATTTTTTAAAAACAAAATAAACTGACCTAATAATATGTTCAATAACATATATTAATCGATTTGGACTATTTGATGGAGCTATAACACGACTACCATCCGTATTAACAGGTGGAAAAATAAAAGGCACAATTTGAGGTGGACTATATGATGGTCGACCATAAGATATCATCATCAAAGATGCAAGAATTAGGAAAGACAATGCTGATGATGACATAGTTAGTAGATCTGAAGCAAAAAAAGAATAGATTATATTATATTTGTTTTCATCCCTATTATATATCTTAATAAAAGAAGCTCATTTTTTTTATTGAAATATATACACATAAATAGATAGATATATCAGCTATAGGCATGAAAAGGAAATTACATGAATATAAAAAACTTTGTTCTATTGAAGATAATAAAGATAAAGTTCCGTATTGAAATCATTTTTATTAATTTTTTGTTGTAGGAAAGGCAAAAAGAAAAAAACTATTTAATAATGGTTAATATGAATATGAACATATTCAATTCATTGATGTTGAAAATCATAACTAGAGCGAAATTCATTATGCTCTATAATGATTATTTCTTTTCTCAAATAGCAGTATGGAAGTATGCATCGATTGATGACAAAAGCAAGGATGAATGAATTGAAAAAAGGTCACATCCATATTTTTATATGACGTCAATCATGACTCTACATGGAAAGAAACGTAAATCTTTTGATGAATGTTCTATAGCATTGGATACTTTCTTAATATCTCTGTCTTTTTCATTCCATAAAATGTTTATCAAAAGATTTACATTTCATTTCATCCATCCATCTATGGAATAAACAGTCATTAATACAAACATTTCTTACCAAGAATGATATAACTATTTTTTCCGTAGAGATGATATTCTGGTCAATTTCACTAGGATTAAGGAAAATAAAATTTTGTTCTACTCGCTAAAAACTTATATATTGTAATAAATAGACTACGGTAAAATGAATAATAATGAATATATGGGTATGACCAACGGTAGGGTACCCCATAGGAAATAATATTTTTCCAAGAAGAAATATTTAATGAATTTTATACCAAACGAGAGGTCGTCAAACGTGAGATTTATTGGTACTAAATAGTAATGGTTTTGTGAACTTTGTAATATTGAACTTACGAAAATTTGAGAAATTTCATACATTTTTGGCACAGAAAATTAAGATGTCAGCAATTCAAAAATAGAGTAAAATTTTTTTTCTTGAATATTTTTACATGATACGATAGAGCTCGTCGAGCGCTACAAAAACTGTATTATTTAAAAAAAAATAGCGTAAAAATACTTCAATACATACAGTTTTGTAGCGCTCGACGAGCTCTATCGAATCATGTAAAAATATTCAAGAAAAAAAATTTTACTCTATTTTTGAATTGCTGACATCTTAATTTTCTATGCCAAAAATGTATGAAATTTTTCAAAATTTAAATTCAATATTACAAAGCTCATAAAATCCTTACTATTTAGTACCAATGAATCTCATGTTTGACAATCTTTTTTTGGTATAAAATTCATTAAATATTTCTTCCTGGAAAAATATTATTTCCTATGGGATACCCTACCGTTGGTCATACCCAAATAATTTAATAAAAACAATTCTTTCTATTGTGATAGCAAGAAGCTGTGAACAAATTTAGATTTTAATGATAAACGACAAAATGTCTTTTGTAGATTCATCATTGTCTATTGTTGAATGTCAATCTAATTCATTTGATTCAAGTCTAGCTTTGCATGTAAATTAGTGGTGTGAGAGAAGAGAAAACTAATATCAACACAGAAAAGAGCAAAAGGAAAATATGTATCGAAGATACTAGAATGTAATTTTATTATCACATATCATAACTAACAACCAATCCTTATCGAAATTTGATAATTATGATATCAGCTGAAATACAATTAAATGTCACAGAAAAATAAATTATTGTGTTTACTTCTATCACTACAGTCAAAGTGAAGGTTTTCTCAAATTTTCTTTATAGAAATAAAGTAGCGTCTCCATTACTTTTGAATTGTTCTCAATAATATAATATTTTGTATAATTAATCAAATGGATAAACATATTAATAAATTTAATTTTTTTGAAAGCTATTTGACAAATATGATATTGCATGCGATAAAACAGTACGTGAGATTTTTAAAAGTATTTCATCTTATTACATGTAGAGCATTGATGTCAATAATTAACAACATTCCTGACATTCAAATGCAATTCATTCATCCAGAATTGTTCTAAATGACCTTAATTTTCTCAACGACTGTTTTGTAATTATCAATGTGTTCAAATCATATAACAGTCAATAAATTTTTATTAAACTATATTGATAAGTAACATATTGCGCACAATCAAAGGTTCGAAATGTTTGTCTCTTTTTAGATTACATTCTAATGCACTGAAGATTTTTGCAGAATCATTCAAAAGAAAATATTTAGCTGTACGAAATCATATATCTTTTATATAATTACATGCATTGCATATTTGGATCAAATATTTAATAATTTGTGAAAAGATGCTTTGATCATCGGTCGGATAAGTTTTATGTGGTTACAGAGTTTTAAAATAAGTGTTTTTCTACAAGTTGATATATAACAAAGTTTCATGCTGCCTATTGTTAAGTTACTATAATAATTTCATAAAAAAAGTCTTAAGGAAAGCACAGCAAACGCTCGAAATTTGAACTGCTTTTACTCATGTTGTTCGTAAAGTCTTCATCTTACTTTAATAATAAAACAAATGCAAGTCTGCTTCATATAGACTGAGAGAAAAGTGTTTGCTTTATAAGTATGAGGTATTTCAAAAAATTATTCAATTGGTAGTCTCGACGTTTTTTTTTTTATAAATTATTAAATATTTCATGAAAATATGCAATACATGTACGATTCTGGAGGATTCTTATACAGGGTTCCTTTTTTCAAGTTTTTTATGGATTATAAAAGATGTAAAAATGCAAGATATATATGATTTTTTTAGAGCAAAACATTCTCTATTAGATGAATCTAAAATAGAATCTTTAGCATAGTTGAAAATGTCCTAAAAAGAGAAAAATCTTTTGAACCATTTATTATACGCCAACAAATAGGGAACCTTATACCTTATAAAACATTGTAAAGCTTCTTTGTTTGATTGGAATTATTATTCATGAATTGAAGATTAACGTTATCATAAACTGTTTCATATAAACTACATGCATTTCTAAGCGAAAAAAAAAGAATGATATTATAAAAAAAAAAAAAAAAATCAACGATATATCGATTGAAACTTGTAGAGAAATTACGATTTTATTAAACTAAAGTTTTTGCAATGTTACTAGGGTTACTTCTCCACCCACGCGCTTAAAAAATAAAAGAATTGCATTAAAATGATGAAACGGATGTAAAAATTGATGTACTTCAAATTCATCAATTAAAATGGACATTTTCATTAATTTAATTGCATGGTTTTGAGAAAAAAATAATCATTTTTAGTCCATTTGTTTGATTAAGAGGTTTATATGAATTAATGAAATTGAAATACATCAATTTTTATGTCCGTTCATCATCGGAAATGTCTTTTTTTTTTTCATATTTTCCGATATAAAATTCATGAAGGGGGGCATGAAATTTTTTTCATTTTCTGATTCCATGCATACCAAGACAGGAAAAGTAATAAATTACACAAGGAACATTAATTAGTTTGGAAGAAATGAAACAGGAAAAGTGTATAATTACGTCATGTAGCTAATCAATGAAATCATGTGTATCTTTGTTCAGAATAGAAAATTAACAAGAATGATTTTCTACGTTAAAATTTACTTTCATGACAATATAAACGTTTCAATTGACGCATTTTCAACTTGTTTCTTTTGTTACGCAACTATAAATAAGATAAATATTTGGAATGATTCTAGACAAAAAAAGAAACATTTTTATAGAATAAAGCTTTGCTATTTTATCACTCCAGTTCAATATTTTCGTCTATGATAATATACAAAAAAAGGATGTGTTATTGGTGATCGGTACTAGTTGCTTTTTGTTTATATATGAAAAGGAAGAATGATTGTGAAGACAGATAGAAATAATGGATTTGTTAATTATACCAAGTGTAGCAAAATTTTGGCAATAATCTTTCTTTTGAAGATATTTAGTTAGAGAAATAATAAACAAGTTTCTAACATTCCTGTCAAATAACATTACAGATTTTTGTTTTCTCCGAACTCCTGTTAGCTTCTGTTTAAAATAATCGAATAAAGAAAATTTTCATCAGTTGTCTTATTAGATTCAACACACGGCAACTACTTTCTTACACAATTTCGAGTAATCTCTTAGTTTCTATGTAAGAGAATATTTCATTTTCAAAACATAAACTATTATTAAGCAGTTTTTAAAAGGTTTTGTCGATAACACATATGGCGATGCTTTGTAAAGAACATATGACTTGATAGTAAGGCATATTTTAAGAATAGGGACATTGTTTTATGGATTTATTTGTTTTAAAAATAAATGTGTTAAGAATGGCACCTGTGACCAGATTAAGTTCATTTTTGTTGAATTTTCTAGAGAATTAATTTATCTTCCTATTCGAAAGTTAAATAATGTATTAAAAGATAAATGAGCTGAAAAAAAATGTTCAAATATTGGAAATAAAAAAACCTGTTTTTCTTGTTGTAGACGCTAAAATGGAGGGTATTTATTAACTATATACAGATTGTTATAAAATAATCGTAGATAACTCTGAAAGAATATTTGACATGGAGTTCAATTGCAAGTACCAAACCTCTTAGATATTTGTTTAGAGCTTGAAAAAAACGTCTTGAAAACATACGAAATATTAATATGAGAAGTACAGAACATTTATTGAACAACATACCACAGTCGATTAATTGCTTTCATTTCATCGATTGAATTTAAAGCTGATAGGAATTTGTAGATAACTAAATTCTGTCTCTCCTGACAGGAAATTTTGGATAATATATTTTTTCTCCGCTGGAATAGTTCCAAAGGAAAGAATGCTGTGAAAATTTTGCTCCAACTGATATATATATATATGTCTACAATTAGCGTATATGACTAAGAGTAATTTGAAATATTTTGTTAAGTCTCATAGTGTAGGATAAAAGCTTTACATTAAGTGACTTAATGAGGGATCAGAAGTCTATCAGAGAATAGAAATTTGAAATTTCATTTACATAGATAAATTGAGAGAATTAAAAGATCAAAAATTTTTATCTTAATGAGGTCGATAAGCACTATGTAGGTGTTCTTTTTTTCTATGGTACCATAGTCTTATTAATTAAAAAATAATGTTTCGTCATTTTGTAAATCTGAAGCTTTACTCAACATTTAAAGAAGAGTGATGAATGCAATCAACGATCCTAGATACCAAAAATAATATTCATTATAAAAAATGCTTTGAGCAATGTGAACGAATAAAAATGTTCGATTCAATAGTAACGAAGAATATTTTAACAAAGTCATTTTTCTGCATCTCAAAATAGAGAAGCAAATAATAGCTTTCATATAACTAGAATTCCTATAATTGGAACTATGAAATATTGAGAGAACTAAAGAATACTTTTCGGACTATACGATGAAAACCAAAGAATTTACTTTGTGAAAGTTACTAAATTATGATGTAATTCTTTCTTTAAAAATACTATTTGAATCAAGATTTTTAGTAACTCACTAATGAATAATTAATTCATTGTAATAAATATAAAAAGAATTATGAGTAATCATTTCATTAGGATATATATTTTGTGTCATAGGATAACAGAAAGCAACTGGATTATATGAGTGATGATGATTAGTTTTAAACTGAAAGCTTTCACAAGAAGAGAACAAAATGAACTTGAAAACGATGAACAAAAAAAAAACATATACGCAATAGTAAATGAGCTAAAAGTATTTCTTTCCGATTATATGCTTCGAGTATGTCTTTAAGATTGTTCTCTGATTTGATTTTTCTTAATATTATAAACTTTGACATTTATAATGAATAATTGAGACTCTTTTTTTTGCGAAAATTAACATTAATTTAGAAAAAAATACTTTAATCTATATTGTAAATGAATTTATTAGCAATAAATTGTGATTCAATCTATTCAATATCATATGAATCATATGATAATGTATTACAACAGCCATTAATATAGATAAAATATTAGTTTTATTGTAGACCTTCGAATAGAATTTTAAAAAAAAGTTGTATTCAATAAATTTTCTCATTATTATTTCAATTGCGTATTTTATTTTGATTAATATCAATAAGCCGTTTTTATTTTCATTTATTTTTCTTATATTAATTCTAATAGTAATTATTTCAAGATTATAATAAAAATAGATTTTAAATCGACAAAATACTATGGAACATTATTTCCTCCTCTTCATTTTTAGAAGTGTTAACGTGTTGACCTGAATAATTCTTTAATCACCTTCATTGCCTACCTTTTTTTACAGTATTTGTCATGATTTGATTCTCTTTATATCATAAAGAAGTCTAGTAAAAATCCTGTCACAAACGAGAATTAAATATTCTGCCAGAAATAGAGAACTAGTACAACTCATTCTTGTTATAGCATTAATAATTCTTATTGTTTGAATTTTTCCAGTAATTGAACAAATTCATACAATAGTAACATATTACAAAATTGCTTGAAAAGAATAAAAATTTTTATGAATTAATGTGCAATGGAAAAATCAAAGCATTCTTTTGTTATTTCGAATAGATGACAGACAATATTTCATATGTTAAATACAAATTTTTGAAACAAGAAGTTTTTTATTTAAAAAAAAAAAAGATTATTATCTTGATCTAAAGGTCATGTACAAGACTCTCGATACATTTGATGAAAAGAAAAAAAATGTTGGATTTTATCATGCTCTGACCACCTTCTAAGGACGTTGAGTGATACAGCGCATATGTATTTTGAACTCTTATAACAATAGGAAATTGATTTCTTAATAATCTTTTAGAGTATAATTTATATTTCGTGATATACAAATACTTTTATAATTTTCATATCACTCGAAGCAGTTATTTTGGTAGTATTATTGTTAAAACTACTGAAACAAATTCTTTTGATTTAAGATTATTTGAGTCAAAACTAAAATACTTTCAACATTTTCTAAATTTCTTTCTTTTTTTTTATTACTATCAAAAGAAAACATTAATATTCCTTGTATTTTTCCTAAAAGAAAACGTTTTTCATGAATATACTTGTAATAAATTCCTTCTGTTTTTTAATCAGATTTTATATTCAACATTGTTCTTATACATTGAAATTATTTACTTTTTCTTTAACTAATACTATTTATAAATACCTGAAACATGCATGAGTAATATAAGAAACAAAAAAAAAGCAAAATAACAGAAAACAAAAATAAAAATAAAAAGTCAATTTTTATTACAACTGTTTAAAAATAATCAGTTGTAAATCGTTACTAAATGGCTTGTTGAGAGATAAATTACTTGTTTTTAAAGTAAACAAAATTTATAGTAAAAAACAGGTAATCTCTACTTATGATCTTTTTCGATTTTTTTGATCGAATTCTGGATGTGTCGGTAAGTTATCGATAAATACATGTGGTTTTATTTTTTGTTCACAAATAAGATAAGCATCACGAAATAATGGAAATTTATCTAATAAATTTTTCGTTTGAAGATAATGATAAACTTCTTTTGCTGTACTTGGACCTTGTAATGATTGTCCATTAAGTTCTTTTTCAATATCTTCTAATGATTTATTTGTTTTAGCCATTTTTTTTGCACCCATATAATTTCTTCCACCTAATGATGATGTTATTAAATCAGCTATACCACATGATTCAAAATAAATTTCTGGTGTGGATTCTTTTCTATATAAACGACAAAAATTAATCATTTCTCGAAGACCCAATCGAAGAATCTAAATACAATAAATAAATTTTTTTAAATCATAAATAAAATAAAAATAATACAGCTGCTCGAGTATTAAAACCAGCACCTAAACCTTCTGAAAAACCAACTAACATTGAAACAATATTTTTTAAACCACCAAGCATTTGAATAATTTCAATATCAGGAAAAAAACGTAAACGAAAATGAGATGTATCAATTAATTGTCGAATTATTTCACTATGTTTATCATTACGAGAACCAACAGTTGATTCACAAAAAACTTTTTCAGCTACTTCATTAGCAATATTAGCTAATAAAATAAATACATGTAAATATATATATTAAACTAATAAATCAAACTTTTATTTAACAAACCTCCCATCATACAAGCACATGGAATATGTAAGATATTTTCAATAATCTGTGAAACAAGTAAAAGTTCATTTGTTTTTTCATCGACATGAAATCCCTGAAAATAAAACTAAATAATAGAACAAAGAAAAAAAAAAAATTCTTTGTTTTCTAACTTTAATTAATGTTAAAGCAAATGCATCTTTTTTTATTTTATTTTTTATTTGTTCACAAGTATTTTTTACATATTGATGTGGTATAACAAAAACAAGTATATCAGCATCTTTAACTGCTTCAACAAGATCAGGTACAGCAATAATATTGTCTGGAATTTTTTTATTTGGTAAATATTTGACATTTTTATGCTCTCGATTAATGATTTCACTTAATTTACTTCCATCATCTAATATTTCTTCTTTACACCACATTAAAATTTGTTCATGATATTGACTTTTTAATTCACGAACTTTTTCACCAACATGACTAGCACTTTATTTAATCAAATTAAAACTCAAAAACAAATAAGGAAGAATACAAACACTTACAATGCACTTCCCCAATTACCCGAACCAATAACTGCAATTTTTTTCTTTGACACTGAAATTGATGCCATTCTATATGTGTTGTGTACTGAAAAAAGAAACATAATACAAAGACTGGTTCTAGATTTCACATACATATCTTACCAAACGAAAAATCATGTCTCGTTTTACAGATAAAATCGACATGAAAACGTAAAATACGTGAAAAAAACATCTAGAAAAACCATTTTGATGGTAAGTTCATTTTATTTTATTGCTTATCAATTACATTTATATTGTTTGCCTTTTTTTTTTTAAATTTGTCTACATATTATTTTCTGTTATTTTTGTTTGGAATCATGCAAAATAATGAATATATAGATTAAAGTAAGAAACGAACAAAAGAAAATAATTTGAAATTTCAATAAATAAAAAAACAAAACAAATTCATAATCAATTTACAACAAGTAAGAAATGTTATAAATAATAGATATTCATTCTCAGTTTACTCGTCGACGAATATTATTTATACTAATTCCACGTAAAACTAATGTATATATTATCATGCCAAGTAGAAGTGCATAACTAATAACAAGTGATATTGAATAAGTTGGTGTTGGTGTTCGATTTAATAATGTCTGAAATAATTTAATATTCATTAAAATATTTCAACAAAAAAAAAAAACCACTTACAATACAAGAAAAAAGCATATGTGTAAGAAGAACAGTTCCAGGACCAATAAAACTATGAATACCACCCTTATCAAGGGATGTAAAAAAAATAACACTCCAAAATGTATTTAAAAGAATAACACATAATGTGAGGAATGCTAAAAGATAAATATTTAATATAAATAAATTGATATTTAAAAAAAAAAATCAACATCAACAAGAATATTTCCTTTCCTTCGCTTTTTCAAAAAAAAAAGACACACATGGAACTGAAAAATTACTTATGACTTACAATATTGAAATACTTATTCATCTTAATGTAACAACAATATTTTTTTCATATGAGTATCATTTACAGTACACCTAGAAAATTTTTTGAATCAAATATATTTTTTAATATCAAAGCAGTAGTCGAATAATCTCTATTTGATGTTGTATTAAAATATATTAGTTGATCTATAGAATATGATATAGAACGCTCGAAAACCTCGGAAATTCTCTTCGACAAATATAATTTTGAGATACGACTTGAAAATGAATCATATACATTATTTATCACTGAAAATTCAGTTCTATGTACAATTTTACATAATAAAAATATAATTCTTACATTATTAATGAATGAAAAAAAGTGCCTGCTTTTTATCTGACGGTCGATCCTTGGAAATTTTGTTTCGTTCATTACTCTTAGATAGATACTAAACTAATACCAAACTATATAGTCGATTTAAAAAAAAAAGAACAAAAGATGTATCGAAAAGGACATATATATATATGAGATGCATTAATAGAAAACTAAGATGAATAAATATGTACATTATATCGAACACGACTGATTTGTTATCTTTATGTATATATATCTCTCTTTCGAACGACATAAAAAAAAAGAGAATTATATCCTTCTTGACCTTAATCTTTTACCTGTAGCAATAAAAAAATTTTGTGAATGTCCAAAAATACCAATGGTAGCAGGACCAATCATATCACTAAGTACATTAACAATAGCAAATGTTCCGCTAATTAAACCAAAACCATATCCTGAAGCTTAATAAAAAAGAAAAAAAAAATTTCAGTTTGAAACAAATTAAAATTTAATTGTACCATAAGCTACAGCAAATCGATCAAATACCATTCCTTTGTCTGTTAGTTCTTGCATTTGAACTTTTTGTAAAGCAAATTCAGCTTTTCTAATACAAAAAAGAAAAAATAAGAACAAAAAAAAAATATAAATAATATTGAAAACATTTTTACTTAATAATACGATAAAATAAATATCGAAATATTTCTTGAAATATTACAGCAAATGGAACTGCAAAAGCAAGTTGATTACGTAATGGTACAACAGCAAACCAAAGAAATGATGATAAAAGTAATGATAAAAGCCAAAAAAATGCACTAAATAAGTTTTACACAATAAAATGAAAGAAAATAAAAGTTATATTTTTTTTTCTTTACCTTGTCATTGCAATAATAACACGAAATGGATGATGTGCTATTGTAAATATAAACATTGAAAATGGTACACCATATGCAATAAGTGTACAACCAGCACATTCCATAATCGTCATTTTGTTTTTGTTGTTATTTGATCTACTGTATTATCTAAAATAATATTTTATTAATATTTTCATCCTAATCAAATAAACAATAAATTGAATTATCTGATTTTTTTTTTATTTGTGTTCTTCAAATAGAAAAAAGAAACTTTTAAGTAGTAGCACGAATTTGATTATCAGCAAAATGAGGTTCAACTACATGTTTCATACGTTCAAACCATGGTTGAATTTTTGTATTACTTAGAAGATCTTGAAATGCTTCACAACCTTGAATAGCTGTTAAAACACCATAAACATTTAAATCCGCAAGATTTGGTTCAGATCCACCTAAAATTAAAAAAAAAAAGAATGGTTTTTATCACTCTGTATCATATTTTGGGCAATGAACATGTTTAGTGAAATTTTTGAAATTGTTTTCTTAAGTTTAATTCTTATGAATGGACACATAATTATAACAGGTTGTTTATTAAGAGAAATTTTTCTGTAGTTAAGTGATAAAATCCAACTATCTTTTGAATTATTTTTAAAATTTAGATAAAATCGTAATATTTCACATAGCTTTTCATTAACTTTCAAGCACTACTACCATCACTAATGATTGTAGTTTTTCATTGTTCAAGATAAGTTCGGAGTCTTGAACATTTTATGTTCTATTTGATTTGTAATTGAAATAATCGAATCTCTAAGAAATAAATCTTTATTCAACATGAAATTATCTCAAGAAGAAAAAATCAACTATCAATTTAATATAAACTACTTCACGAGAATAAAAACTTATCTTTATTCTTAAATTTCAAATCTTTATATTGAAATTAAAATATTATTTATTGATAATTAAATAAAATTTTTGTCTTACCAAGAAAATTTTTATCTCCAACAGCTTTAACCCATTCATTTGCACATTCATATAAAGAAAGTCTAACATTATCATTTAAATTATATTTTTTTTTCAAACGTATAGCTACACCTCGCATAACAATAGCACCAATATAAACAATAATCCAACGTTGATACCATGGAAAAATTTGTTCCCAATCACCAGCTTTTGAAAACCATAGAAATGTATCAAGTGATTGTTTAAAAGTACAATAAATATTTGGTGATAATGTATGAACAAATTTTGTATCAACCCATTCACGCCATTGACGTTCTAATTTATATTGTTGACTTGATTTAATATATGGAGTTTGTGAAGTAGTTTCATTCTTAGTTACATTTCCTGAACCAATATTAATTAAACCTTGTTCATGTTGAGGTTTAGATTTTGAAAAAAGTCTAGCTTAAAAACGAAAAAAACAAAAGAATTAGAATTTATCGTTTGTTTTTTTTTTGATTACCAAAAAATGATTTCGATGGTTGAATATTATCTATTGGTTGTATTTTATTATTATTATTATCTATAGCATCATGTTTTGTTTTTTCTGTTTGTACTTGTTTTGTTGGATCTAAACGATCATTTAATAATGGTTCAACAAGAAAATATTTATTTGGATAATTAAATAATAATTTTCCTTTTTCATCTTTTTCAATAATTGATTGATATAATTTTGATATATTTTTAAATGTTTTTGTTGGCATACGTAAATATGATTCAATTGATGATATAATCATACTTGAATCATTTAATTGAATATATTCATTTTCAACAACAACTATTGGTACTTTTTTATATATGGACCATTTAGTTTCGGAACGCATTACACTATTGACTTCAACTATATCATATGGTATACGATTATAGTTTAGATATGCACGAACTTTACAACAAAATGGACTATGAAGATAAAAAAAATAAAGTAGAAATTTAATTAGAAGACTATTTAAAATAAAAAAAGAAAAACTAACTAACCATGTAACATATTGATAGAGTGTTAATTTAAATGGAAAATTTTCTCTTGGTGGTTCATCAAATGTAACATGTTTGGTAACTGGTGGTGGTAATGGTCGAGCTTCCATAGCTTGACGTTCGAGTAATTCCGGATTGGATATATATTCAGGCATAAGACCTTCATATTTCTGTGATTGACGAAGAGTATAAGCAGCACCAATTAATGCTCCAGCAGCAATTGATAAAAGATAATAACGATATTGACGACGAGGAGAAGATGATGGATAATCACCTTTTAAATCTTGTTTTTTAAATTGATGAATATCAGTAGTATTTTCAGTTGATAGATATCGAGACGTATGTAAGAGAAAACGTTGTGAAGAGAAAGAAGATTGAAATGTTCTTCTAGCAGAAATGAATAGAAGATTCATGTTTGTCCTTTTAGTTGAAAGAAAAAATAGGTAGAATGTCTTTAGAAGAAAAGTATTTATATAAGTTAATTTAAAAACATTGACCAACTAAAATCTAAAGTTAGAGAGATGTCGCACATTTACTCTACAGATAATTTACATACAAGGTGAATAAGGATTATTTTTCGGTAGAATTATTTGATTACATATAGAAATTGCATTTCTTTCGTTGTTCTTTGAAAAAGCAAATTTTTAAATGATGATAAATGAATCAAATCTTGATTGATAATATGAGAAAGTTTTCTAGCTTCAATTCAAGAACAATAATTAATTGAATTCAACAAAAATTTAATCCTTGATTTTAAAATCATGTCATGCTGTTTATGTTTTTCTTATTTTTGAATTAATTCTTTTATTTATCAAAAGACATTTCAATGAATAATTCAATTTATGTTTTTTTGTTTTTCAAAATATTTTGCAGGTATAACAATGGGGACAGAGAAGCAAACAGAATATGATTTTCTTCTCTTTTTATAATGATTGATGAATAATTTAACATGGTATGATAATTCTCTCTCTTGATCCTAATTTATTGAATAAGATTAAAATGTGACATTTCGTTGTTGAAAATAACTTTTTTTAGACATAAAATTATAAATAATTATGAGACAAAATATTTCTTCTCATAATAATACGAAAAAGGATTAAAATTTATCCAACTGTTATTATGAACTAGTGGCGAAGCCACGGGATAGTTGGGGTGGATCCAATCCTTGCCTGAAAACTTTGAGCCTCTCCAGAGTCCTTGAAATCTCTTCTAGAAATGAAATAATCCTGCATTATTGATGCAATAAGTGCCTATATTTCAGCTTCAAACGGAGATTAAACACCTGCTCATACAATTTTTTCTGATCCTACAACAACTACTACTACCTTCTTGTTTTCTTTGCACCAGTATTAGAAATTTCTAGTCTATTTTGTCTAAGTACATCAGTTTTATTTTACAACGAGAAACGTCACATTTTGACCTTATTCAATGAATAGAACTAAAGGAACAGAATTATTATAACATGCCAAACGATATCGCCTTATTGATACGTAAAATTTGAGTGAGGATTTATGCAATCGTAATGCTACTGACGTCAGAGATTGATAGAAGTTCGGAGAAAACTTCTCTTCGTATTTTTCTTATTATAGATGAAGACACCTTAGATAAATATTTTTTTAATCTTCTGAAGGCGTGTATTATAATCATAGCAAAGGTCATAGTAAGATTGATATAAGTCTACAAAAGAATGATGAGTTTTAATTGATTTTAGCTAAATTTCTATTGAAAGTATAAAAGCTTCGATATTCTAACTAAGTAAACATATTTCAAAGTAAGTAAATCATCTGAGATTTCTATTTTTCTTTTCTAAACAACAATAAAAATATATTAGAAGTAAATAATGAATGTGAATCTTTGCTTTAGTAATATGAGTTGAATCTTTAACATGAAAATATTTGAAACAAACTAAACATTTTTGTATTCAAGTTTAGTACAGTAATTACCGACGAGTGCTGTAAAAGCTTCTAGACAAAATCTTTGTTTAATTTTTGACTCACTTGAAAGTATTCTAAGTAGATGAAACACTGTGATTTGGAACCAGAACTTTGTACTTGTTTTGGATATGAGCTCAAGAATCTTCTGTTTTTACTCTAGAGTTATGCTATAGTTGAAATTCTTTGTGTCTTTCGATAAAATATCTGAACTGTTGTTCTTCTATCATGTTACTTTTTTAAAAAATTGATTTTTTGACGAAAGGGCGTTTTACATAGAATGTAGTCTCTGAGAAAAAATGTTTATAGTTTCAATTAGGTAAAAGCAACAGTTTAGTTAGAAAATCATATTCTGTAAACAACTGTCTGCTCTATAAAATTACCAAGATCAATAGTGCTTAACATCTACGCTAAAGAATTTCTGGAGTTAGCAAAAATTAGTTTCTTCCTGGTACAATCAATTGTTCAAAACTTGGAAGTATTCCTTCACTACTGTGAAGCAAAAATCAGTATACTATGTCTGAGTTCCGATCCTAAATCATAATTTTTCAGTCGTCTAAACTATTTTCAAGCAGATCAAAATTAGACAAAATATTGTCCGGATGTTTTCGCACCACTCATTATACTGTAAAAGAGTGGTTCCATTTTAAAAAAAGCTTGTAAAATGAAGTGGATTAGCTCTTAATATATGCATACTTAGGTACTGTAAATCACACATTTTTTTAATATCAGTTGAAATGTTTTTCGTGTTATTGATTAACAAGTAGAAACAGAACAAAGTTTTATTTAGCAAGCTAGATTAATTCATTGTCTACTTCCGATCAGTCGTCACTTTAAATCACAATGATTTAAGAGTTCAGTAAGTATGCATATGTGCCAATTACCTGCATACTAGTCATCGACTGAATCTATTGCATACCTAACATATATGATAATTAGTTGCCATAGAAAAAGGATCTATAGTGACTAATATAGGAATACTAAATGTGTACTCAGTCGAGTAGTCAGAATAGGTACATGTACATATTTAGATTTTAGACAAAAAAAAAACAGAATCTGCTAGTTAAAAAGTTACTAATGATACTCTAGGGAAGATATGTCGAAAACCCAGGTCAAGATAGATTAGAATGTTTTTTCAAATTGAGATAAATTAGAACGAATGCATTTCTTCATGTTTCGTTATTTGATCGAAAGTTTTCATTCGAGAATCGAAAGATTACAACATTATAACATAAGAAATTGATATTTTGATTTGTTCATGTATACGCAACATGTTTCTATATGTTGTTTTCTACAATGATAGAATACCAAATTCAAGTGATTAGTAAAAAGGAAATATTTTATTCCGTTGAATACCGTAACACATTTGGTATTTAATAAGTAACTCAGAATGTTTACATAAGTAAATTATAAACAAAAAAGAAAAACGAAATTCCCTAATGCATGAGTATACCCTACTTTCAAATAATGTCAAAAAGCACTTCGATTATTATTGAATAAGAAAACAAAGGTTATTTTTATGTAAAGTGCACAAAATCACTATTGCAAACAAAAAACAAGTTAATCATATCAAAGATGACTTCTTTATATCAAACCTTTATATTTTATATTTTCGTCATATTTTCAACGAATGTTTACATTCCAAAGTCCAGAGACATAATGCATGATTGAAAATAATACTATTTAAGATATTGATTATTCATTTTCCACGTAGAATATATTACAAACGATGATGATAGAGAATAATGTATTAAAAAATGAAATTCCTCCTGTTGATAAATGGAATTCAGTTGTGGTTAGTATTAGCGAACATAAAGAAAGTCAATGGAAAGGTAAATTATGAATAAAATATTATTGAATGGCATATGAATTTTTTCTTTGGTCTTCTCTAGACTTGAATCATGTCGAACGCATAAAACATGTTCTATTAGTAATTGGAAAAGTAATCGGTTTATTATTTTTGCTTTATATTTTTGTTTGTTCACTTGATATAATGAGTTCAGCTTTTCGACTTGTTGGAGGTAAATATGATTTTATTCATTTTAATAAAACAATTTTCTTTGTCTTATATAAAAATTAGGTAAAATAACTGGAAAAGCATTTACAGAAGGTGCTATTCTTTCGAATCCTATTGCTGGTCTTATGCTTGGATTATTAGCAACAGTTATTGTACAAAGTTCATCAACATCAACATCAATTGTTGTTTCAATGGTTTCATCTTCGAGTATAGAAATCCACTTAAATTTTAAATATATTTCTATGCTGTTTATTTATTTTTACATTAGTTCTTCCTGTAAGAAGAGCAATTCCAATAATTATGGGTAAGACGATTCTTTTCTTTATAAAAAAAAATTATAATTAATTACATTTTATTTTAGGAGCTAATATTGGTATGTTTTTTTCTTTGTTGAATTAAATTTCTAAATTTTGTTTTGCTCGAATAAAGGTACATCTGTAACAAATACAATTGTTGCATTAACACAATCTGTTAGTACAAACACATATATTGAAATATATATAATAAATTAAATATATTTTTAGAATCGAAGAGATGAATTTCGTCGAGCTTTTGCTGGTGCTACTGTTCATGATATGTTTAATTGGGTGACAGTTATCGTTTTACTACCATTAGAACTTGCATCAGGTAAATATATTATGAATATTAAACATATTTTTATTTTTGATAAAAATATTTGATTAGGTTTATTATTTCATCTAACTGAAGCAATTACTCGTACGATTAGTCTTGATCGAAAAGCTGGTTCAAATCCACAATTTCTAAATGTACTTACAAAACCATTAACACATCGAATAATTCAAGTAAGAAAAAAAATATATATACATATTTAAAATTATTTTGATTTTTTTGACATATTCTTTTTGTTATAGTTAGATGAAAAAGTCATTCAAAATATTGCTCTTGGATCAGTTGAATCTGATATTTCACTTATTAAACGTTATTGTTCATATGAGAATGTAACAAATGAAAATGCAACATCAATTTTACTACCAGAAAATCATTGTGGATTTATATTTTCAAAGATTTCATGGCCTGATTGGAGTGTTGGCCTTCTTCTTCTTGTTCTTTCATTAGTTTCTCTTTGTGCATGTCTTATTTTACTTGTTAAACTTCTTCAATCAATGCTCAAAGGAACAATCAGTACAGTCATACATAAAACAGTTAATGCTGATTTTCCTGGTGTTTTTCATCATTTAACACCATATTTAGCTATTGGAGTAATGAAATAAAAAAAAATCAAGTCAATAAATTTTAATTTATTTGAATTTTTAGGTTGGTTGTATATTTACAATACTTGTACAAAGTAGTTCAATATTTACATCTACTTTAACACCACTTGTTGGTCTTGGAATAATAACTATTGAAAGAATGTATCCATTTACATTAGGATCAAATATTGGTACAACAATTACAGGTATTATGGCAGCATTAACAGCAACAACAGCTCAAGAACTTCGTAATTCATTACAAATTGCTTTATGTCATACATTTTTTAATATTTTTGGTATATTTATTTAATATTAAAATTCTATTGA
Organism: Rotaria sp. Silwood1; assembly: GCA_905250075.1. Lineage (NCBI taxonomy): Eukaryota > Metazoa > Rotifera > Eurotatoria > Philodinida > Philodinidae > Rotaria > Rotaria sp. Silwood1. The sequence continues at coordinate 349,074 of CAJNOP010000126.1, read as the reverse complement.
AATGAATACATTGTTTTGTTTTGTTTTCTTTATTAGGTATTCTAATTTGGTTTCCAATACCAATAATGCGTAATGTACCAATAGCATTAGCTAAAAAATTAGGTGAAACAACAGCTAATTATCGATGGTTTGCTATTGTTTATATAATAGGATCATTTTTTCTTATTCCATTAATAATTTTTTGTATTTCTCTTGCTGGATGGTATATCATTAGTTTGGTTTTAATTTTATGATAATTCTTTTTCTTTTTGCTTCTTTTTAGGTATGTGTTTGTCGGTGTATTTGGCCCAATACTATTTATTGCTATACTTGTTATTATTATTAATTTTCTTCAAGTACATAAACCAAATATTCTACCACATCGATTACAAACATGGTCATGGTTACCAAGACCATTTCGTACATTAGCTTGGTACGATGAACATGTTTTTCGTAGTAAAAAAAATTTAATATCATCTATTGAAAATGAACCAAAAGAATTAACAACAATAACTAATCAAAATATTGAACATAATTATGGTCATATGAACAAGGCATTTAATGAACAGGATGATGTCGATAAATTATCTCAAACCGGTACTCATCTCTAGTTTTTAATAGAGTTCTATTTTTTTATGAGCTGAAAAAAAAGATTATTGATCAATTTTCATATAGTGTGTTAATTTGTGGTTTTTTTTCCTTTGTTAGTTACAAGTATATAAACTAGTAAAAGCACATTATTTCTTGTATGCTTCAAATATTATATAAATGAGATCATTTAATAGATATCAAAGATGAAGAATACGAAAGATAAAATCAAATTTTCTTGTTTTCAGTACCAAAGTTAAGTGAAAGTTAGATGATATTCAATTGAATACCTTCCTACAGTAAGGTCATGAAAATAATTCAATAAAAAGAAAACACATTGATTCAATTATTTCATTAGTCCAGAATATCTTGTACATGTTATTCTTTCATGTGAAGTACTTTCTCAACCGCTTTCATCTGTCTTTCTACCAGACGTAACAAATTCACGTGTATCATTTGTTGTTACATTATTCATTTGTTTATATTTTGATCAGTTCAATAATATCATATATGATTGATATGATTTTTATAAAAACTAATAAAACTTGTTCTCTCTTTCATAGATAGTTAAATAATATACTTTATGGTATAATGCATGAATACATAATACAAAACTCTTTTTATTTAATTGGACGAAAAAAAAATATATTATCACAACTGTTATTCAATTGTACTTTTCTTATTTACAATAAATGGATATATTTTATCTGAACACAGTAAAAAAATATTTCATTTGGCACAAGTCAGTTGAAATTTTATTTTATTTTTTTGACCTAACTATTATTAATTACCAGAGCAATAGGATCACATTTGTATAAAAATTACATTAAATTTCATTAACATCTTGCATCACCAGCACTAACTACAGCAACAGGTGGTAATTCGGTGAATTGATTTGTTACAGGTCCATTGAGTAAACTAATAGATGTTGATGCATCACCTTCTAATCCTTCAAACCAAACAAATATTCGTGCAATAATAAATCTTCTTTTCTCTAAAAGTCTTTTAACATAAGCATGATATGTATACCAAGTAAGTACTGTTAATAGACATCCAAGAAATACATCAACAGTATAATGAAATCGAGTAGCAATAATCAATATATAACCAACTATAGAATAAAACCAAACCAAATAAGTTGTTAAATAAAGTGTCATTGGATCTCCAACAGCATCTAATTTTGGTCGAATAAACCATTCTGGAGGATGACATTGTCGTGTACAACCACATTTTCGATAAAGAAATAAAAAAGGTCGATATTCTTCTGCACGAGCATATGTTGTCCAACAAAGAGCACAAATTGTTACTTGAATAGAAAAAAGAAAAAAGAAAAGATTAACTTGATATTCAATCATTTTCCTAGAAATAAATTCTTACATGCCACTGTATGACCTGAAAAAAGTACATCTCCACATGTGGAATGGATGCCAAACATAACATAAAAAGCTTCGACAGGTGGTGTTGCTAAGTCTGTTACATTAGTGATACAACCCGGTTGTGGTACAGTAAGTGAAGTAACATATATAGAAATACTACGCATACCAAACATAATACCTTGTATAAAAAACCAACGACGAAACACAACAACACGAATGTCGGATTGAGGTATAAATCGTATAAATATAAATACATAAGCAATAATAATCATATAATTATTTATTTGAAAATAAGTCCAATAAGGTAATAATTTATGACCAATATCAGGTAATGCTGGTCGATAATAAGGTGCAATACGATCAGCAATTGTCGTTACAACGGCATTAGTATAAAAAAATATCAGAAAAAAAATCACTGAAACTAATAAAGGTAAATATGGCTGTATGCAATGACATGTGATTTTTATGAGAGGCATAGAGTCTTAATTATTCGGATGACAATGTTTAAATGACTGCAGTGAGTTCTTGTCACAGTTTTATATTTCCGACAGCGTAGAAAAATGAAACAAAAAAAAAGGGAGAGCATTGCGTACAGAGTAGAAGCAAAGAAAGAGATTCATCGCACTTTTCTCCGTTCTGCACTGAGTACTAAACAGTAAAAAAAATATTTTTTGTGTTTTTTATCTTTCTACCACATACGTGGCTGATCTACAACACGTGAAAGAGAGAGAAAGAGAAAGAAGTCAAAAACTCATTCGCTGTTTATTAAAGTTCAACTATTGTCGGATTGAGAACGTCTCAACTCGTCACGTGACGAGTTGAACAAACAGCAAAAATCAGACCTTTCGTAACACCAAAAATAGGGATATCCAAAAATACAGAGATGTCGTAACGAAATTTGCAGGGCAATCGTAACGATTAATACAGGGAGTTCGTAACAGTTGCAGAGCTTTCGCAACGGAGCAACAGGGATTTCGTAATGAGGATAAGGGTGATAGCTGAACTGAGTTTGCAGAAATTACATGCTTTTCGTTACGAAAGCTCTGTCACGGGCTTTCGTACTGTCAATTCGTTACGAAAACCAGACAAGAAAAAACGTGACGAGTTGACACATTCCCGTCGGATTTTTTTTAAAATGCCAGCCACCATTTTTTGAATAACTCTTCACCGTTTACAGCTATCGGGGTCGGGTTTTCAGTATTTGATAGAGCGTCGGGGGTAGCATCTGACCATATGCGAAACATTAGAATTAAGTGAAATGTCTATATGTCTTTACAAACGAACATCTTTTCCGGTGCATTGCTTCTATAGTTCCTATAGCAGTATAGGCTCAAATTACGCCAGAATGTAGCCTGACTCTGACTCTATTCACCATAAAATTTTCATATCATTTGGCTTTATCCTTGAAACTTTAGAGGTTTCGCAAGACATAGAAAAGCATGATTTTTTACATGGCTAATAAACGTAAATTATGCATAAAAATACATGTTGTCGAAGGTACTGCTTCGTCTACCTGTTAAGCATTCCATGCTGAACCCAGTCGAATTGTTGTGGGCACAATTGAAGGAGCATATTCGAAAAAACAATACATCTTTCGTGAGTAATAGTAATCAAAATTTCAACTATTTGCATCGTCCAGTCTTGAGAGATTGAAATTTTTTTCCTCATTTTTATCTTTAATAGCGTCTATCTGATATTCGATCGTTAACTATTAATTTTCTCAATTCATTCACCTCCGATTCTTGTGGAAAAATCATTCAGCACGTACGTGGTGTAGAAGAAACTTTTCGTGCAGCTGATAAACTCGTCGAGGAACAGCTCGAACCAAGCCTCATTGATTCCGACTCAGATGACGAACGAGACGCCAATGAAAATCTCGAAGACACAGACGATGATGATATGTAATCCATTGCTATCTATTCTATACTTTCCTGCATTTTTCTCTTGTATTGTAATAAATGTTCTTGCTGTTTTCAAACACTCCATAACAGAATATCATATTCTCTCTAACGATGTATTGTAATACTAAGAAAGAATAAACGTATAATGTCAAGTAAGCAATTGGACACGAAAGTGAATGCTGAAGAACATAGTTATCAAAAATCAAAATAATTTCTTTTTTTCTCACAAACATAGCACATATGTCCACTTGCTTTTATTCTGATTCTGCAAAGAAAAATACGGTCGACGACTTCTTTCATCATTTGCAACTGCATCAGAGAATAGTCAAGACACGGAACGGCATGTTTATGAAGCTTTCGCAACTAAAAAAGAGTGTCAGTAGATACAGTACCTTCGACAACATGTATTTTTATGCATAATTTACGTTTATTCGCCATGTAAAAAATCATGCTTTTCTATGTCTTGCGAAACCTCTAAAGTTTCAAGGATAAAGCCAAATGATATGAAAATTTTATGGTGAATAGAGTCAGAGTCAGGCTACATTCTGGCGTAATTTGAGCCTATACTGCTATAGGAACTATAGAAGCAATGCACCGGAAAAGATGTTCGTTTGTAAAGACATATAGACATTTCACTTAATTCTAATGTTTCGCATATGGTCAGATGCTACCCCCGACGCTCTATCAAATACTGAAAACCCGACCCCGATAGCTGTAAACGGTGAAGAGTTATTCAAAAAATGGTGGCTGGCATTTTAAAAAAAATCCGACAATAGTAATTTAATAGGTATAAACTTGTTCACTGAAGAAAATTACGAAGAAAAATCATTTTTTTTGTTAATTTACTTGAATAGTTGTATTAAGTTTTTTTTTTGACAATTTCAGTTGCTTCAGCAGATTCATTATATATATATGCATTGGTTTCGTTTGACCTTGTATGATACCGTAAATCATTATTTGAACAATCGACAAACCAATTAATTTTTGCATTGCATTCAACTTTAGTTGATCTAAGAGTACAACTAACTTGGTAGTGTTTAAAAAAAAAGGAATAAAGAAAAATATCGAACAAGTGAAAAAAGAAATCTCCTGTTTCATGCTGCATCAAACGTTACTTTTTCTTTATCAAATAATTGTCAATAATGCCTTGAAATCTAAATACTAAATATAATCGACAAAAAACTGAATTACAATTTTAACACATTCGACCCGATGGGTCCCATCGGTGGGACCCACTTTGCATTTCATATTTTAATCTTTAAATACGTTTTATTAAAAAAGTAACATATACCATAAGATTCAGCGTGAAAAGCTCTACAATCTCCATAGTAAAGCTTATTTTAATTGTTTAATTTTTGTTTTCAAAGAAAGTAAAACTCTGCATAACTAGTTTTCGAAGTTGCGAAACGATCATTTTTTTTTGCACGAATGTTAAATTTCGTTTTTCTTGTTTCATCTTTTTATCACCTAATATTATTTCGTAAGAAAAAACAAAATATAGCACAAGATGCAGTGTGAAACGCTCTACAATCTACATCGTAAAGTTCATTTTTTGTTTTCGAAAAAAGTAAAATTCTGTGCAATCAATTTTCTCAACCTCAAACATTGGTCACACACAATTTTAGTTTATTTTGAAAACAAAAAGCACACAATTGAAATAAGTTTCATGATGTAGATTGTAGAGCTTTTCATGCTGCATCTTGTGGTATATTTTGTTTTCTAATAAAACATATTTAAAGATGTTAGTTTCTATGGAATTTGAATCGGGGTGAATGTGTTAATAATGTTTGTACGAATATATTGGTTTTTGTTAGTATTCAGAACAATTAGCACTGTGAATATACAGATTCCGTTTTCACTTAAAAGGAAGCTTATTTGTGCAATTTTTTCTGTATTTTTTAATTCAAAATATGAAACATCCTCTAACTAGTATGAAACCAAACTCTAAAAATCATATTTTTAAAGTTTTCCCAGCATGTTTAAAGCTGCAGAGGCTTAAATACTGTGTGAATAATATTGTAGTTGAAAGGCAAAATTGGTTGTTATTTTACATAATTATGTCGTTGTATAAATTTTAAGTTTTTTTTATAGATATAATCGAAATAGATTTATTTCAAATACAACATATTTTGTCTAAAAACGATAGGATTTTTTAAACTAAATATCACTCAAAACGATTATATCGAGTAGGTACTACAAAATATAGGTACAGTCATAAAGGAACAAATATGGTGTGAAGAAAGAAAATAAAGACTAGAGCAAAAAGAGAAAGAAAGAAAAGAAGAACAGATATGAGCCACTTGTTTTTAATACAAAAAATAGATTTATACTTAATAAAGTAATAATTAGTGCTATTAGATGAGAATGAACATAATACGAAATTGAGCAGGAACCCAAAACAAATATGTACTAAAAAATGTTATAAAGACTAAACGAGATAATTAATTTCATCTATTGACTCGATAAAAACAATATGTATTGTCGCATCTAAACAAGATATAAACAACAATAATATAGTTGTAAATCAGCAGCATCCTACTTTACAGTACAAGATAACATGTCAAGCTCATATCATATGCTTAGCGATGCAGACACAGCAACCAACGTTATCTTCTGTTTTGTTTCCTCATGTGTAGTATCATCATGTTATGATGTTACTATCACTTCAGCAAGTGAATAGGTATATTGCTGTGTGGTGCTTTATTTGTCATAGGTCAAGTGTTATAAACAGAAAAAGATTAAAGAATGAAATATTTATTAAACGGTTAACGCTAAATTAATTATTACTCACTTCATTGGTACTTATCTAATTAGTATTCATCGCTCTATCAACAGTTAGAAGTGTCCTTATTGATTGAATATCTATTAGTTGGATACTAACTATTTAGTGCATATTTTGCAAGTATCGATTAGACAGTGCTGAACAGGTCACTATTTATTGACTAAATATTAATTAATTACTTATTCATAATTTAATAATTATATAGTATCTTCCATCGTAGCTCACAAACGAAATGTGTGTATGCCTATTATTAATCAGGGAACATGGACTAAAGTTGATAAGTGAAAGGTGGGCAACCTAAAACTGAACTCGATATGTCGAGTTTACGGTTTCTAGTGTACTTTTCTTGATCCATGAGAATTTTGCAAAACACGTACAAGACTTTATGCTTGCAAAGAATCAGTAATGAACGCTGTATGTCTAATGATAACAATACTTAGGAACCTATTCTTATAAATATATGAGACATTGTAACTTTGTGCAAGTTCAAACAAAAAATCGACCAAACATTGGAAATGTCATGTTACTTCATTTTGTTTCTTTAGACAACTTTGGTTTAGTTTTGTTAAACAACTATTATTATCATATATTTCAACAAAGTATTATCAAGAAAAGAGTGTTTTTTTCTATACTATCATGTCTAACATGACGCTTTTTATTTTTAATTACATTTTTCATGAATTAGAACACCTGAAAAATAACAAATACAGTAAAACCTCTGTTAGTGGACACTTCTTTAAAGTGGACATCTCCCTATTGTGGACACCTCTCGGTCCCACCGAGCCTTTTTTGCTGGAAATGAACCTCCCGAATGTGGACACCTCCGTGTTCTGGACTGCGGACACTTTTATCTGGTTCCATTGCAGTGAATAACCTCTTCATAGTGAACAGTTTGTTAAGTTTGTCGCATTATCTTCGTCTAGACAGAATTGTGCATGTGACAAGGCGCTAATGAAATCAATATGCGACGTAAACTGCAATACAAAGGCAATGGAAAGAAAATAGACTAGGCAGAAACAAAACAGACAGGGTAAAACGAGAATAGACTAGGCAAAAAAAGAACAGACCAGATGATAATATAAAAGGACAGCAAATTACTAAATTGAACACACGTTCACCTATCTACTCATGAAGCAACACGAATTGACATTAGAACAGAAGATTTCTTTGATCAACGACAATGACAGCGGCAATGGCCTTTCGATACGTAAACTGGCAGACAAAGTAGTGTCGCCAATATCTTGACACGCAGCGCCGAATATCAGAGCGATTATTCATCTAATGCTAACAAGAGCATCAAGCGAAAATTGAAAGATGAAAGTGGCAAACACGTCGACGAAGTCCTCTTCGAATGGTTCACGGCTCAACATGCAAAACTCATTCCTGTGTCGGATCCAAAGTTGTAAGAGAAAGCGCGAGAAATTGCCGAAGAAATGGACAATCTACCAGGAGAGTTCAAAGCGTCAAATGGGTGGCTTCAGAGGTTTCGTAATCGGCATATGATCGGATTCGGGCAAATTTCGGGTGAGAGTGCAAGTGTCATCACAGCCACCACGGATGATTGGAAACATCGTCTTCTGACAATCGTTAATGGATACAATGACAACGACGTGTATAATGCGGACGAAACAATTGCGAACGAACTTGAGAAAGGAGTGGAATCCACTATAGTAACGATAGTGATCACTTTGAAGCGAAAGAAATCTAAAACCTCTCTTAAGTAGACACTCCCGTATAGTGGACACTTTGAAAAAGTCCTTTAGGTGTCCGCTATAGAGAGGTTATACTGTATTGCAATGGTCTACAATCAGTTTGATCTGTTCTTTTGGTGTACCCGCAAAGAAGCTATTATAGTGGTCCATATATAGTATATGTCGTTTCAGACTTCGCAGTCTTGCCTCGTATGTATGATGAATAAATAGAGTACTGTGGAATTTTTTCTCTTTCTAGTTGACTGTCCTCATTGTTGGTGTTTTCAATAGTCACTGCTCTTTTGATGGCTTCCATGTGCTTTAATGTCAGTTAAGCTACTAAATTTTTACGTAACACAAGAAAACCAAGCTTTTCACCCTTTATCACTGATAAAATAGATGAGACCGAGGACAAGCATTCAAGAAAGACTTATCGAAATTGTGAATTAATACATGTTGATTGATAACTAAATCAATGGATGATTATTTATTCTGTATACTAGAGCCAAGAGGCTCAAGCCTAATATAACGACAAACTGGAAGAGTAACTCATCTCTATCTTCTGTAACGATGTTTCTTGAGTGATCTCATACCTCCGAAATATGTTTGTCGTCCGTTAAACACAAACTGATGTACGATAGGGAGATGAATATCAGAAAGCTTAAATGAAAATATCAGTGAGAGTGTAATATTCATATCGATGCAACTGGCCTATTGCATAATTACATCAACCGAATACAACATCTTTCAAAGTAAAATGTTTCAATACTATTATTAATAAAGAGAATATGAAGAGATAGAAAACTTGTGACTATTTAGCGTACTAATTTAATAGTTCTAGGAAATTCTTTAGCTGCATTTCATAACTTTTTGGTTTTTTCTTCTAATCCATTCGATGTAAAGATGACATCATCAATATATTATTTGGCATTTAAAAAGAAGAAATAATCCAATTAAATTATTTTTATCCAAAATGAAATTGATCGGCAATTCATCTCATCAAAAATCAACCTTTTAAAGAATGATTTGTTTTTCTAACGTTCGTATTGAAATATTGGTGAAAGTTTGAAGGTACCTAAATCGATAAAACACACTGACATATCTGTTGAAGAAATGACAAGCTCAACCTGATAAATCTGAACTCTTAATTGTCAGTGACAGACCTTCTGTCGAAATTCAACAATAAATTGATGTATTTCATACATATATGATACTGAAAGAAATGGAGTTATTTCAGTGATGTGTTTCGTAAGTTTTAGAAGTTAATACTCTTCAGATCTATACTACATATAATGTAGCAACAGAAAATGAATAATAATTATTATCATATATTAAACTGGCAAGAAGCATTTATAGAAAAACACAATAACTAATCCGATTTTATTTAAATACAGACAAGTTCATTAAGTTCAGCTGTGCATGTATTTGCTGATGATAATGAAGTATTTTCATGTATTGTAAAAAAGAAAACTGTTGAATCTATTGCTAAAGAACATTTCACAGAAAATTAATCTTTACTTCATAATAGACAGAATACCATTTTGTATATTTTTTTGATTTGTTGAAAAGTCAAATTGTCTCAAATAACAACTTATAATTTAGTACTGGCTAAACATTAAGTGTTATTATCCGTATAATTTAAAACATATTCATCAAATATCTATGCTATTGCTTTTAATCATAATAATTGAATAGAAGTAGATTTATGAGGTCGATAAGAATATAGTTATTATGAATCGTCATTATTGTCATAATCAATTTACTGGTGACATTGTAAATTGCGACTGAACGTTTGATTATAGTATTGATCACATATGGTTTCTTTGAATATTAGTTGATTGCATTCGATTAAAGCTATCATTAAACAAAAAAGACCGTTCAAACAAAAACAGCTTTGATGGATTACTAAAAATGTCCTATGCTCAAAATAGTTATGCAAGACTTCATTAGGTAAATGTTAATTAGATGAATAATAATTAGGTCGATACTCGATGGTTGAATATTAATTAATACGTTAAAAAAAAGATAAACTCTAATTTTATGTTACAAATATCTCAATTTTTTTGTGCATCGTGGTAAAAATCAATCAAAAACTGTTTTCTCGTTCTACAACGAATGATGATAATTAAGTTTTCTAGATTTGTATTATGAAATAAATATTAGGATAGAATATTACGAATGTCTGCATTTTGTTTTTTTTTACAAATCCCTTTTTTTTTTATTGTGCATTCGAAAGAATAATATTGTTGTATTCTGAATATAAAAAAAAATATAATTAATTCACAACAATGTTCACACATATATTCAACAAAAATTATAAGTAGGGTTGCCAACCGGCAAATAATTGTGATAAATTTTCTATACTTGTTGCTTCTTGTATTAACATGTTAACATGAGCTTTAATAGTCATTTGATTGAGACGTTCAACTCCTTGTAACTTTTGTCGAAGACCTAATAGAAGTCGTTCAGCCATTTTATTTGTATCTAAATATAAAATTAGTCAATCAATAGTTATTCTTTTTTTTTTGAATCAAACCTGTTGTAACAGATTCTCCTCCAGTATTTGAAGATGTTGAAGATGAAGATGATTGTAGCATATTTCCTTTTCCAGAGGATCGATTTAAAGATGATGCTACAGAATCACTTGTTTTATCAAATTGTTGTTGAAGTTGTAATGCTTTTTGTGGTGATAATTGCCATTGATAAAGTGGATCATAAAGAAAAACTTCAATTATTGTTATTAATGTATCTGCATATTGACGCATTAATTCAAGAGTTATTTCACAGCTTCTACAAAATGCGAAATATAAACATGAAATTAAAAGATAAAAAAAACAAACAAACAAGACAATCTTTTCTTGTGAATTACTTTTTAAAAAGACCTTCTGTACCACATATACCAAGACCATCAATAATATCACGTGTTAATCGAAATGGAATAGTTTCAGGTATTGGTAACCTTGAGAAAAAAGAAAAAAAGAACATTTTATGATATTCATAAAATTTTATATTGAACTAACATTTTTCCTTGATCAAAAGCAACACCTAAATCTATATGAATAACTTCAGCTGTTTGTGTATCAATTAAAATATTTTGTACATGACGATCACCAAGTCCAACAATATATCCAACAATTGATGATGTTGCTACACTTTTTGCATAAGCTTGTTTTTTTCTATGCCATATATTTGGTTTATTATAATATTCATAAAAGAAATATCGAAATACTGGTCTTAATTTTGAACATGCATGCATAAATGTACGTATACGTTCATCTTTACCAGAATTTGTACTTTTATGTATATGTCGTCGACAATCCATAGCTGTCCAATCATCTGGATGATAACGTGGATGAGCACCATCAGGTACTTTTGTTAAATAATCTCCAAATGTTATTGTACCTTCACACCATTCTAACACTCCACTTTTTTGTCTAATAGAAAAGAAATAAAATTATTCATAGAATTAAGATGTAAATAAACCGAGATATTCTTGTTTTTTTTTTCTTTATATGCAAGAAGATTTTAATTATAACTAAAAATCGACTAAATCCGATATTAGATTTGATGTAAGACGTCAAATGGTTCGACTTCAAGATCTATCTATTCAATTCAAACAATGACAACTATCTGAATCTAGATATGTATGGATCACTATGGAAACATTCAAAAGATTTAGTTAACATCGCTTTCGACTATTTCTGAGTGACATTCATATTTTTTCGAAACACATATTATTCTTCAACTTTTGAATATTTTCTTTCAATGTTCGTAAATCTTTCATGATCAGTGATGTACTTTCCTTTTTCGATTTCCTTTTAGGTATCACAAGACGAAGTTTCTCACCATATATATATATACTATAAAAGGAATAAGTATCTGAGTAAGTGATGACAAAAAAAAATTCCAATATTCTATTCAATAGACAAATTAATCTTTATCTTATTTCTCTTATGCTATTGTTCTACAATTTAGACTAACAAAAAAACTATTTAACATACGTTAGTGGAACAACTTTATATGTTCGAATATTAAGTGATCGATGACATGTAAGATCATCTTTATCTAATAAACGATTAACAACAGTAAATAATTGTTGCATAACAGCATCTTGTCTTAAATCATCTTTTCCTTTAAGTAATTGAGATAATTGTCGACCAGTTGAACTATGACATAAGATTTTTTTTGGTGCATTAACACCACCAACCATCGCATATTCTGAATTAAAATTTTTAATTGTTTCAATATTTTTATAAATACCATCATTAGCAACCTAAATTAAAAGCAAAAAAAAAGGAAATTCCTTTCTTTTAATTAATAATAAATATATTCTTTACAGGTATAGTTATTGTAGGTACAACAACTTCATGAAAATCTTTAATATGCATAAGTCGAAGATGTTTTGGAAATGTTGGATTTTTTCCATTCGTATCTTTTCCTTGTTGATCATTTTTTGTTGGTGTTACATCCCAATAAGCTGCTTCAATATAAGCATCATTTAATTTTCTCATTTGATCAACAAGTTGTGGTTTAACTTTTGTACATTCATCTAATAAATATTGTGCAGCACGTGAACGAGCATCATTATTTATTTCATTATTTAATTGAATAATTCCTATAGTATTTGATTTTTTTGTTGTAGTTGATGATGATTGTTGTTGATTAATATGTGCATCTTTATGAGCATTAGTAAGTGCAAATATAACAGGTAAAACATGATGTGGATGATCAATAATACATCGTGATAAATATTCTAAAAGAATTGTATGAAATGATAATGATAATTTATCATTTGTTAAAGCCATTCTTGCTGCCATTTGATAAACAAATGGTAAGAAAAAATATGTTGATATATATGAAAGATTTTTTTTTAATGTTTTATTAACTTCATCATTATTTGAATTTGTAAACCAATATGAAAGACATTTTGATGTAATCATTATTTCAGATACAGAATTATTTTTAATAATATCTCGTGATATAATTTGATTTGTTTGTTCTATATTTGATACATTAGAAAATAATTTTAAACATATTAAATAATTATTTAATGTTGATATTAAATAACTATATTGTAATTTTTTTTGTTCATCAATTTCTTTTTTATCCATATCTAAACTACGTTTTAAAACTTTTGTATAACGTCCTAATGGATCTAATTTTTCTTGTTTATTATATTCAATTTGATTACGTGTTATTAATAAACGTTTATTTTCAAACATTGGTGAATGAAATAATTGATTTAAACGTTGATATTCATTATCACTAAAATGTGCCATAGCTAAATAAGATTCAAATATAAGTGATAATGATGATTTATCTAAATTTTTAATTGAATTTGATATTATATCAAGTTGTTGTTTAATTGTTGTTGATGTTTCACATCGAGTTTCATTAAGCCAATCACATAATAATAAACGACAACGAATATGTGTTAAATCAGGTAATGGAGATTCAATTAATTGTCGAAGATATTCACCGGCTGTATCTTGTTGACGAAGAACAAGAACTTTAGCACGAAGAAAAGATAATTCATGAGAATATGATGATTCGATTAAAGGAGATAAATCACTTAAATATCGATCACATAACTAAAAAAAAGAAAAGTTAAATATTTTAGTATTGAATTAACATGTAATAGAAATTTGTCGAAGAACTAATAAGTCACTTTCTCACGTGTGATTCTATAAGTATGTGCACGTCAACTATCTAATCTTGTGAAAAAATTGCTTTTAAAAGTAAAATTTTTAAGCACCAAAGTTAAATAAGTACAATTATAAATGATTATATACAAGAAGTCTGCCAGTTCACACAACGCGCAACATTATGATCGTATAACTCTATGTAGTATTTGAAGAAGTGGGATGATTTTCGAAAATGAAAATACTTATTCAATGCTTTCGGATACAACTTTTGTTTTATTTTACATTTATCTATATATGATTTTGTTACTACGTATAGAGCCACGAAACATGTAAATATATACATAAAGCCTACTTCAAAATACAAAACCAGCAATAATAATTACTCATTATTTTTAAAAATTTTAAATTCGTTCGTTAAAAAAAGAACAGCGATGATAGAAGATCAGCAAACCGTCAAATTTCGCAATTTCATCGATGGAAGCTTTAGCATCGCTCTACAAAAGAACAGAATAGAATGATGTGGTAGCATAACTTGGATCTCTCTGAAATTTAATGCAGATATTGCCTGAATTTGTCTCAAAAATAAAATGAACAGATTTTGAAAGGGTACATAAAATTTCCTTAGTATGATGAAGCTCAGTTACTTTCATTGATCCATGATAATAGTCATTAAATTACTATTTATTTAAGACTAGAAGACATTCTTGGCTACTACTTGCTGAATAGTTAGTTAAGAGTTTTAATACTAGAAGTTTTTTAGAATCTTAAACGAAAAAAAAAACAGTAATTAAATGAAACTGATTTACTTGAAGTTTTTTTGAATTCAATGCATTTTGACATAATTGTGTAACAAGATCTGCTAAAAGTGTTTGTTTAATATTTCGATTTTCTGTATCTTCATTAATATTATGTAATAATAATTTATGTGTCATAGCTACACGTGTTAATAAAATTTCATCATTTTGATCGAACATATCTTCTTTTATTTGATTATTAAATTGATTCATCCAAATTTTTGATAATATTTTTGGATTTTGATAATTCATTGTAATATCATCAATAATATTAATTAAAGAATATTCACGTAAATCAGAAACATTTGACCATAGATTATGATCAATTAATTGTGGTATTGATGATGATGGAATACGTATTTGTCGTTGTATTATTGATAAAATATTTTCTCGTATAGAATTTGATGATTGTTCATGATGTATTTTCCATTGTGTTAATTTATTTTGTTCAGTTAATAATGATGTTAATTGAATACGATAAAATATTGGATCAGATAATGATGATATTTGATGTAAATATTGTTCAAGTATATGATTAAAACCACATAAACGTAATGATTGAATTAATTTTGATGAATCTATTGTTAATGCTGCTTGATCATAATAAAATAATGAATCATAATAATTATTATTTAATTGATTAAATTCTCCATATAGATTTGGACGATTTTGAAAACATTTATCTAGACCATAAAATTCATCAGATTGATTCATATTTGAATTAATACGAACAAATAAATCTATTAAATCTGATGATGAAGATAACATATCAATATCAGAATAATATAAATGTGTTAAGTAATTATTAGCTGGTAAAATTGATCTAAATAAATAGAAATTAAAACATAATATATGAATTATTGAAAATAAGAAAGTTTCAATAACACGATAGAAATGATGTCGATTCCATGAAGTAAAAATATTGAAATGAGAAACATTACTATTTTAGATAATATACTTTTGTTGTTGTTTTTTTTAACCATCAACTTAATCATTCAAAAATATGACTCAATAAACTTTTTTATTATAGTATAAGCTATATTCAACAATCGACAGAAGTTTTTTTTATACAATAGACGAGCGACTTTGATTCTAAAAAATTGGTGAGCTTTATCAAGTCTTATCAGTGAAATTTTGTTTTGAAATTCTACCAAAGAAATTCATGTGACAAAGTTTGTGATCTACTGTTGATCTCTTCTTTGTACAAAATAAAATAAAGTGATACATGATGAAAGTTGTTTTTTCTTTTTCTGCAAACGAAAATAGTTCAGCAATGTCTCTCGAGTTACGAGCACTACTACATACGTATAATATGTGCCGTTGGATGGA